>OX608079.1:91612394-92212394 GCA_951509765.1 Sphenella marginata | reverse complement strand
CGGCCGTGTTTGGAGGTTATGGGAGGTGTCTGCTTATGAGGAGTGGAGTCACAAAAAATATACCTCCATATCAATTTTGCATTAATTTTTTCCTTTAAACAATAGTTCAAAAATTTTAGAAAATTATGCGATATCACTTCTACAAATTTTCGTGTGTTATTTGTTCATTATTGACATTCAAACTGCATCAATGATCTTTCGGAAATATTTACAGTGGGTTCCAGGTTCGCTGCTTACGACAAAGCTTATATAAAGCTTTTAGAAAGCCCCAGGCTATGATGACAGGATAGTTGGAACAGCACCAATAACTATTGGCAAGATGGCTGTGAACATGTTTTGCTCACGGATTGATTCATCCACATCTTAATCAGATAAAACACTGAAGATTGAGCTGAAAAGAACCGTTCCTTTAGTATCACCCACTGTCTCCCAGAATGTTTCGAAAAGCAAACACAATGGAAAAATATGACAAAACTGCTTATAAGGAAATTTAATTTAAGAACACAAGAATATTTTTAAAAATAGAAAGACTAGGGGCCACTATTTTAGTTATGTTACAAAGAAAAAGATGTCGTAAGATATCCATTTGTATCACATTCTCACCGTACGTAAACCTCTATTAAATGTATCGAAAGGAATTACGTATCAGTAAATCTTTCCTCATCTTCGGAAAATTTTTTGTAAATTTGGCTTGCCGTCTTTCCTTGTTGTTCTTCCATATTTATTATGAAAAAGTAATTTATTTTTGAAAAATGAGTCGTAAACTGACAATTCAGCACATGTAAGCGGTTTAGATCTATGTCGTAAAAGTACAATTAAAACGAGTAGTAAATAAAATTATTTTTTTGAACAAACTGGAAAATTTAAACTGCGTTATAAGTGGTGTCGTATTTTAAACTAAGATTTAACTAAAGCGAGTTCTAGACAATTTTACGACACTGTGAACAAATTGGCCATATGTCCTATGGTGTTGATTTTCGATATCCGAATATTTATTTTTTTGGAGTTGGATTTTTATCAATATATTTTCGTAACCATGTTGTCCCAATGTATTTAATTATACAGGCAAAAATTGTAAAAACTCTGGCTTGGCCTATTTTGATAGATTTGATTAATATAAATTTTTCCTTGAATATCTGCAATGTACAGCCCTGTTACATTTTTTTATGTGTATTTATATGCAGATCCTAGCAGACTCGGTCGGCGTTGACCTGCCTAAAATCTGACTGCCCTTCTTTTAACAAATTGTACAATCTTTTCTCCACACTCGGCGCTTCTTTGATGATCAAAATGGTCGTCGTCCGGTCATAAAAACTGTCCGTAATGCGAAATTTGACTGTAAAAACTTATGTGCACAAAAAATTCAAAGAAAAATTTTAATATTTTGTTTGCGTTTGTGTGCTTCTATGGAGAGTTTACCTATGCACACACGCAAACATGTTCATGCATTGGCTGCATTAAAACTAGTACCTAAATGGACGGGAAATACATAAAAATAAAAACTAAAATAAATAAACCATCCAAGGTTGTCAGCAGGTTTGTAAGCATGTACATATGTAGATGTGTCATATTAGCGTTGTTGCGCTATCTTACCTTGCCGGCTGCCGCTATCAAGTGTTTTGTGCAATGTATGTAGGTATGTAAAGTCGAAAATGTAATGAGGCGAAGACGAGTTTATTTGGCTCGCATGGAGCAATAATTGCACATACTATCAGCTGAGCAGTGCACTACAGCTGTGTTCAAAAAAATACCACCAAATTTTCACCACAAAGATACCTAGTGTGAACCCAAACGGACGGCCGGCATTTGACGAGTCTGTCATACAATTAAGTTTTTTGTAGACACTCATATCATTTCATTTATTGACAACATATATTAGTACAATAAGATCCTATATAATATTTTTGTTAGCGCTTATTTTTTCCGTTGCTAACAATGGATGAGAAATATTTTTTTCCATTCTCAAAAAAAAAATTAAATTTGAAAAAAAAATTGTTTCCTTCATAATAGTTTCTAGATCAACGGTCGGCAAAATTGTAAGTGCGTTAGGATTGGTGAAGCGCTTTCAACGCATGAACCAGTTGATATGTTTATTAGTTGCCTGCTAGACAGCGAAGCAAAAGCACATATTTATGATACCGTGGCACTTTTTTTATGTAAATTGCAAAATTAAAATGCAATAATCTAATAAATCCGTTTTATTTCTATGAATATACATTTTTTCACACTAAACAAAACAATTATTCATTTCATAATATGAAGGTACATAAGGAAAAATGCTACGTACATACATGCATATATTATTTGCTGCGCAAACAAGCGATCGCCCTACACGATGTTGGCACGCCACTTGCTCAGCGACGACTAAATCAATCACCGAACAAAGAGCGTAACCTATCCGTGTGAATTGCGCTGCATCTTAAGATGTATGAAACTGCCGACATCTGTTCTAGATGATAAATATTAGTACCACACACACTCCTCATTGCATCGCTCTTAGCCTTGTAGGTATCGTTTTCCCGCATTAGGGACCAAGTTATTAGAGGTACACCACTGCTGCAATTTTATCACATATCGGCATATAAACTGTGACATCATATGCAAACATGGAGCATTTAGCGAATTTGCAATGCTGTGGGAATAGGTTTATATATATATATATATATATGTACATATATGGCGCGATATACAACAATTATATCATCAACCTCCTAGGAGATTTTTGCGCCGAGCTTCTCTTCCAATTTGTGGTATGCCGCTTTGAAATTTTTTCCTACAAATTGGCGGGACCTACGGTTTTTCGCCGACTCCCAACGGCATCTACAAAGCAGATGAATTTTTGCTGAGAGTGGGAATACGTTTAGAAACAGTATAAACAGTAACGACCCTCAGTATGTTCCCTGAGGCTTGCCAGGCCATACGTTCACGATGCGGTCAGATATCGTGGGACCAATCGTGCTTCAAAACTTACGGTCCTCTCTTGAAAATCTTTAATAAAGTGGGTGTGATTCCATGTAGCGGCAGCTTGTGTGGTAGAACAGAATGGTTGACTTAATCGAAAGCTTTAGAAAAGTCGGTGTATATGACATCGAACTGATATTTCCGCTCTAGAGCCTTAACTATTCCATTGGTGATAATTAAGATATTAGTACATGTGGATCCACCTGAAAGAAACCCAAGCTGAAATTGGCCAAATCGGTCTTTAAAGTGCTGAAAAAGTTTAGCAAATATATATACCTTGCTTGACAATAGGCCTATAGTTTATAATTTTGCTCCGAACATCTGTTTCATATTTTAGGAACATTGCAGTAGTCAAAAAAAAAACTTTCAAAGCAAGTGTTGAATAGTGGTGATAACAGATAATATTAATTACATATATTCATTTTGTTATCATAAAAGAAATAACGTTTTTTTTTGGTGGATTGAGGAATCCTTAGGCCGAATTTTTATAGTTAGGTTAGTGACTAGCACAATTGACAATGCAGGCTACATAATCGTTAGTTCGCTGGGTAAGACACAGGGAGCATAACATTTTTGGAAAAGCCCTCAAGTTATATAATATAATAATTCAGTGTTGTTGGGAATAGCTGGGAAATAAAGTTAATGATATTTCATACATATGTGGATATGTGTTTATTAAAAAAAAGTAAGCAAACCATGACTAAAAAAAGTTAAAATGCTTTATCTTCGAAACTTTGTACAGGCATATCAGAACCAGTACAGATAAAGGCAGAAGAAAAAGAGTAACAATAGAAAAATTTAGAAGTAGAGGAGGTGTTATAGAAAAATGAAGAGGGTAGTAAAAACTAGCAAGATAAGGGTAGGAGGAAAAACAAAAGTAGAAGGAACAAATAAGACAACGGACGAGGGCCAAGTAAAGAGCTAAGAGAACACAATTTGTTAAATATAGGCAGTGCCAATATTAGGCAGGACAACGTCTGCCCGTTCTGCTCGTAGAAAATAAAATAAAAACGTGAACGAAACTTTGCCGTTAAAAAGATAGTTGTACCCGTCCTGCTGTACGAGTATGGCGCAGAAAATTGGACACTGACAACATCTCTTGAACGGATTTGGAAGTATTCGAGGTAAAGATTCTTCAAAAGATTTATTTTGGACTTAGTACCTCTTCCGTGTTTAAAAAATTAATTGTATTAAAAATTCGAAATCAGAAAATCTTACTATTTACAGTTAGTTTAATCTGCAACTTTTTTGGAATCTAATTTCCAACAAAACTGTATGCTGATAAACGTCAATCAATAGTTTGACAGTTATAAAGCAAAGATGAGATCAGTTCTACAACCTGTACATAGAATTAAGATTTGCAAGATTTTCTGTATTTTTTCGCCATTCTGAAAAATAATTTATTTTGAACTCTGCGCATATATCTCTAGTGCTAATCTTCTTTCCATTTAATATTTTTTTCATATATTTGTCGCTATTATGATAACCCTCAGTGTTTTTTTAAGAACTTTGAAATGTATGAAACAAATTTTAAGCATTAACATTCGCATTTCGTAGTTAACCTTTGAATTGCAAATAGCATTAAAAATATTAAGAGATTTGTTTAATGTAAACAAATATATGTATTTACATACATATATATAAATATGTACATGTGTATGCACGACTAAATCGACAATTGCAGTGGTACCTTGTAATATACATTTAGGCTCGATTAATTGCTAAATCAAGACTATCAAAGGTGGGAACAAAAACCGTTTACTCAATGTCTGATCGGTCTCATTTTGTCGGCCTGTGTTATCGATGATGCGCTGATAATCTTCTGTTAAAAGTTATCAAAGGATATACCTCTTATAATGTGTTGCTCACGATAAAAATTGACAGCTGCAACTAAACATCTGATTTTCTAATAAATTATTTTGCAAATATATTATTTATGCGTTGACAATGCAAATTTTGTGAATTTCTACTTATAAAAAGTTTACAATGACCAATTAGGGCCGCTTTCATAAAAGCCGGTAACCGCTAACCAGAGCTTAATTGACGTGCCGTTTAGGCTTAACCGGCTTTTATGAAATCGGCCCTAAGGCGTGTCATGATTAGGTTATTATATAATAAAG
Organism: Sphenella marginata; assembly: GCA_951509765.1. Classification (NCBI taxonomy): domain Eukaryota; kingdom Metazoa; phylum Arthropoda; class Insecta; order Diptera; family Tephritidae; genus Sphenella; species Sphenella marginata. The sequence continues at coordinate 92,207,313 of OX608079.1, read as the reverse complement.
TTTATCATAACCAGACATTGAGTAAAGGGGCCTTAAATGTTGGAATTTCAAAGTAAACACGAATTTCAAAGTACTCGATCTAATCTACGAAATGAATTCGACAATAATTGAATTGTCATCACTAAATTTACAACTGCCATCGCACTTGTCTTGATTTTCAACTAAAAAATAGTGCTAAAACGTGCCTGTATATATGTAAGAGAACACAATTAATAACCTATGAGGTTCATCGGCACGAGCACTGAAACGTGTTTATACATGTTAAATTACATTTCGCCAACTTGTTACTTGGTGAAAAGGTTGTGACCACGAGGAAACCGGGTGGTATAAGTACATATAAGCATTGCGAAAAATTATGCCGTGTTCTCCGAATACAGAGTCTCTTCTATTGTGGTTACAAAAATTATTACACAATCTCGAAATTTGTATTGCTATGCTCGACTTCGAACCGAAATTCTTCCATGCATAAAGAGCGCATATATTTATCGCCAGAACCCAAAAGGAACAAACAAATTTACAGCGAAACAAATTTACACAATTTGGAACAAGGTATACCTATACTATAGACTATAGATGATGATTTCCTCTGCACAAGAATTCGTAAGAAGATAAGAGCACGCTTTAACAAATTCGAGAAATAATTCACTATGCACTACAGGAAGTCCTGATAGATTAATGACAGACCTCCATATCTTTTGTTATTTGTGCTGAATGTTATTCCTGGTTATTTTAAAATTCGCGTGCTAAAAATGAGCAAATTTTATTTCCACACTAATGAGAGTTTAAGTAATCATAATTATTACTCGTAATAGTAAATTTGATAGTGTCGTGTTGATATTGTTTATCCTCCTACAAATGACGGGGCCAATATTAAAGCAGTTAGCTGAAACGCAATTCGCAATCTAATATGCATAAAGTATCGGTATACATCAAAGATGACTTGATACGAAACTCTTTCCCGCTCTCTCATTTCGGTCCTCGATTATGCAGTGTTGCCTACTTTTTTATGTGTGCGCTAGTTGGCAATACTACACAATCGAGGACCATCTGACATTAGATACATAAACAATGAGGAGCCAGAAAGCAAAAAACGCACCAAATTTGGGAAAATCAAACTAGTGAACATTTCGATAAACTTAAAATATCACACGATTGAGAAAAAATACGTAAAGTATGAAATAGTACAATCTAAGGAAATAGCTGCAGAAAATATATGTAGAAAATGATATTTTTTTCACGCATTTGAGTGGTTTACAGGTATAAAAAAAGCTTACAAGATACAAACAATACGCCTTTTCTTTTTGTATTATTTGCAAATATTTATTTTAATTATAATTATTTTTATTTGAAATCGTGTTATTTCCATTACCATGTTCTATTTCATTACGAAATGTACATCATTCAGGATTTTACCTTATTTTAAGATATCTTGGGAATTTTAACTTTATATTATGCATTATTTATTATTTCATATATTTTATTTTAAAGAAAAATTCAAAAATGAATTCGATAGCACCTTTTTGCACACCTCTTGGTCTGTGAGAATTAAAAAATTCCTAAAAAGCTACTCAAAATGCCCATATTTTGTTTTCAGCATACTGGCATCATTGGAAAATGTTATAAAAAATGACCACTTTTTGAGCGCTCTCAGGGAGCGCGAAGTTTCGTATCTAGTCATCTTTGGGTATACATACATGTACGAGTACTATGTTAAAATATTTATTTTAGTGTGTCAACAATCACTCTTACCAATCTACCGTTAACAGTGTCATCCCTGAGCTCAATTGAACATTCTAAACAAATATTTACACTAATGATGTGTATAATCACGAAAATCAACAGATAGATATACGAGTATCTACATATACAGAATACAAACACAACTAGAAGAACTTAATTTGTTTATTTTTAAAATACCGAGATTGCTCTGTAGTACAACGTCATCGCTTGAAAAAGTTTAGAACTGAACAACAGTTTTTAAAATGTTTGTCTGTCCGCATGTTTCTTTTTTACATCACTCGAAGTCCCTTATTTAAAGTTGAATGGAATTTTTGCTGTACACAGCGGTGTCATAACGGAATTAGTAAGATTGACGTATACGACCTACAAACATCCGGAAATAAGGTTAGGTTACGTTACGAGGGCTAGGCAGAAACACTAAAGTAACGGCCCGACACTTAGGCCACCAATAGGCCCTATACGGATTCAGAAAAGAGAGTACCTTCCTTGCCTAAAAAGGGGGATCGAACCACTTCGTGGAATTTATGAATTTAGCTAGAGCCTTGACTTCACATTTAGAGATCTCAGAAAGGTCTAATAAAAACGGTTCCCCTAGAAAGGCCAACAGCCGCGTGCTGGCACGATGGCACATGAGGTGCTGGACACTCTCATGGACATTTGTACATAAACTTTATATGTATGTATTTGGTTTTTGTAATTTGCTCCCTATCTCAAAATTTTGTTCAAAAACGCCTTCAGCTCAATATGTTTTGAATTTTCGTTTAGATTGCGTTTTATTCGAAACAACTTTTAAATAAAACTTTGAAAGGGGTCGTTTCAGGAAATATTTTGAAATATTAGTTTTCTTAGTTAGAACAGCAGCCATCAAAGTTTTTTGGAATTCTGTAGTTTAACAAAATACGATAACGAAGACTAATTATTTGAAAAACTTAGATTCATGTACATAAGTGCGTAACCGCAAAAAAGTCATTACGAAAAAAACATGCTTTTAATACATGACAATTTAAAAGATCAGAATCACAAATGTATAAAAACCATAAATCTAAAAATCTCTAAAATAAAATGATTCAACTGTCCAACGAAAACAATGTTCCTGTATGATTGTATCAGAAGTATAACTTAATTTTTTTTCTTTTTATTTTCAGTTTGTACATGGTTTGAATAATTTATGCCGACTTCAATACATATTCTAAAGCCAGTGTGAGCACCACATAAACATCAACGTTTCCTGCAGCATACGTGCCTGTGTATGTATGTATGTATGCGCGTTTGTGCTCACGTAACATCACATCCAACGCTGTCAATACGCATCGTCTTTTACAAAGAAAGAAACATACATAAACTGGTCCTAGACACGTCCCATTCCAGCAATTCATGATTTACTTATAAGTAATAAATAATTTATAAAAAACAAAATTACCCAGATCGTCCATATTTAGTGACAATCAACAGTAAACAATGGCAGCCGTAGAAGTACGAAATGGATATAAATATTATGGCAGCAAATCGAAACCGAGAATTATTCTCAATTATTTGAATATGAATGTTATGCGGGGTTCTATGTAAGTATATATGTATATACATATATGTTCATGTGTACATACATACATACATACTCGTATAATAAAATTATAAGAATGGCTCGAAAAAGTAATGTAAAAGTTGCCCACTTCAAAATTAACTTATGGACTAATCTAGTATTGGTTAGGTCCTAACCGAAAAAAAAAACAAAACAAAGAACAATTTTTTTTTTTGGAGATTAAGGCCGAATCTCTGCTAATTCTTATAAGAAAGTAAATACTTGAAATGAAAAAATTATACCAATATTTAAAGTTTGATTATTTTGAATGGCCTTCCAGACGAAAATTTGTTGTCACAATTTTCTTGTAGGTAATGTTGTCAAACAATTTTTCAATAACGCCCTACTTTAAAATTTATTTGAAAAAAGTCTTATCTCAGTCTCCTATCTGATAAAAATTCTATAAATTTTCTGCTCAGCCTGTCCCTTTTAAAATCAGATGCTGAGGTAAGATGTTATTGAAAAATGTCTGATATATGGCGTTGCTCATCGAAATTCTGAAATAGTACAGTTTTTTACAATATTTTGAAATATGATGATGTTCGACTCAGGCATAGATCTAATTTCAACAAAATACGTCAAAATCTTTTGAATATCTGGTTTCCTGAATGCTTTTCGCTCCCCGAAACCTCTCACGACCGCAGTCATCTAATTACATAAGTAGGTACATAAATGTATAAAAATGTGTTCTCAATTCACAGCTATGGTCTCCTTGGTGCATCAGGTTGTGGTAAAACCACGCTACTTTCATGTTTAGTTGGTCAACGTCAGTTAAATAGCGGTGAGGTCACAGTTCTTGGCATTAAGCCCGGACAGCCGGGCAGTGGGATTCCAGGCGCACGTATTGGATATATGCCGCAGGTAAGTAAAGATTTTACATGCGTGCACATACATACATACATATGTAAAATGAAAAAAATATATTTCATATAACCGGGCCACTACGAAAACTCTGAAAATTTAAAAGTTTCGCTCGGACTACTAGGCGAATACGTGACATTCACCAACTCAATGTACTTTTCACGGTCACAGTTGCCTTCAACTATGCAAACACTACTTTAGAGGCCTGTATTATGACATTTTAACTGGCATAGCCAATTTAGGACTTTTTCCAAACTAATTTATCAGACATCAAGAAAATTGTACCATAACACTGTCACTCCATGCGCAGTTTCTATAATGAATGATCTATGAAATAGAGTGATCAACCAGCAAAATTTGATTGAGACATGTCCAACTAACCTCACATATGCCTGGCACTCTGTAGTTCATTCGAATTTACTTTTGAAGACAGGCGCGGATCTACGGGGACGAAATCAGTCAATTTCACCCCCCAAAATTAAAATTGTTTCCTTGTTTTTTGGTAAGGGCTTTTTTTACTAAAAAAATTTTATCTGAATTTCACCCCCCAAAATTTGGCTCTAGATCCGCCACTGTTTGAAGATATTCGATAATAGTAGTCTGACAATTTGTTTTTATTTTATTTTTACTAAATACTCCAAAATTTTGTTTTTTCTAATTTTCCAATGTGATTGCTCTTATTTGCGATGAAACGGGCTTTTTTCAAAGACAAAAACAAATTGCTTTATTATAATCGTAAACATTTAAAATTTGTGGATTTCCATTTCCTAAATTGTTGTCGAATTTTCTAACTTTCGACAATTTTGGCATATGTTTTTGAAATCGACAGGGCGATGAATAAAATACAAAGGGAAGAGAATGAAACTCAAACAACGAATGAGTTTCACTCGAAAAGTTCTTAAACAATACGAATCACTCGAACTCAAAATCGAAAAAATTGTCTTTCTAATAGAAATAGAGAGTAAGGGCCCTGGATTTACTTAAAGACATCATTTTCAGTAGCCTTATTTTTCGGTTTTACAGTTTTTTGCATACCAAACCGGTAGGTCTTAATTAATTCACATCTTTGTATTTTTTTATTTATTTCATTATTAAACAGGAAATCGCACTGGTCGACGAGATGACAGTAAAAGAAACCATATTCTACTTTGGTCGCATTTATGGCTTAAAAGAAGAGCAAATTCGTGAAAAATTTAAACTTTTGCGTTCACTTTTGCAATTACCACCGCCGAAGCAGTTAATGAAGAATTGTAGTGGAGGCCAACAGCGTAGAGTTTCATTCGCATGCGCTATGATACATGAACCAGAGTTATTGATTCTAGACGAACCGACAGTAGGCTTAGACCCAATGCTGCGTGAGAAGTAAGTTTACATTGGAATGCTAATTATATATTGAAAATTTACAAAAGTGTAGATATTATATATATATTTCTATAACATTTTTGATTTAATAATAATCGGAACACTCATCTACATAGTTTCAAAAGTTGTATTAATATTTGTAATTTAATTTATCTTTCTGGATAGAATATGGGACTTTCTTGTCGAAAGCACTAGAAATAGCAAAATGGCTGTGATTATTACTACACATTATATTGAGGAGGCGAAAAAAGCAAATTGTGTAAGTATTTGATTGAAACCAAAAAAAAAAATAAAAAATAAGGATTGCAAAAGAACAACTGATTGCTATTTATTTTCCTCCCTTCATACATACTATCATATCCATATATTTATAAACCATGTAGTTATTCTATTATGCTTATTATGTAGTATCATATCCTTATATGAATACCATGTACTCATTCTAAAATAAATTTAATATGCAATCTAACTGTAGATTGGTTTGATGCGTAATGGTGTATTATTGGCCGAAGATACCCCAACAAATATAATGATAAAATTTGAATGCAATTCCATTGAAGATGCATTTTTAATATTGAGTCAAAGGCAGGGTGACTCTGACACGGTGCAACCCAATAGCATCAACGGATCTCAACCACCTGCTATTATGCATTCTGTAGAAGTCATTGACGCAACGTCGCCACAACATACAAATGAGACATGTCAGAAACCAGCTTTTGTCGATGAAAACTACAATAAAACGCAACCAACTACGGCAGTCAACAATGGGCACGAAGAGGAAACAGAAAATAGAAAACGAATATTTTTTACTACACGTGGAAGAATCAAAGCTTTGATGACAAAGAATTTTGTGCAACTATTTCGCCAGCCATCGTAAGTTGTTGTGAGATACTATTTACATACATGAGTCAGGGTTGGTCTCTTTTGCGATGATGAGATTTCTGATGATAGCTTAAGGACTATCTCGAGACCACTTCGACTTTCGTAGACATATTGTTCTCGCAGTAATTCCGACGGAACTGGGGGCGGGAAAGAATTGTAATTTGGTTTTGTAATCACTATCGACTTGATCTATTACATTTGTTCAAAAAGTTCAAAAAATCATTCTGTGAACTGACAATTCGATACCGAAGTTATTAGAAAGCGGTCCTGAAAATAATAATGAAATTAATTTTTTTAATTTCTTAGTTCACTATGCCCAACCCTGTACACATGCATAACTAAATTAGTTACAAGTTTTTACTATTATAATTTGTATATACTTTTTCAGCGGAATCATTTTTATGCTATTATTTCCAATAATTCAACTATCGTGCTTTTATTTAGCTATTGGCAAAACTCCGACTAATCTCAAACTTGGCATTGTAAGCGGGGAAGTCAACGATTATTCGACGTGTTTTGACCGAAACCTGCGTACTGTATACAACCATAATGACACTTGTGAATTTGACAAAATATCGTGTCGCTATATAGCGGAGTTGGGTGACAATATCGCTGAGAGAGTATGTACATTCCCATATTTTATATTGTGCTTTGCCTTATACCCCGGAAACCAGCTGTCAAGTTCGGTGTCATAAAAGCATCAAATTTGACAGCTACATAAATCAGCCATAGGTTTAGTAGTAAGTGACCACCCTGAATGAACCCTTACTTATTTAATTATATACATTACGCCCCATACACCTAATGGTGGTAAATTCATCACCCCTGCCGGACGGCTACTTGATCAGTGGCGACTGAACTGACACTCAGGTGTTAAATAGAGGCATCTGAATTCTGAAAAGATTTTTATATGGTTTTTGAAAAAACTGATCACAACATTTCTGTAGACGTGTGCCGAACCCGTGACGTTATACCTCAGACCTGAGTAGCAGATAAGTTGTCACTGATCAAAGAGCTGTCTGGATGTGTTGGTGTGAATCAGAATTATCTCACCAAAACTGACAGCCGACTAAAGTACTAAAAGTAAGCGCAACCTATGACTGCAATGCAAGTAGCCTTTCCTCTATAACGGTTACCAGCTGGTTCGAATACGGCCAAAATATTATTTTTACCGGTTCAGAAATTCACCCCTTTTGTTAATCTACCTTGTACCTAATATCGTAACCACACGCACATAATGGATGGTGCTGGTGTAGACTTATAACAAAAAATAGCATTTCTGATTTGGCTTTCTCTCTTTGGAGACCCTTGTACAAACTATAAATCCCACAAAAACATTTTTTGTTCCCCCAAATGTCGTAAAATTAAAGCGGGAGGTGTACCTTCATTTTTCCGTTACTCTAAGTTACCTATACTTTGAACTTTATTATCTACATATTTACTGTCATTTTGCACTTAATAGGTTTACTATAAAACAGAAGAAGAAGCATACAGTGCTGCAAAGCGTACGGATGTTTTGGGTTATATTATGTTTCCCAGTAATTTCTCAGCATCAATGAAAGCTCGCTTAGAAGAGGGACGGTATGCGGATGATGGCACAGTGGAAAATGGCGCTCTGTCTGTACATATTGATATGACAGGTAAATAGCGGCTTATGCAAGGCATAGTGTTGGCTAATTTTCAATGCTTTATTCTTTTTCAATTTATTCATATTTATATCTTACTAATTTTTTTCTTAATATCAAAAAGATCAACAAATTGGATATTTTATCGAACGCAAGCTACGTGACAGTTTTGGAACGTTTATGAAGAACGTGTTGATCGATTGTAATTTGCCAACTGGCTTGGGAAATATTCCTATACAATTTCAAGAGCCCGTATATGGTTCGTTAGATATCGAATTTCAGCAATATGTTGCACCGGGAGTTGTTATGACGTAAGTTTTGAAACAGAACTAGAATACCCATAATCTTTGTCTTCTCTCCTCAGTCGACCTGTGCTCCTCTCCCTTTTCCTACCCCTCCCTCTTCTTCCCGTGGTAAGTGATCGTGTTCCCCTTTTGTCATATCAGCGAAAGCTCTTTCCTTGTCATCTCCCAACATTGCGTACTCAGACAAGTGTGATATCTTTTTAAATTTTTTATTTTTTTAATTCTATATTGGTCTCATTCTGCCGTTTTTTCCCATCATTCGCTCAAAAGTAAAAGTTCGCTTTGCTCCTGCCGCGCTGCCATAATGAAGTGCTTCAAAACAGTCCAGATAGATGTGCCTGTCATCGCATTTGACAGATAATATATCATACTTGTTTTGATAGACAATGCAGGTGTCGATAGGAAAACATTCTGGAGGCGACGTACCATATTCGTTGATACTGGCTATGATATTCCGACAAATACATAATGATAGACTTTTGCAGCGTGACCTGTACCCGTCGACGAGGGATTTTACTACACAATTGCCTACTAAATTCACACTGACACTTGATGTCCACAGAAATAATCCGCTGTATTTCTGGGCATTATTTTTTGGAGTTAATTCTATTCCCCAAGTAGGCAAAAGCCCCCACAGCTTCAAATTTATAACTATTGACCCTTTCCGCCTGAGATATATGACGACAGTAACTATTACATATTGTCCCCTTCTGCAGCTCATCTTATTTTCCATTAGGACTTAATTAAGTACGTCCTGTACCCAGGTTACCGAATAACTATTACTGTTCCTGCAGGAACTATCCGGGTCTGGAAAGATCCAGCATCAAGTTCGTCATATTCACGCCTTAGGGCTTCAGCCTTTTGCTTATAAATGGGCGTCTCAGTACCTACTTATTCGCATCTCTGGATGGCTTACTTACACCGTGGTTGGGCTCGTACTGACGGAAGAACCAGACAATTGCACAAGGGATGGGCAGTGGATATAAAGAAAACAATCTATACTAATGCCTTTCAAAACAATTCCATTTTCTTTTGCCTTATGTTGAGCTTCCTAATTTTTGCTGTTGAATACCTTGACTTGTCTTTAAAGACTCCAAGACGGCGATTGGGAGGCTAAGTTAATTAAAAATACCGCGATGCCCCAAAAAATTACCTCTCTTAATAACTATTTCTACCTTTAGGATGGTTTTCTTTTTGGCCACACTAATGACCGCAGCTGTTTTCATTTCGGAACGCATGGATGGGGTTTGGGATCGCACATTAGTTGCTGGAGTATCTGCTATGGAAATGTTGTGGGCTCACCTACTGACACAACTGATCATAATGGCATTCCAGTCCTTCGAAGTTATAATGTATATCGGATTGGTATTTGACACTTACAACAAAGGTGATACAGCCACACTCATTGGCTTATTAACACTGACCGCATTTTGTGGAATGCTCTTTGGTAAGCACAGACCTTCTGACAAAGTCGGGCAACAAAAGTAATTTAAATTTATTTTCTTGGTTAAGGTTTACTCATATCGGTGTATTGCAAATCGCACACAGAAGCGAATTTCGTAGCTACCGGAGCTTTTTATCCGATGATTATCCTGTGTGGTAAGTTATCAATTAGAAGTAATTTTAATTTGTGTACTCGTAGAAATTCTCGTAAGAGAAAGCCATTGATAGCTGGAACCCATAATATAGTTTTAAAGCTTGAGCCACCAACTTATGTATCATGCAGACGCAATTGACGTTTTGCTTTCGGAGAGAAACTTTGTCGCCATGTAATGGGACTCAACTCATACCTGAAGACAAAAGTCGCGCTTTGATTGTTATGAAGATCCTTGTAAGAACGGGAATACCATCCTGGTTATCAAGCAGCAGTGTACTTGGATTATGGATACCACATTTCACGTTAAACGATGAACCATCTAGCGGTTGAAACTCCGTTCCTCACATCGATTTTCTGCTTGGCTATTCAAACACGGCAGCGCCTAAAACAGACTTTTATCGTCACCAAACGATTGAAACAAAGGAAAGGGGGACTTTACTCCGTTGTGAAAACCAAATTCGAATTGACAGCAAACCGAACGATTTAAATTAATTAAAGCCGGTTAGCGTTAACCTAAAGATCGGTTAGTGCTTAATTCGAATTAAACCACTGATCTGGCAAAACACTGCTAGCACAAACGGTCTGCCCGATTACCCACGTACAGAGCAAAACTCTACATCTGTCCCTGTGGTCTCTTATCCAGGAATATGTAAGAGGATCGGTATGCCTTTTGTTGGTCCAAAACTAAGTTAATTATGGTAAAACTGGCCTTTCTCTAATCTATAACGGATATGTAACGCCATATCTCGAAACTTTTCACTAAAATTTGTTTATCATACAAAATAAAGCGCGGTCTTTAACTTAGATCATAAAATGTTATTTTCAGGTCTACTTTGGCCATTGGAAGGTATGCCAAAATCTCTGCAGGAGATAGTGTTGTTTTTTCCATTTACAATACCATCAATATCAGCGCGCAATATTATTGAGAAAGGATGGTCAATAACCAATGGGCAAGTTTATAATGGTTTCATAGTCATGTCAGCATGGATTGTTATATTCTTCACACTTTGTATGGTTGGTCTAAAGAGAAAAGCTTGATCTGTTTGGAGACTTGGCGCCAAAGAAGAATATTTTAGTATTAAATATTTTATATCTATAAATTTTTTTTCAAAAAAAAAAAATACTATTTTAAGACTTATTTTTTGTTTGTGTAAATAATAGTTATCTCCATATGTGTACATTCAAATCTGTACATGTTCATTTGTAGAAATAAGAAAATTTAGAAAAGCCTGAATGCAACCGTGTAATAAACTGCAGCAACACATAATTTCATCTATATTTAACGAGTGATGCCTAAATGTATATAAAGTTGAGGGTATTGTTTTATTTTACTATACATACAAATACCATACATAAAGACTGTTCACCCAAGCGTTGTACACAAAATAGGTACATGTTATATCTTTACAACTAAAATTCGCAGGAAAATCATTTATACTTTAATCAAAAGTGAATACATATTTTATGTTGTTGTTGTTGTTTTAACAGCAAAATCACTCCCCGAAGGTTTTGGGGAGTGTTGTCGAAATAACAGTCCTTGGCCGGATATGAATCCGGTACGCTCCGGTACTCCCTTGCGGTACTGCCCGACTGTCGTGGGAGCGATTTGGTATGACCAGTGCAACCTTCTAGGTCATGTCATCCCTCCTTCCGAAAGGAAAGAGAAGATGGGTAATGAGAGGTGGGAGGCATCATATCCGTAGATCAACCATCGAGTTGCACATCATTACCTTTGTGCATATTAGTCGCCTCTTACGACCGGTATGCCTACCGCGGGCATATTGTTAACCCCTTACCCGCAGGGAAGCATCCGTTCTGACCACTTGGGTTTCTTACTTATTGTACCTAAGTAACATTGATTGAGTTTTGAATACTCTTCAACTTCTCTTGGAAAATCTAACAAGGGGCTGTAAGGGATCTGCCTAGGTTTTCCTACAATATTAAATGTATGTGCAGTCGAATATTTTCGGCTATAGATGTCGTCTCAACATATAAGGATCTAAGTATCCCAACCACAAAACAAAACAAAACCTTTTTAGTACACTCTTCAAATGAGCTTATAGGGATCGCTTGAGTGTGTACTAGTGTTGGATGAACAGTTTTTTACATACTTATGTATGTATGTAGGTATATGTACATAGAAATATTAATTGTGATCATCATTCAATAATTCATATTTTTTAATTAAAGTTGCTTTTTTACTATTCCTAACACTTGATTCAATTACCATAACTTATCGACTATTGTGAAATAATGTTTTAAATTTTTATTACTCTTAGTTGTGTAAGATCTGGTAAGGAATTCTAATTGTACATACGTACTTAAAGAATATATATAGGAAAATATATATATACATGCATTGGTATTTGTATTTATGTAGACATTAAGAAAGTACATATGTAAGTGTACATAGATATGTAACGGGCGGTATATGTGAGAATGTAAAGTAAATAAATATCAATTTTAATATAACATAACTTTTTTACGAGAAGGGAGGAAAAGTTGGGCGGGATAGAGTTCGCCATATATGAAACATCGACATTGTGTCAGTGTCGACAGTTGAAATTAATAACTTCAAAATGTACGAAACTGTAGCTATTACATGAAGATACCAAATCAATAGGTCGATTCTGCAACTTCTAACGCCCGGTGTTAGCGTTAACTTCGCTTTTTAACGCTTTTCCCTATTCGCTTTTAACCACACGAAAAGTGTTAGCTAACACTTTCACTGTGGTTTGCTAACGCGAATTAATTTCGTGGTGTTAAAAATTAAAGAAAATAAGTTCTTCGAAAACCTGAAACCGAACTTGCGACGCGCACGTTGTAGCCCGGATGCTTATCACCTGCGCTATTGCGATATAAACGGTGGCGCTTACAAATGCTGTAGTTAAGATGAGTGTTGTTTTCCCCTCAATTTCAACTGATATACCACATATAGCAGTTGACTGTATTTTAGTGTTAAGGAAAGTTACAGAATCGCACTTTCGTTAAGAGCAAAAGCCAAAAAGTTACAGAATCGCGCTACAGAGTGGTTTGCCCTTAGGGCTGTGAACCACAGGAAGCGCTTTGGCGTTAATACCATAGGCCACAATTCTGTATGGTAAGAATACTGTGGCGAATACTCGAAGCATATACCATACCTATCTAAATAATATGTACTCCCACCACTATTTTAACCCAGGATTAATTATCGAATTCGTCACAATACGTTTTACCGGCAATTAAATAATTTTTAAATTTTTACACCCTTCGCAACCCCCAAAATAGGGGGCAACGTCACGTTACCGCTAAAAAATGCACGTGTTTTGTAAATATTTTTGTGGACAAAAAAAACACAAATACCACTTTTTTACATAAAGTTTCATTCGCGTTTGCATTTTATTCTCCATTACGTATGATTTGTTTAAGAAATTCTCCCTTATCAAAGACTTCGCCCGAACGAGCGTTCGCCTTCACGTTTCTTGTTCGGGCGAACTGGTTCCGCCTATCGACAATTTCGGGCGAATGTTCATTTCGAATCAGCTGATGATCTATTTCGAATTTATATTGAACAAATAAATTTCTTTGCTATTTTGTGAATGTTGTAAGGAATGGTACGTTTTACTAAAATAAAGTGGTGATTGAGTTTAAAAATTATTCAAAAACATGTTGGCCTTAGGTTGTTAATGTGTGAGAGAAACCCGGAGGCAATTAAGAAATTGTTTTTGCAGTTTTCAATAGCAAATTAATTGTAAATTTACTAGCTTTCAGCAATATTACAGGCTTAATAACCCAGCACTTAAATATTTTCTGGAAAAAATTGGAGTCCCACCCTTTGTAAGGTCAGCAGCTTCTATTCCCTGAGAAGCGCCAATTTGCTTGGGCCTTTTATATGAAGCTGCCAAATATAGAAGTTTTAGGATGCGCTTATGACGAAAACGTTAACAAAAAATTCATTTCAGCACACATAGATCAATTCTGCAATAGAAATGGCAAATGTTAGACTGCACTTTTGTAATCATTTCGTGCTCTCTTTTGGACTTTATTTATTGATTTACTCTTAAAAATAGAAGTATATTTAATTAAAAGAATATCTACTATTCAAAACAGACAAATACTTACAATTTGTTTCTTGTTCGCCTCTAAAATAAAAGTGAATAAATTTGGCATTTTCCGTTGTTCATTTCGCCCGAATACAGATTTCGATAAGGGTGATTGTTGCCACGTATGCTAGAGTCACTGTAACAAGAACTGCATTGCTAATGTTTACAATTTTCTATCCGGCAATCTTCCAGATACAAAATGGCCGATTACGCTCAGAATTGGCCTATTAGTGTTGCTTTTGTCGATGTTGACAGTATATAATTGACAAATTTTAGGTTAAAAATTGGAAAAATTCGAAAAAAAAAATGTAGGTTAGAAGTATTGATATGTTTAAAAAAGTTTCAAATAACATTCCGTCAAATAACTAATAGGTATGTCATTGTTCTTTCGCTGACACAATACTGCTAGCATTAGGTCTGTTTCTTGAAATCTCCAGCAAAGAACTGTCAGCAGAAGAGAGTCTCGTAAAAAGCTGTCAAAATCTGCCAGTTTTATCTCTCTTCTGCTGGTTTTTCACCGAACAGGAGCCAGCAGAAATGTTGTACATACTTCATTTGCTGGTAAATAACTCATAGTTTTCAAAATATTCGTAATAAATTTTAAATTTTACAAAAATATGCAATCAATTTTTATTTTGGCATTTGTCACAATCAGCTGTTTGTTACTTGCTGGTTATTGCTGGGCGAAAAATCTCCAGCAATCCCCAGCAGCGAACTTGCCGCGAATTGGCACTCTTTCTCTCAATTCAATGTCATAATTATTCATAATTAGCAGTCAAGAAACAGACCTATTGTATAGGTCTACAGCATTATAATTGTACAATCTCTAGTGACAGTTGCATGAGAGTTCTTTGAAATTTTTTATAAGCTTACATTAATAAGTGTTTTATCAACGTGTCTTTTAAATTAAAAAACGTTTATTTGCAAATGTTTTATAAATGAAAAATCGGAATTTTGTGTGCTTAATATGTATTTATTTCGGAAAGCTTTTCAAAGATTTATTTTGATACCTTCCGTTATTGGCAACATTATAAAGTTATCTAGTATTTTCCGTCGATAATTTTGTGGGATCGATTCATTCTCCCGAATATTTAAATGAGTAGGACAGTTCTCAAGCACCTGGCGGTATCGGAATAACCTTACGGGTGTACCTCTGTATTACTTTGCCCCCTCCCCCTAGAGTGACTGTTATAATAATTTATCATCATTATACGAGAGTTGTTTTTGTTTTTCTTTTCCACGAACCTTGGACCTACGGTCCAAACGGCAGCCACAAACAAAATGCATGGAAAATTGTTTTGTGTTTGTAGTATTGTCAAGCTGCTACGACCAGTTATAGTTTTACCATGGTTCAGCGTCGGCTGTAAATTTTATCGATAATAGTACAACACATAACTGATATGTAGCCCGTTTCTGTAACTTTGTGTTATAATAACGAATGAGTTTTTATCGCATGGCTCATAACGATTTCTTTATGAAAAGTGTTTCTGTATGAAAAAAATTCACCTTGCGATATGTTCGGGGTGTGTTGTGTAAAAGTGATAAAATGATAGGCCACAAGGCTTAGGTGCCTAATAGAACATTTGACGCACGCCTCGCAATTGTCTTAATAGCCTAGTAGTTGTGATGTTGCCCTAACCAGCGGGGGATTCCTAGTTCGAATCACGGCAAAGTTTTTCTGTTTTCCATTTTTTTTTTTATATTTTATTTTTGTTTTTATATTTTTCTATAAACTAATTTTTAGTTAATATTAATAACATTAAAAATTTGCACACAATGCAATTATTTTGGATTTTACGCTTGTTATCACTGCCATTATAGGCTTCGTTATTTTTATCGATCGCCGTAACGAAAATACATTTCTACCACGCTTATAGAAACACTGCTCAGCGATAACTACATATATAACAGGGTTGCACTTTGCGTTAAGAATCGTATCGATGGGATTCAGAAACGGGCTAATGTCCTTGATCCATCCCTGCCAGAACACTGCTAAAGAATAGCACAGGGTTGCTAGATCACCGGAAAGCGAAATCGAGAATCGCAGATGTGAAAGCACTTGTTTTATGTGAAGTGTTTTAAACGGAAAACATCAGTTTTATGCTGTAGTGTGTACGTAGTCTTAGAAGGGAAATTTACTTATAGGTCAATTTATTTTAATGACCGGAAAATCTATTAATGTTAATTATTAATAGAGCGTTTTATCGGGAGTTAGCCCTATTGACCAAAGGTGCCCTATGTGTTCTCAAGCTGTTAGTTATTCCCATTGCTTTCTACTCTAATACATATAACTATGAAACTAGGAATTTGTTGAATTAAATTCTCAAATAATTGACGTATCTTGTACTGCTAGCAGTCAAATTAACCGCCTATTAAGAAAGTGTTATTCCCCATGTCTATAACTTTGGCAGATATGTGACGACGATACAGAATCACAAATAAGTAATGTGTGAATAGGGTTATTAATGGAACGTAGTGAACAAGTAACTATACAATCAACCCTGACATCAACCGCAGCCAATCAAAACGTCGCTTCTAAAACTTTCGTTAACGGAAACCAAAACTCTCCATATACACACAAGCCAAGCGTTTGGTCGAAATTGGATTTCATTCGTAAATTTGAACGAGAACGGATTGTGTGTACATTTATATAGTGGTGTTACTACTTTGTTAAGTGATCTATAATTTTTTCCATTAAAAGGAAGTTCATGCATGAACTAAAAATATAAAAATAAAGCGGCAGTGACTGTAAAAAGAATATTTCAACAATTTTTGAGGTAAGTTTATGGTTTTGTTATATACATGTTCACTCGATGGGGAACGGAATGCTAAATTTTTATGCGAATCGAAAATTTCCCAGTTTTTGTTCTTGCTGTGAGAAAATGAAATTTATCAATACAGATTATTACAAATTATATTAATAAAAAGTAATGAAATGTATTATTTTCTAGATTTATCATTAATACTTGATATATACACAATTTATCGATTTGTGTGAGGTAATACATCATCGGTACTGACGACGAATACGCTACTATAGCCACCCATCCAACATGGCGGACGACGAACAATTTTCGCTATGTTGGAATAATTTCAATAGTAATTTGTCGGCCGGATTTCATGAGTCGCTATGCCGTGGCGACTTGGTGGATGTGACGCTAGCTGCAGAGGGTCAATTCGTAAAAGCGCATCGTTTGGTATTATCAGTATGTTCGCCCTATTTTCGGAAAATGTTTACCCAAATGCCGGCGAATCAACATGCTTTTGGTGAGTGTTACAATTTCCCTTTACAATAAGTGTAAGGTTCTTATGGATTTTGTAATTATATTTTGTATTGGCTTTTGCAGTTTTTCTAAAAGATGTTAGCCATACGGCTTTGAAAGATCTAATACAGTTTATGTATTGTGGCGAAGTAAATGTAAAACAAGAAGCATTACCAGCGTTCATAAGTACAGCAGAGGCTTTACAAATAAAGGGATTAACTGATGTGAGTATACTACGAGAAATATATGTACATATATATAATGAAATGAAAGCACCAATTAGGAGATAATTTCTGTTTTTGCGCCATTTATTTATTTTATAGTTGGTAGCTCTTTAAATCTTATATTTTCCTTTGAACATTTTTTTAATATATAAGAAGAAAACAGTTGGACATTTAACCTTTAAAACTAAAAAAAAACGACATTGTCAAGATATTTTCTTCTATTTGATGTGTTGACTAGGCTAGTAGATTTAAAGGAAATCGTTAAAAATAATGTTTCCAACTGATATTTCGCGAATCCTTCCGCACTCCCCCCGAATGGCATCCGTCGGATATCGGAATAGGCATGAATATGTCCCAACTGAAGAGATACCGATTAATTTGTGCATGGAGACAAATACAAAAGCATTACGAATGCCATTACTCAGGTTTTCCCCAGGTTTGGTACGGAGCCCTTACTTGTGTATGTGTTTCTCAAACTGCCCTCTGGATCACACTGAAAAGAGATATTGTAGGTTTAGGTAGGTAGAATCTAATTTAGATCTTTAATTCATTGCTAATCGAAAATCAGGCATGAAGTCGATTAGAGGGCTATGTTTGTTTGTTTGTTTGTTTGTTTTAACAACAAAATCACTCCCCGAAGGTTTTGGGGAGTGTTGTCGAAATAACAGTCCTTGGCCGGATATGAATCCGGTACGCTCCGGTACTCCCTTGCGGTATTGCCCGACTGTCGTGGGAGCGATTTGGTATGACCAGTGCAACCTTCTAGGTCATGTCATCCCTCCTTCCGAAAGGAAAGAGAAGATGGGTAATGAGAGGTGGGAGGCATCATATCCGTAGATCAACCATCGAGTTGCACAATATTACCTTTCTGCATATAATTCTCGACAGTTTCTGTAGCCTTATACCGTAGTGAGACCCGAGAATTCGAGTCGTTTTCAAATCGTCCTCTAAATGTTTGCTGTGCGGTAGATCTCAATATCAATAAAAAAAATTCTTGTAAGGAACTACCACGTTGGGGCTGTGAAAACATAAGGGCTAAGTCTTCAAAATATTTTAAAACTGCTATACTAAAATATTTGTTTGAACGTTCGGGTTGATTTCCATTCCAAAGGGCTGATCCACATGTACCCAACTTTGTCATCTAAGTCATTTAATACAAACTCTACTTCAGCTGCTATATGATTTATTAGGCAAAACAAATCGAGGCCTAACCTCAATTTTGGTGTAACCAATAAAATTAAAATTTTACAGGATCACGTTTTTTAGTTCAGAAATATAAAAATTTCGGTATTTGTTTCCTTTGGCACTCAACTACTAATAAAGTAGCTAAAAATATGATAGGGGTATCAAAATACGCGGTTTGTCCTCTGTATCAATTCTGCGAACTCGAAATTTCATTTTTTTGTTTTAGTGAAGAGATATTTGCAGTTAAAGTTCAGAATTTTCTGTCATTCTCATGTGGTTGTTGTAATCACATTACCCTGTGAGAAAAGAGTGGCACGCGGAAGGACATCACCGCGGCGGTAGCCACGGCTATGGCAACCACCCGGAGTTGGAATGGCGTAGCCCATTGTTATTTTTTGAAGCGCGGCCGAAGTCCTCCTACGCGGAAGGTGTTTTGCACATAAAAAACATGGATCGGGCCCTTAAATCAGGATTGGACCTGGGTCAGTTTTTGGTTTTTTGTTAATAACTTTTCACTAAACCAAAAAAATTATATTTCGACTTCGGATCATTGATACCGGGGTCAAAACGCGTCTTTTGACACCCCTATCATATTTTTAGCTAATTTATTAGTAGCCAAAGGAACAAAATACCAAAATTTCTATTCAAAATGTTACTTACATCATAATTGCCCTTGCTCTATTTTCGGAACAGTTCTTAATACAGTTGTAATATTTTGTGAAATGGTTTAAAACAAACAGAATTATCGATATACTATATGTATTAAAATACGGATTTGCAAAACTTTGCTGTTTACACCAAAATTGCGGTTAGGGCTCGAAATGGGTTGCAACTTCAACTTTCGTTGATTATATACTACCAAACATGTCGGGGGAAAGGTAACAACGTCACTTGATCTCGTTATGAATAATTCGAAATCGTAGATTCGACATACTCTGCAACCAAAGTTGAACATTTTTTGTCCGTTTCATGTGGTTGTAATAACATGCATTTTTTTACACGCATATATGTACATATGCGTCTGCCACTAAAATAAAACGGTCATCTGCAATTGCACTTATTCCATTATCAACGCGCATACATGTCATACATTTCCTCTGTTGACATTCAGCTTATTTTTAAGGGATGATGAAACAGATTGCTATCGCAAATGCGCTAAGGCTTGATTTTGAAGCGGGGCCTACTCAAAAAACTATTCTGGGGGTGACATGGCCTGTGAAGATGGTAATAAAAGTCGTGCCCTTGTTGATTTTGTCGCTATCAAACAAATTGATTGTATGTATGTATATATAGAGTGTTACATACTTTTTCTATCAAAATCTAAAGTCTGATAATGTTAATGTATTTTCTATTCGTTCTTTAACTATTCTTCAGTCAATTACTAGAATATTTTTATTATGGGTTTATGTTGGTGCACACAGATTCGGTATAATTTCAAAACACTGCAGATATAAGGTTTAGATCCATATAACAATTAAGTAATTCAGTTTGATGTTTGGTGCTTTCCCATTTAATATACAGTTTTTATTATTTGTATTTTTTTTTAATTTACCAATAATTTTATTTTGTATTTTTTAGAGCGATCCACCACCTTCGCAATCACCGACAGAGCCATCCACACCCACACCACAAATCCAACCAATTTCCTCACCGCGAGTCCGTCAACGTACATCAACATCCCGTTCATTTAAAATTGAGTCAGTTGATGATTCAGGAGATGATAATAAACAAACTCAGATTGTTATACAAACAACGTCAGCACCACCACCAACGCAACAGCAAGTTATTGCACAACCTCAAACTCAACATCTGCAACAACAGACTCAACAAAGTCAAACGCATATAGCACCTCAACAAATTGCTAGCACCACCACCGCAACTACCACTACTGTTGTAACGCATAAAAGACCGGCGGCGCGCAGTATTGGAGGTGTGCCACATATTAAACGCACCAAAAGTACAATAGACCCACTTGACACAACTGATACGTCTACGACGGGTCCCCAACAAATAACCGTGCAAACAGCTGTTGTTGCTGCCTCTACTGCTGATACAAAAACACAAGTGCATCAGCAACAACAACAACACCATCATCAACAAAGTGAACCCGAATATATAGACTTGCCAATTGAATTGCCTACAAAATCAGAACCTGATTATGCAGATGATGCGGGCGATGTAGAGGGTGGTGAAAATGAGGCGACATATGTAGAAGATGATTCTTATGGGGAATTACGTTATGATGAAAGTTATTTTACTGAAAATGATGAAGGTGGTGCTGCAACGACAGTCCAGCAAAGTGGTGCTGGCACGGGTGGCAGTAGTGCGAGTGCAACAACCTCAAAGGCTTTGGTTAAACAGCAGCAATCATTTACTGATACATCGTACGTGGACGTAGCCGATCAGGCGAATAGTGATGCACAAGGTTGGTTGAATACATTGATTTGTTTGTAGTTTTAAGAATGTGGTGCATGTGTAACTGAAATATTGGCTGCTAGTTACTTTTTATTTTTTAAATGCAAAAGATGGACGAGGTATGCATTTTAATAGAGAATTTCAAATTAAAATGAAAAATTTCAATAACGCTTCTAAAAAGAAAAATATGCTCAGTAATATTTCAATTAAACTTGCTTCCACGTTGTGTGAAGCCATTTTAAAAAGGGTTGGTCATATATTAGAACCGTAAATATGCCTTGGTTAAGATGTGCTTACACCAACAAAACATTTAGTTTGTAGAACATGTACATTAAGCTATTTACTTTTTAATTCAACATTTTGCGCGTATCGCATTTATAACTGCATTAGGCTGACTTGTTCAGGCAATGCAACGGTCGCTTTTACTTCTTTGGTTTCGTGTGCGTAACAAGTGGGGTGCGCTCGAGTCCTGAATAGAGCAAATTTTACAAAACACCTCGTACATTATGCCTGCATAGTGAGCAGAGAAACAGCTGAGCCTTTGCAACCTAGCATATGAACTTGCCTCGTGCGCACCCATGATTTGATATGTGAAAACTAACAAAAGTGCAAATAACGTGTTTATAAAAATTAATAATTAGTTTTTCCCGTGCCAATAAAATGAATGAAAGTGTAAAGAAAAAATATAATCAATGGTAAGCTAAAATACTTTTTTATAGTATTAATATATATATTTTATCATATTTAAAAGTCTCTTGCTGGTTATTTTTAAACATGGTGTTAAATCCTAGAAAAAGTTAAAAGTCAGAGAGTTGGCAACGATTCTATTACACGTAAGAGATAAAAGTTATGCTTCAAAAAAAAAACTATTACGGGATTTTACTAAAACAAGCTTTTTTTACGTGAAATATCTGCAAGAACTCGTAACATCGGTAATAATCCAATAAGCATTTTTCTGATTGTTTTTAAAAAGAACTTAAAGTACACTTGCAATAATAAAAATTGATTTAAATTGCAGCGTTCAATGTTTACTTTTATAACCTTTCAGTCAACGATGCCTGCTCTAACTTTTACATATAACCGTTGTCGTCTCTCAGCTTAATTAAGTAATTGACGTATTTTGTACGATTAGCTGTCAAATTAACCTCTGATTAAAACAAACCAGCAAATAAGGACTGAAACTTTGAGAAAATTTTAAAATGCACTGAACGTTTGCTAATCTTATCAAATCTCATGTAAGCTTTAGGTCCGTTTACTAATTTGATAAAATTTATCATAATCATAGCTTGGTTCAGACACAGTTTTCCCATAAGTTATGATCCAGAGCCGCGTTAAAGTTAAACATGGGTCAGAATTTGTGAAATCAGCACAAAAAAATGGTCGTCTTAATTTTTTATCATTATGTAGTAAATATCATCTCAATAATTTTTCGATTTTCTCTTTTTTTTCATCGAAGATCTAGTGATGTAAAAATTTCGATAACTTTTTAAACAAACCGTTGTAACTTTCAAGCCGATTGACCGATTTGGACGAAACTTTGGGATATTGTAGGGAATGAACTAGGCTTTAGATTACTAAACATAATTTTTATTTTTTATTATTGCTATTATTTTTATACCCAGCGTACTAGTACAAGGGTATATTAATTTTGTCCACATAACGGTACTATGTAACGGCGCAAAATAATCGAGTTAGACATGGGGTTCCATATATGAAAGTTCTTAGGTTGAAAAGAGGAATTGATTAATGCATGTCCGTCCGTGTACGCGATAACTTGAGTAAAAATTGAGATATTTGCATGAAATTTTGCATACAGGTTACTTTCTGCCCAAGGTGGGTTGCTATTGAAAATGGGCGAAATCGGATGATAACCACGCCCCATTTTTCGATATCGAAAATTTCGAAAAACGTATAAAACGGGTTAATTCCATATCAGAAGCAGCTACAATGATAAAATTTGCAATATGTATTGATTTATATGTTCTAAGGCGGATTTTATCAAATTTTTTGAAAAGGGGCGTGGCACCGCCCACATATATTTGAAGAAATTTTAAAATTTTGACTCTTAATAACTTGAGAACAGTTTATGCTAGTATAACGAAATTTTGTAGAGGGCATACTATTGTTGTGTTAAATTCAGATATAGAAAATAAACGAAATCGCTTGGCGACCACGCCTACTTTTTTATAAAAGTTATATTGAAAGGAGGTGGAAATATTGAAAAGTCCATATCTAATTAACTGATACCGCTATAATAATATAATTTGGTACATACATAAATTTTCATATTCTTTACATTATTTTTGCAAAATTTTGGAAAGTCGGCGTGGCACCGCCCACTTATGAGTCAGACAATTTTCAAATCCGACTGCTAATAACTTCAGAACGGTGTGAGATAGGTTTACGAAACTAGGTACCAGGCATGTTATGTTTATGTAGAGTACTACCACAGAAAATAAGAAAAATCGGTGAACGACCACGCCCCTTTTTGGACTAAAGTTCTCTAAACGAGAGTTAGAAAACAGGAATATGCAATATCTGTTTAACTGATAAAGATATAATGCTAAAATTTAGTACACTCATTCGCTTGATGATGTTATTAATGATGTTTAAAGGTTTTTTGGTAATATTTTGGAAAATGGGCGTGGCAACGCCCACAAGTGAATAAACAAAATATCAACATTTCACTATTAACAAGCCACTGTGAAAGTACCATAAAGATCTGCAATGAAAACTGATCTTCAAATAGGGACAAACAACATAATAAAATCCGTGGGCGTGCCACCACCCACTTTTTTAAAATTAGGTAAATATTGATTAATGGACACATATATCCGTATACCTAAAAATTTCACAAAATACGTTAAAAGTTATGGACATGGCACGCCTTCTTTTCCAGAGTTATATATAGGACATGGTATAACCCTTGTAAAGATCGATTCAGTACTTTTGGCTCATGTAAGCGGTTAAAGCTAAAGGAGCGTGGCCGGGCCCACCAAATTCGCTATTGTATAGGCTCGGAATAGATTGGTTTTTAAAATGGGCGAAATCGGATGAAAACTACACCCCCTTTTTCTGAAAACTAACGCTGGGTATTTAATGTTCGGTTCACCCGAACTTAGACTTCCTTACTTGTTAAATACAATTATTGAAAAAGAATTTTTTTTCTGTTCTGCCCCTTATATCAAGTCATGGACCATAAAAATTTCAGAATCTGAAGTTTCACTGCACTCAATTGCTTATCGCCGATAGGTTTATAAAAATGATACATCCGCGTTCCCTTTATAGTCTTCGCTTTTTTAAAACGTATTTCGAGTTTTCTTTTACGCATTTTTTCTGCCATTATATTTGATATTTTTTGCTTTAAACCAGGGTTCGAATTTGCACGCACGCACACACGCGTACAAAACCAAAATTTTTAGCTAATGCACATGAGCTGTGCTTTTAAAAAAAATATTAAGCACGTGTGTGTGCAGTTTGAAACATAGCACATACTCATGCGTGTGTTTTGTTATTTTATTTGCTCTCTTTTCTATTGATTTTTATGTAAGTAAAAAATTTGTGTTTTGTTTTTGAAATAGAAACGTGCGTGTACAACTAAAAGTTTTTTCTACGCTCAGCACGAGAGTTCGTGCATAAATATTTTATATAAAAGCACACACGTGTGCTGGTGCTACAAAATTTTTCTGGTAGCACATAGCACATGTGTAAGAGCGAATAATATACAAATGTGCTGCACACGTGCGTGCAAACTCGAACCCTGCTTTAAACTATATTTTACCGTTTAATAACGTATTGGCTATAATGATAAAAAATTAAGACGTCTATTTTTTTTGTCCTGATTTCACAAATTCTGACCCACATGTAAAATGTGTCGGACAAATTTTGTGAAGTGATATCTTTTTTTTTTGTTTTGTGAAGTCAATTATTAAAGATGTTGCTTCAAAAGCAACGGCAATTTTGCCGAATCTTATACTTTATGAATAAGAAATCAAGTCTTGTCGCGTTCTTTTTTTTAATAGAGATTTACATAATCAAGTTGGGTGCTTACGAGGCAAGTGATATGTTATTAGGAAATTGAGTATGGGGCTGTGTTCGTAAATGCAACATGACTTGCAGTATAAGCAACAGTGGCATCACTGCGAATTAATTTTTAATTTTTTAATTAAATTTAACGAGCGATGCTCTTGATAGAATTTTTGACAATTTGCAAATACGTTTGTTTGCATTTTGGAACGCGTATAAATCTCAATCTAACACTAGACGAACTTTGAGCAAGGAAATTATACATTTTCTTTAAATTTAAGAAAAAGAAGGCTATTGAAGTCAAAAAGAAAGTCTTTTCTTCTACCCGATTTGAACTCGTCCTCCATATTCAGCCGTACTCTCAGCAATAGCTGTGTCTTCGCATTTCTAAGATTTTCACTAATAGCTGTAAGTCTGTCTCATCTCAAGTCACTAAATTTGAGATTTTTCATTAGAGACAATTTTACACCCATATTGTCACTTGCGAAGCGAATACATTTGGCGAGTCGAACAGATTTTCAAACTCACCTAAAATTTTTATTGTGAGTGGCGAATGAACTTTTTCATCTTCTGTGTGATGTTATCATTCAAACAAATTCAAAAAGCTCATTCACCACTCACAATAAAATTTTTAGGTGAGTTTGAAAATCCGTTCGACTCGCCAAATGTATTCGCTTCGCAAGTGACAATATGGGCCTTTGTGACTTTCGATGATTTCGGTATTCTGTAAGAGGAAATCACAAAAATTTCACCATTGATATGTGGTGGAAACAGATGCATAAATCTTAAGTACATCATTTGGCAGCGCGCATATAAATATTGCAATAGCGGAGGTAGTAAGTGTCTCGAGGTACAACGTGTCAGAAGCAGGTTCGAACCGGGATCGAGGACAAATTTTTTTGTCTGTTTTTTCTTTTTTTTTGTTAGTTAAAAATTCAAAAATTAAAAAATCAACTTTATCGATTTCCCTTAAATCTACTAGCTTATTCAAAACAAGAAATAGAAGAAAATATCTTGACAATGTCGTTTTTTTTATTTTAAAGGTTAAATCCGCAACTGTTTTCAAGCGAATCGATCCGCACTCCCTCCGCAAAGCATCCGTCGGATACCGTAATAGGCATGATTATTTTTTTAAACATTTATAAATGATTTCAAACTTAAAATTTTTTTTTTCAATTTATTTAATTTTTATCCCTATATTTTCTTGTTTGTGACCTGCCTATAACCAGCTGACAAATTAGTGACTCTTTTTTGAGACATGAGACGTGAGACAGCTTACTGAATACCAAATTGTCTCAAAATTGAAATTGACCACAAATTGTCTCTATTAGTGACTAGAGACAGCTTACAGAATTTGCCTGTAAAAGTTTAAAAATAATAATTTATACAATTATTATTAACATAATTTAACTAAATTTCAATACAAAAATTAAAATAAAACAGTTTTGCACTTACTTTTCGTCAGACATCGTTAAATCGTGATCAAAAGCAACTAAAATTTCTTTGATGCGAGTGATGAGCGACTCTTGATAGAAGTGTTGCATTTAAGAACGTTTGATTATTGCAGTACTGCCATATTGGCATTTCTGAACGTTCTGCTTGTGATGCAATTGCAGTTTGCGCGTCTTGATGCATTTACGAACACAGCCTATATGCAAGGTTGGATTGATTATCGACAGGCTATCTACGAATTTAGTTCAGGACCGAGATTATCATGCCTATTCCCATATCCGACGAATGCCATTCGCGGAGTGCGGATCGATTCACGAAAAATTGGTTGCGGATCTGAGTTAGAAAACTAAAAAATCAACTATCGATTTCCTTTAAATCTACCAGTTTATTCAACACAAGAAATAGGAGAAAATGTTTTTTTTAGTTTTAAAGGTTAAATCCGCAACTGTTTTCTCATCGATTTGCACTCCGTAAAGCGTCCGTCGGATACCCATGCCTATTCCCATATCCGACGGATGCCATTCGCGGGGAGTGCGGATCGATTCGCAAAAAAAACGTTGCGGATCTGAGTTAGAAAACTGAAAAAAATCAAATTTTTCGATTTCCTTTAAATCTACTAGTCTATTCAACACAAGAAATAGAAGAAAATATCATGACAATGTCGTGTTTTTAATTTTAAAGGTTAAATCCGCATCTGTTTTCACGCGAATCGATTCGCACTCCCTCGGCAAAGCATCCGTCGGATACCGTAATAGGCATGACCATAATAGGCATGAATTTTATTTAAAACTCAGTTACTCACATTTTTTTTTATTAAATTTCTATCTGCAATTGAAAAAAAAGCGAATCTAATAGCTGCCAGCTGCTTGGTTTATTTCCGATAGCGGTTTCTGGGACACATACACCCCTATTGCGAGTGTCGAACACGAATAGATAATCGACTACTAAGCGGTTAGCGATCATCGAACAATTGCAACACCCCTATTGGGAGTGTCGATTTGCAGTATAAAACACTCCTATTGCCAGTGTCGAACACGAATAGATAATCGACTACTAAACGTTTAGCGATCATCGAGCAACTGCAAGTGTCGATGCTGTGTGAATGCTCAATCGATCATCTTTCTACCGCATTTTTGCGGTCGGTGGCGTGTCGATTGATTTGAAAAGTGCTAATAAAATGAATAAAAAGTAAATTATGAAATGTGATAAATCCGGCATACACCCCTATTGCGAGTGTCGATATGCAATTGAATAGAAATTTTTCGATTGAGTCGATCGTAATTTTTTTTGGCATTGTGTAACTTGGATCGATAAAAAAACTGCACGTTTTGAATGTTTTTAAAATTTTTTACCAATAATTTACTTTTTATTCATTTTATTAGCACCATAGTTATATAGTAATAAAACTGTGGTGAATAGTACGTCATATTGGTGAATTTTTCAGGGTTGATATTCCTCATAGTACGTGATCTCAAGGGCGCATAGTTGTATTTCCATACCAAACAAAAACTTTAAAAATGTAATCACATAAGTGCATGTAGCGCATGTATTTTATGGCATATATGAAATAATTTATTTGATTGTGCGGCCTTCAAATTTTTAAAAACAAACAATAATATGGCTCTATATCACTCATCTTGTAGAACAAAGCTTTAGAAAATGGTTTAATGGTTAATAACATCACCGTCTCTTCCTTGTATTGGTAGCACTGCAAGTAGTTAGACTACCAGCATATGTATTTTCAATTTATAA
Organism: Sphenella marginata; assembly: GCA_951509765.1. NCBI lineage: Eukaryota > Metazoa > Arthropoda > Insecta > Diptera > Tephritidae > Sphenella > Sphenella marginata. The sequence goes on along the minus strand of OX608079.1, from coordinate 92,178,963 downwards.
ACCTATTAAAAGTTAAAATTACATAGAAATCGCCATATTTCGAGGTAAAATGTTCTAACACCATTGGAAATGTGATTTTGAAAACGTGAAATGTTTGCAAAAATCATGGCATTACGATCAGAGATCTAGAAAATTATAGTTTAATTGTTTTTTGAACTACCTTAGCCATATTTTGATTGTTTCGAAAAATTTGAAAAGTTTATTTCAGGTAAATATGTGTGAAAATTTGACACAGAATTTAACGAAACTAACTTTTGTTTAAATGAAAAATATCTTATACTATATGTATTTTTAACAATTTCTCCTTTCTTAAAATAATGTATACACCTCATTCAATTTGCAACACAACACCCTAAATTGCTGAAAAATAGTTGACTAAAACCCCGAGTACACGAAAAAGGTGAATATAGCCGCGGATTTTACCACAGTTTTCCTACTGTATTATACTGTGATTAGCACTTTTCAAACCAATCGACACACCAACGACAGCAAAAATGCGGTAGAAAGATGATCGATTGAGCATTCACAGTCGCTCGTTGATCGATCGGGTCGACACTCGAAATTGCTCGATGATCGCTAACCGCTTAATAGTCGATTATCTATTCGTGTTCGACACTCGCAATAGGGGTGATAATTGCCATTCGAACATGAAACCGATAACAACACCAAAGCAATTTTTCTGTCGATTTTAAATCCAATTCCGACAACTATTGGATTCCATGAAAATTTCTTAAGTAAAAACAGAAAATTTTTGATTGAGGACTTTCAATATAGCAGGGCTTATAAAGTCAAGGGCACATAATAATGTTGTGCTAGTAGGCCTAAAATTTTCATAATTAAATTTCCTACAACACAGAAAGGTAACTTTTTTTTGTCCATAGACTTTTTCTGATTTTAAAGTGGTTAAATCTGAAAGTTTTTTGAACGACTTTTGGCATAGTGGCCAAAGTACTGAAGGTACTTATAGAATTAAAGGTATAAAATGTTTATGGGAGTTAGTATTCTGTATAATTCAACAGTTATACGCATATTGTCACTTGCGAAGCGAATACATTTGGCGAGTCGAACGGATTGGCGAACTCACCTAAAATTTGCATTGTGAGTGGCGAATGAACTTTTTCGCCTGTCATGTTATGTTGCCATTCAAAAAGTTGATCCGAACTTGACGTTTCTGTCATTTTTGTGTTATTTGCTTATGGAAATGGCAGCTCATACCGAGTTCATAAAAAGTGGTGCTAGTTCGGATACAGATGAGCTGGATGTGGGAAGTAGTGGTGCAAGGAAACGTAAAACCCACAGTGGCACCAATGGTGATTTAATGATAGTAGAAGACGTTTTGCAATCACATCCACTTGAATATAACAATTGGAAATAGCGCAAAAGATGCACATGAATACATAGTGGTGCGCCTGCGTTACTTCAAACGTTTGTGTTTTGCCACTGCAGCAACATTACAAAGCCTATTAATTTTTTTGATTTGTGTGATAACCGACACTTGTTTCAAGGGGTGTATTTTAAAATAATAAACCTATAAGTTGCAAAAACAACATGCATGAAGAATGTTTGTCGAGCTGCTACGATCTTTTAGGTCCGTTCACTCAATCATGCCTATTCCGATATCCGACGGATGCCATTCGCGGGGAGTGCGGATCGATTCGCGAAAAATCAGTTGCGGATTTGAGTTAGAAAACTTTGAAAAACAAGAAATAGAAGAAAATATCTTGACAATGTCGTTTTTTTTGTTTTAAATTCTAAATAAGGCCCTGTAGTGGAATTCACTAACTTATAGCGATTCGATTCGGTTCAATTTTTCGAGATTTTCATAAGCGATTCGGTCGCTTGCACTATCGAATATGCGATTCATTAACTTATCTATGACGATGCGGGCAAAGGATTTCTCATCTCGCTATATAAAATACTCTATGTTCTCAAATGCTATTTTTTAATGATAATAATATGGATATAGTATTATTATTCCAATTTTTAATAAAAAATTCAAATTATGTGCATTTTATTTGACGACATAGAAAACAACTGCAATTTGTGTGTCGTTTAGTTTGCGAAACAGCTGATGGCGAATACTCGAAAATCGAGAAAAAATAGTTAGTGAATACCAATATCGTGATCGATATCGGTTAGGACGAAATGTCGATTGCGAATGTCGTAATCGAAGTTAGTGAATTCCACTACTGGTTTCCCGAGAATCGATTCGCACTCCCTCCGCAAAGCATCTAAATTGAGAATGAGCTGCAAAACCATAGTATATTTCGAGGTAAACAATGTCCAAAACACGCCAGTTTGTACATGCTTTAAGTGCTGATTACGATAAATAAATTACAGTTGAAAGTAAACAGCTGCGTTCACAGTGCAAATTTTGTGAATTTCTACCGAGAAAACCTCACAACGACCAATTATATCATGACGACTTAAGCTTTAAGCAAGCAACAATAAAAATTTGAATTTTTAACAAATCAAAATCGCAATAGCTGCAAATTTCTACTGACTCATTATCTTATTACTTACACTTTTGCAAGTTTTGTACGCGAACAAAGCTTTCATCAGAATTTGTGTAAACGAATATGTAATTGTCAGGCACAGGGACGGGGACTTTTATTCCTTTTAAAATAAAAAAGTTATTTCTGGACTTTTATTCTTATACGGACAAAAATAATCGGACAACTCGAAGGACTGAATAAAAGTCCGAGCCAAAATCTACCAACCCGCCAATCTAAATTTAATGAATTTCTTTTCATATGAAAGAGGATTGACGGTTTAGTAGATTTTGGTTCGGACTTTTATTGGTAATCGTTTACGTGGGGTACCGAGCGCTAATACACAACCAAAAATAGTAAGATATGTATCAGGAGACGCGCTTTGGTCCCAGGAGCATGAATATAACTCCGCTCAACCAATATTTTCATTATTTTGGAAAATATTTGCGGAAAACCGAAAAATGACCCAGGTTTAGGGGTCCGATCCATGTTTTTTATGTGCAGAACACCTTTCCGCGTAGGCGGCCTTCGGCCGCGCTTCAAAAAATAACCCTGGGCTACGCCATTCCAACTCAGGGTGGTTGCCATGTCCTTCCGCGTGCCACTCTTTTTTTACAGGGTAATGTGATTACAACAACCACATGAAAATGACAGAAAATTCTGAACTTTAACTGCAAATATCTCGCATTTTATTTTGTCCTTAATAAATATAAGGACAAAATATAACTTTTAGTACTGGCGAGAAAAAATAAAAGTCCGGGGTTTGAAGTTCTTATCGGACTTTTTTCAAAGAAGCCAGGAAAATTAATTGTGGGCAGGATATTGATCCTAGAAGTCCTGGGACAACAGACAATTAATAATTTTCTTCAGGGACACTATCTAACCCCGGACTTTTATGAGATCGAAAAAAAAATTAATTTGTTTTCCGTCCCTGGTCAGGCAAGTCATGATTAGGTTATCATATGAACAAGTTTATCATAACCAGACATTGAGTAAACGGGCCTTAGTTTGACAATGGTATCCCTAATGGAGTCTATACACATATCATAAGTGTACATACATGTTGACTCGCCGTCATTCTGGCCTCACTTGCGTCATTCACTTATGAATAGTTTTCATTGCAGAAGGTTCCAGATGAATATCGCAGACCTATATGCTCATGCCTATTCCCATATCTGTTCGTTATTTATTTTTTAAACGGTTTGGCAATTGACTATCACAGTCACAACAAAATATCGAACTTATTTTGATTTTCTTGAGTCGTGCCAGAGTCATGTCGGTGTAGCTACTACATACACATTTTCACTAATACTCCTAAATTGACTCTTGACTCAGACGCATCGTGTATAGACCCTATAAGGTAATGTTATGCTCAATCATTAGCCGTTGGCTTGGGTAAGCATCCAGTAATTCTGGTAAGTAGACCGGATAGAAAGTGATGTCTGGCGAACTGCCACCATTCATATTCCGCGGCATGCGCAGAGTTCTGAAAGGTATAGCCTCTCGGCAGTGGTAGAAGCCCTCTGAGGGTATTTCTGCCATAAAAAAGATTCTCAGTAAATATGCACGTGTATTGGTAGGTACCGTTGTGTCGGCAAAAAACATGTGGGCCAATTAGTAGGAAAAATAAAAGCTCTCAAAAAATTCGAAGAAAAGCTCCACTTTTAACTCCTCGGGGGGTATATCGCACCAAATTTTTATTATGCACATATTTATATGATTTTGATTAATTTTTATTTAAATAGCCACTGAAATACTCTCACGCAAAAGGTACAAAGTCCATTCGGATGAGGACAGGAGCCGAGTTGTGGAAGCAGCGAATAGTAACGACGACTGGATCAGTATGGCAGCATCTTTAGGTGTCAACTATAAAACAGCTTACCATTGGGTAACATCGGGAAGAGATAAAATGCTCAAACGAGGAGGAGTGAAAGCAAAGTCCTTGACTGTAGAAGAAATAGATGAAATTATAAATTGGATAGAAGACAATTGCACTTTGACTTTGAAGCAAATACAAATGAAACTATACCATACTTTTCAGAAGCAGGTATCGACTTCTACTATAGGAAATAATTTACAGGGTAGGCTATACAATATTAAAAACGTACATCAGTTGCCAGCGAGCATTAATAGCGCCGTCAGTAAGGAAAAACGGGCCGGGTATGTAAGAGCTATAAACACTTGTATACAAGCTGGAAAACAAATTATTTATATTGACGAAATAAATTTTAACTTATTCTGCCGTCGCGCAAGGGGTACACGGCCTGGAGGAGGAGAAATTCATATGCCACCAGCTGCGCGAGGACTCAGCATTCATGTTATAGGCGCTGTAGCAACCAGTGGAATAATAGCAATGGATCGACAACGCGGGTGTTTTAAAGCGGTGGATGCATGCAATTGGTTACAAACAGTCCTTCAGAGATGGATGGCGATGGGGTACAGCCTAAGGAATTTGATTATAGCATGTGATAATTTTCCATGTAACTCTTATCTAGAAAATGCTATAAACAACTTGAACACCGAAGAAAAGCCAACCATTCTGCGTCTGGCGCCAAATTCACCCATGTTGAACCCCATTGAAAAAATTTGGTCGAAAATGAAAACATATGTAAAGGCAAAAATGGTCATTCCAGATACCTTTGATCATGGTGTGGTCGAGCAAAGGCTTTCTTTTGTGGAGTGTCTCATTGATGAAGCTAAGACACAGATTCTTGAGGCCGATTGTGCCCAAGCCATTTATGACACTACGTTCTTTCATTCGGATGCACTGTCTTTAGTTGACATGCCAATGGGAAACCAAAATTAATTGTCCAAAAGTTTTAGATGGCAAGCTTTTCCATCAAGAATTAATGAAAGAGATTTCGTTGAGTTTTTATCCTTTGTCAGGATAAAAAGTTAGAAGCACAGAAGTTACTCCATATTACCTACTAGTGAGCATTTTGTTGTAGTTACTGAAATTGTCAGTTTTGGAAATATCGCACAAAAGCGATGAATGGAAATATAGAATGAAATGTATTGCACATGTGCCAACAACACAAGGCAACTGCTGTAATTACTTCATTCGAGGATTATAATTTAGATTGGATACATTTATAGCTGTATTCTGTAGGTCTGTCTCATCTCAAGTCACTAAATTTGAGATTTTTCATTCGAGACAATTTTTGTTACTCGCTGATTTCGGTATTCTGTAAGAGAAAATCACAAAAAGTTCACCATTGATGTGTGGTGGAAACAGATATGCATAAATCTTAAGTACAGCATTTGACAGCGCCCATATAAATAATTCAATAGCGCAGGTAGTAGTGTCTCAGGGTATAACATGTGCGACGCAGGTTCAGGATAATTTTTTGTTTTTTCTTTTTTTGTTAATTAATTATTTTTTTAAATATTTATAAATGATTTCAAACTTAAAATTTTTTTTTTTAATTTATTTAATTTTTATCCCTATATTTTCTTGTTTGTGACCTGCCTACAACCAGCTTACAAATTAGTAACTCTTTTTTTGAGACATGAGATGTGAGACAACTTACTGAATACCAAGTTATTACATTAATGTGTATATATGTATTTCCGGGAATAATCCGGGAATTGCATATTTATTTGTATTTATGATAAATAAAAGTAAACAAAATACGTTTTAAAAGTAATTAGCAACGCTATTTATTTGTGTACGCCTATTGAAACAATAAATACCGCGAGATATCGCGTTTTGACATTTCATTGACAGAGAGAGCTGCAAGTTTTTACTGTTGGAATTCCACTCCGTAAAAACTTTAAGTGAAAAACAGCTGAACGTGACAAGGTGGAGCAACAAAAAAAATTTAAGAATGTGAAGTTTTAACCTGCTTTTGCTGCAAGTTCTTACTAACTCCTGTACTTCGATTGCAACTTTTTACCTTTCGCCGAGCCTAAAGCTTATCGCGGAATTTTGGCGTTTGCTCTTAAAGAAAGTGCGATCCTGTAACTTTCCTTAACACTAAAATCCTTAACACTAAGGGCCACTTTCATAAAAGCCGGTTAAGCCTAATCGGCGATTAATTTGACAGCTAACCATACAAAATACGTCAATTAAACTCTGGTTAGCGGTTACCGGCTTTTATGAAAGTGGCCCTAAAATACTTAACACTACTTATGCGACATATCAGTTGAAATTGAGGTGAAAACTGCACTCACCTTTTAAGTACAGCATTTGACAGCGCCACCGTCCATGTCGCAACAACCCAGGTGATAAGCGTTCGGACTACAACGTGCGCGTCTCAAGTTTGATTTCATCTTTTCGGAGAACGTATTTTCTGTAATTCTAAACACCACCAAATTAATTCGAGCTAACTTACTTGCGTCAATGACTGATTTGCACAAGGATTTGGGTGGTGTGTGCCATGGTTGTGCTTTTTTGCAGAGAATATTGCGCTTGTTTTTTCTCAGTTCACCTGTGTATTTCGATAGAAATAGAACATCCGAAAAACCGTTCTGTATTTTTTTGTTATATTCTCCTTCTAAATAAACAAGATAAAGATGCACTTGCCTTTTTTTATACAATTGCAATTTCCTGAGTGGTGAATTACGTACCGTGGTAAAATACTTACCCGCGTTCTACGTTATTTGAGGAAACGTTAAACCAATAATTTGCTGGTAGGTAATAACATTTGTTTTTCATTCAACACATTTTACTCAGGCCCTGTGTCAATCGGTTCAAAATTTCAAATTTTGACAGAGCAAAAGGTAATTCTGACACATATCGTGGTAAATATGATTGTCACAATTTACCCGAGGCAATGATGCTAGGTAAAATTTTAACAACTGAATGTGTACACATATGTATATGCATTCGATATTTTCACTCATAGAATTTATATGCCAATACGTTATTAAACGGTAAAATATAGTTTAAAGCAAAAAAATATCAAATACAATATAATGGCAGAAAAAATACATAAGTTTACATAAATATCATTCACAGAGTATTTGCTTTCGCATGTGCTTTTTCGGATGTCAAAATTTACAACTGTCAAAATTTCCCATTTCATTTGGCACAGCAAAATGAAAACTATTTGTACACAATAGAAAATTTGTTCACCTCATTTTTCCTCTGAGTAAAATGTTACCATTGGCACACAGCCTAACACGTTAAAAAAAAAGTAATAAAAAAAGTAATAAAATATAATTCAACACAAAACATACGAAACCGGCGAAATTTTACACGTCCTTTTTCAGTTTCAAAACTTGCCACTTAATTTGACACAGCAAAATGGAAAACATTTTTACACCATAGAAAGTTTGTACACCTTTTTTTAGCTGGGAGGAAAAATTAGGTGAACTAATTTTGTATGGTTTAAAATAATTTTCCACTTTCAGCAGGATTCCTCAATTAAAATTCGTTTCATGTTTGTATTCTCTAGTATAGATATAAACTTCGTGGAAATATTCAAACCGATCATCGGTCGTGTTCGTAACATGAATAGCGAACGATAAGCAATACTATCATGAATCTCTTTCATCCATGCAATATTATAGTCAACATGATAACAGCTGACTGTTATGGCTTAAGCAGATACAATACGGCGATACGTTGAAAAAACTGACAGCTGAGTAGACGAGAAGTGTTTGTGTGCGTAGCGACAGATACGACGCATACGGCAAAATAGAATTTGCTCTAAAATCGACGTACGTGACGTAACTGATGTATTGCCGGACTTATTCTGTTTGAGCTATTACGTACGAAAGTGCTAAATCGGTAACCTCTTTCACGCAAACAAAATGTCAAACATATTAAAAAATAAAATTTGGCAGTTACTTTCGTCTCATAATTAGGGTTCCCAAAGCTATGTGAACACACACAATGCAATGGTGAAACACAACAGTCGCCAAAAAACTATCGATATATTTCTTACTTCGATTAAAATAACACAACGCTATAGCATGAAGAAAAATTATTTGTTTTTCTTTGTAAATTTACCCATTGCTGTAAAAAGTACAAATATGTATGTGCCTTCCATTTTGTTAACGTGAAAATTATTTTTGGTTTACAAAGTGAATTTAAAGAAAGCCAATCTTAAAGAGAAAACATATGATTCGAATCCCAGATTGTAATACAAACTTTATAAAACTACAGTGTAAATGTACTATGTGAATATCTAATATATTGCGAGAAAGGATGTGAGTACTTGTCCGTTGGTTTATTGGTGTGCTTAGTAGCATAACTAAGGAAATGTTTTATTCTACAAACTTCATCAACTGTTATCAATGAAACAGCTCTAACAAGCACTCCACTAAGTAAAAAGAAACTCCGTCGAATCTGTGAAATGTAACACTATTGAGCAGTTGACTGGATAACACAAGTTTCACTAGTCATTACCTGGTCACTATGTTCGGTGGAGCAATGCTATTTTAGTCTATGTCTAATATTAGGATTACCTGCGCTGGTAAGGTCGTATGTAGGATGACTTGTAAGTATAGATACTTATAGGCATAGAATAGGAATTACCTGTAAGATTGTGCAGGTGTGAATAACACGGTGCTTGTGTAGAACGTGACTGTTGTAAAAGACGACTGTTATTCATTACCGTTTGGGAGTGTTTTGCGATTACAACCTGAACAGCCAAGGATTGGTTTGATGTCATCACACAAAAAGCACTAGTTAGAGAAAATCAAATACCAGAGGTATGTCAAAAACAATGATTACTATATGCACAATTAAGTTATAAATTATTATACATACATCTTTTCCAGATCTATTGGCGTTTAAGTTTCATACCGAAAACATTTATTAGGACAACTGCTTAGAAAGCATAAAAGGCTCTGGAACTAACCACATAGCCACACTATATGTGTATAGTGGTACTCCACTGATGACAAACAACTATTTTTTTACTGAGCATTCATTTGAAACAAGGGTACGGCCAACCCTTATTGAGTCCGGAATTTTCCTGGGCCTTCCATTAGAAGACTGAGGAAAATTTGGAAAATGACGTGAAGATAGTGAATTCTCAATTGCTTTGTTAATATTTTGACTTCAGTTATAAATATATAATTAACACAGAATTAAATTCAGCTTATCTATAATAGATGGCATTTTTATTCAAGAGTGCATATTGTGCACTCTAAGTTCAGCATTTTAGACCAATTAACATTTAATCGTACACAGTAAATAGATTTTATATTAAATATTCTTTTCATCATTGATATTATATATTAAACAGGTCAGATGCAGGAGGAGTTAAAAGTTAAATTCATCCGGAGTCAAAAAAAGAATGCGCAACTTGTCTACAAGGGCTATATATATAACAAGAAACTGACGCAAGCAAATGGACAAACCACATGGCGTTGCATTGATGTACTAAAATTGCGTTGTAAAGCAGTAGTCATAACTAAAAATAATGAGTTGGTAGCAGCGCGGCGGACACATAATCACACGAATCATGTGCAACGCATAGGCAAACGACCATTGTACAATGTTGAAGAAGATTTGGGCGAATATATTGAAATTAAGCCGGATGATCCAAAATTGGATGATATAATGAGTGCTGCGAACTCTGAGATATGTACACAAAAATGCGGTTCAGTATTTAAAATATTTGTGCCAACCCTAGCTACACGTGCCACTGCAACAATATGGCCTAATCAACAGTCGACGGAATAAAAAGTGAAAATATAGTTAATACAGCTCACATTTTTATTTTGCAGTGTTGAAAAATAAAAGAAAAGTTATACAATAACGGCAAAAAGTGGGTGGGACTCATACCAAACGGAATTCTTCTAAATTCCTTTGAGCGAAATGTACTAAACATACTTACATATATCAAAAGTATTTTAAAAATAAAACTGATCCCAGACATGTGGAATGGTAAAAGACTCAATAATAGGTCATAAATCTCACGTATGAAACGGCAATTTAGGAGTCTAAAATTACCTGTGTTTCCCTTCATGTGATGGTGGTGGGATATCTTTCATAGAAGTCATAAATAGCTTAATATATAGTTCGGTAATCGTTTAATTTTGTATATGCCTCGCAAAGCTTGTATAAAAAATTGGCATATGTAGGAACTTTCCACAATAGGCATGTAACCATTTAAACGATTACCCTGACTATGTTTATGTGATGTATATCAAAATAGATACACAGTCGAGTTCGAAATCTTAGCAAAGATCTTTTATTGCAATGGTTTTGCAGTCAATCATGTTTTGATAGTAATGCGAGAAAGAGTGAAAGTACTCTTAGACCAAATTGTGCAATATTTGAATTGCCGACCGAATCGTAAAATGTCAAGTAACGCGTACCACAGGACTCTTATTTATAACTACAGCAGGCGCTCACACAACCTGCAAAAACCAATGGAGTAATAACAAATATAATTTTGTAAAATTGTTGTGTTAACAAATAAACAAAGGAATAAATAATACTCCGGCACTTATCCTCATTAATATAAAAAAATTTATATTATTTACATGGCGATGTCCAAAGAGAGGGCCAACTAATCCAAAAGATTTCTTCACGGAGTATTAAACACCAAAGCGAGAAAGAAGTACTCAAACTAAGTATTGAACAACGAATGAGGATCATACAACTCAATACTAGTTTCAATAATAGATCATATCCAATGTGAACAAAAATTCTTCACCTTGTCACAAATAATTCTGTCTTATTAAAAAACGGTATAAATTACAATTTTAACGCACTACTAAGAATTTAACTGTAACTATAAATCCATTACTACAAATATTTGAATTTCAAGTATACTTTTTTTTTATCCATGCATAATTTTTTTTTGTACTAAATTAATTTCTATAATACAGTGTCACTGTAATGTACAATTGTAATTGGATGTACTTGTAATCAAACATAATCAAATCGTATGAAATGTAAAGTAATTGTAATTGTAGGTATTATAAATGTCAACGGTATGGACATAATTATTATGCAAAGGTAATCTGATTGTAATTACGTACTTAGATTGTAATGAAAATGTAATGAACTTGTGGAAAAAGTAAAAACCAATGCCATTGAAGGGTTTTCCCGACTGTTATTTTGCTACCCCCTGCTTAAGAAGGGTTTAAGCTTATACATATTCGTATTAAATGTGGTTGAAATAAAGCTAAATCATGCATCTTGTATTGTAAAAATTTTAAATTTGTAAAAGTACTCTTAAGTAGGTTCATACAAATAAAAAATAAGTATTCCATTTTAATTAGGTAATTTTTGCGTATCATTTAAAATACTCTTTCTGCCCCTTTACTTAACATATTTGAAACTAAAGTATTGGTAAATTTCTTTTAATTATTTTTATTGCAGACACAAATTTGATGTTTATTGTTAGTCCCTGGGCTACACCATGCCTGGTGCTGCGCAATTTCATGTATAATTGCCATAGTCGAAAAAACTGCAAAGAATATTGGCGTTGTCATAACTATTCCAAGAAGGTACAATCTGAACGTTGTCGAGCTCGTTGTGTATTAGAATATGGCAAATTAAAATCCGAATCTGGTGGTCTGCACAATCATCCGCCCCATACGGAAAAAATACAAAAAATGATTGAACGTAATCGAATGGTTCAGCTAAACAATAGCGGTGGTGCTGGTGGAAATGTAAACAGAGTTATTGCTGGCGCGTATGGTGAAGTGAAATCTGAGCTACGCACATTACCAAAGCCTATGCGTTTGCAAATGGAACGGGTTGAAGAATTGCATGCCACGTCAATAGTGCTGATAAATAATAATAAATTTGATCTTTAGAAGTACTAAGTTTTATATACTATACCTATGTTTTAGTAATAATGATATAAGACATACATATTCTGTGCAAATAAAGTCACAGATGTAACCTTGTATATACCGGAGTGTAAATATTTATACATATATGTAACACAAAGTTTCGAAAGTCCACTTGAATTTTACATGCATAATTATATTGTAAAAATGGTATTTATAATTGAAAAAAAATGAGCTGTAGACTATTTTTTCGAAATGAGTGCCGAAAAAGGCTCAGCTATTAAAATTGCAACATTTTACAATTCGCAAAAGGATTTTCAAATGCAAAAGTAATGACAAAAAATCAAAATTCTTGCAAGCTGTTTATCGTATCGAGTTATATAACAAAAACAACTAACGAATTTAACTTAATTTAATAACACTACCACCCAACTTTACAGACCCACCTTTTGTGCTGGCAGAGGATACCGAAGATGCTGATGAAGACGACACCGCCAGTGTTCAAGATGTAGCACAAAATCGTGTTAATTACCGTTCAAGTTTAAAAGGTACATATCAGTTAGTTTTGGATGGATTTCCATATTCAAGACATCGGATACGTGGCGGCACAATTTATTGGCGTTGTGTACAATTTCGACCTTTGAAGTATGTATCTATGTATGTATTACATATATGTTAATTAATGAAGTAAATAATCGGGGATCGTGGCATCGAAAGTTCCGGGTTGCTGTTGTTCTTTTAACGATAAAAGAATTGACAGCTCTTAGCCGGATATAAACCCGGCACGCTCCGACTGTCGTGGTAGCGATTTAGTATAACCAGTGGAATCTTTTAGGTCATGTCGTTCCTTCTATAAGATGTATGCGGCGTCATATCCGCAGATCAACCATCGAGTTGCATGTCCTTTGTGCATATAAGTCGCCGGGTTGTTTTTGAAACATTACAGTTCGACCTTTAGTTTTCGTTATACTACTAAGCTAAAAAATTATATTATTTTCGGGAAAGGTAGAACTCAAATAGTTGGTTGGTTCAGTTGTTAAAGAACTATGGAGTTGTTGTTGTGGTTTGATATTTTCGACTTCTTGGGTCATGAATGTCAAACTGAAATATTTCTCCATTCCTTCGTATATATCTTATGTGCTTAACAAACGCTTTCCCTAGCTACTTAGTCTACTGTTGCGAAGCACAGCACTGGGTACACTTGACAACTGAATCTTCCCATTTATATTCGATGGTCTACAATCTCGCTATTTTGGTGTATTGATTTGGTTCGATATCGTGTCACTGGATTTAGAAAGACTCATTAATAAATTTACTTTCAGATGTAGAGCCAGAGTGCGCACTAATCCTACAGGTGATCGTGTTTCCATTGTGGACGAAGATCATAATCATCCTATAGTGAGAGAGCGTCGTAAAAAGGGTACGCTAAAGTATGTTTACGAACAACGTAAATTGGAACGAAATAGGAGAACTTGCTTCACTTCCAGCCAAAACGAATATGAAAAATCTCAACAAAGCTGATGACTAATGGTTTAATTGTTGAAAGTCAGAACAGAAAATATGTATACTTTTATTTCCAAGGAAAATTTGAAAAGCAATTATTATCAACTGGTCTTGAGCTCGTCAAACTTAAGAAATATGTGAAGTAGACAGACCTTAACAACAACAACAAACAAAAAATGTATTAAAAAATATATCTTAAATCAAATGCTTCTGCCTTGAAAAATGTTATTATATAGACAAGAAAAATATACGAATTGTCGTGTGTTTCGTCGATTGTTTTACTCTCGTTTTTCTATTAGAGAGATATTTTTTGTTTTCAGAAATATAAGAATTTGAATATTAAGCTATTAACATTTTTGGTTTATTTAATACTTTTTTGTATCCATCAAAGGAAATTTAGTTTTTGGTTGTTGGAAGTAAAAAATTGCATTGTTGAAAATCAGAGATTTTTGTTTAAATTAAATCAACCAAAAATGTAACATTAAAAGATCACATCTAAAATATTCTACGTAAAGTATATTTCAGAATAATCAATTGTGTTCCAAAAATTGTCCAGTGTACTTCAAAATGGATAATCATGCTTTAGAAATTGTGGATGCAATAAGTTAAACTGAGAAACATTATTTAGCAGCTCTGTTAATGATATAACTTTTACATTAAACATGTTTACAAATATATTTCTGACTAGGTATTTTCTGATTAACTTCAAAAATTTAAGTTTATTTGAAAACTTTGTAAGTGATATTCATAATTTAAAAAGTAATTTTGTTTTATTTATACATCGCTAAGACTTTGCGAAAACAGATCGTATTTGTTATACACATAATGATTTTTTCCAAATGAATTCAAATAGAAATTAATCGATTATTAAATTTAAAATCAAAAGTATCGGTTCTGAGATATTCACCAAAAAAATATCATTAAAATAAATTCCACAAATTCGTTTTAGGTACAAAATCATCAACTAATCAACATGCCGCCCAAAACATTAGCACAATGAGTCTTAAATATAATTATCGCGGACAACTTGTGCATAACGGTTATACATATTCAGCGCATTCGAGAAATGGTAGAACATTTATGGTGAATTGGCGTTGCTCGTCATATCCAAAAACTCGTTGTTGTGCAACTATAAAGACTAAAGGCAAAACAATGTTATCAATTAATGGTACACATAATCATTCCGTCAATTATGTGACAAAGACGTTTAGCCCAAAAGTATATACATAAATATTATAATAAATTCGACCAGTGGCATGTCTCAACCTCAATCTGGGATTTCGTACATGTTTCGATTGGGCATATGATACTTTAGATCATAGGAGTCCAATTAAGGAGTTATAAAGAGTATTAACGCTCCCATTTAGGAAACCTTTGCGAATCAAATATTGGATTCTGCAGAATTAAAATAACAGTATACACAAACTTCCTCGCATCTACAATATAGAAAATTTTCAGAAAACGAATAAAGGCAACTAAATTAAATACCTTTAGCATATTGAAAATTTAGATACGAAGTAAATGAGTACAAAAATAAAAAAAAAAAAAAAATGTTGTCGGACATGCTGCGAACTTTTTAAAGTTAAGAAGACATATTTATACAACGCTTAAAATATATTACAAGTACATATTAAAGTGTCTAATTTTCAGGTGGTAATTCTGATTGATATGGCTATCAAATGTTTTCAATAGTGTATTAAACATATTTACACAATAACAATGCTTACAAACTTGAAATCTTATTAATTTGAATTTTTTAATTACAGTTTATAAACGAAAAAAAGGAAGCCGTTTAGTAATACAGACAAATAATTCAACAGCATTGAAGCAGGAAGCAACAGAGGTAGATGGTAAATTATCCAGTGCATGTACCGTTGACGTTGATGGTATTCAGATTCTTAAAACAGTATACTCGGATGTAAAAACGGGTGAAATTGTTTTGAAAACATCATGGAATAATCATCATTTAACGAAAGTGACCAAGCCACGTATGCGCGGAAAATGTATACATTGTTTGAAGAATCAGCCACAAAATCAGCAAAATATGACGAAAATTTTAACATATTGTCCACAATGTCCTGGCGGTGTTTGGATGTGTTTTAATTGTTTTGATAAAGTTCATTAAAGTCATAAAGGGAACTAGGTAACATGAATCGTATTTTTAAACACATTTTTACTATTTTCAATTATGTATTTGATATATTCATTTATGTATATTTTGTATTTGTAAGATGCCAGCGGTTTCGACATGCACTCAAATAAAAACAGTATATAAAGGAGTAACAAAAAAATGTGATGCATTTTTCACTAATCTTATTATCGGCACATAACTTTAAATGAGCTATTTTTGCATATTTGTATATCCACGCTCTCTCTGAAACGGCTTACCCGTTAGGGGATGAAATTTTTAAATTTTTAATGTAAACAGTTTTAGAATAAAATGCTGAGGTCGGAGTTTTCAATCTTCGGTTAAGATAAGACGTTTGCCAACAAGTAGTAGTGATTTTACAATTTTTTAATTACCAATGCTGTAATCGTTAATTAAGGTTTAGACGATTATGATGCCAGTAATTTTAGTCCTAACTTAAAAAGAGTTAAAATTACCATGTAATCATCATTATAATCGTCATTCAAGACGTATTCTGCCGTAAACATCGCCATATGCACGACTTGTATTCGTCCAATATTTTCTTGTGAATAAATATAAAATTTTTAAATTTACTAACTTTTATTACATAAAGTACCTTATTTCGGTAAAATATTTGTTGTTCTATTTTCAAGTTTTATGTTATCCGTCGACACATCCAGTTTGCGTGAAAATTTCTTTTGAATGAATGCATGATTGTGTTTACCATAGAGTACTTCCAATTCGGAATTTTTTGTTGTGCGCACTCTAGCCCGACACTTTGTGGTTGAACGAGTTGAACAAATCCATTTAATACCTTTGGAATTTTCCATAAACTTTACAAATTGATAGCCGCCATAAACGAGTTTTACCGATTTTCGCTGTCCAGCCGTAAAGGAGAATTGTTGTTTGCCTACAGTTTTAGATGGCAACATTGAAGCTAAAATTACAAGAAAACATACACGCATATATTTGTAAATAATGTATTATCATTAGGGATGAAAATAACAATTCATAATTATACGAGTTTATGAGTTGATTATGGAGGGCAGCGATACTTCATTTATGTTCCCAAAAGCGTACGACTTACTATAAAGTGCATTTAGTTTTAATTTCAGATCCTTGCTTTCCTCGATCGACCCATAAATTTAGCAAATACCTGTGTATGACTGTGTCCTTCGATATACATACTACACGCACTCAGATTATATTTCTGCTAACAGATGCTTATGAAAAAGAATATAAAACTAACAGTTTACACAGTGGTCCACAGTTTGGCTTAGTTAAAAAAAATGTCTTGAACTCACATACAGTTCCACGGTAACTTCGTCATGACAGCGATATATTTACCTAGCTTCTGATCTAAGCTTCCATGGCCAAATCGGTCAACCCGGTAAAAATACATATTGTTATATAGTTATGTTATGTATTTTATTAAAAATAATATTTAGATGATGTGTATATTTTAAATGTTGCATTTGTTTACTTTCATATACTTGCTAAAATCTCCATAGACAATAATGTCGCAGATCGGAGAATTTTCAAGAAAGTAGTTTGTAAATGGATATCTCTATACTGAAGTAAAACAAATCCCATTTGAATTTTTACATACATATTTGCCGAGCTAATAACTTTAATTGTTAATGTATATACATATAAAGTAGTTCTAAATTCTGAAAATTTTCAAGTCGTATGGATATGCACATACATTTTTTTTTAAATATGTCAATTCGGCATCGCAAACTTTACAAAATTTTTTATTTAAATTTGAATTTTACCATTACCATATCTCAAATCTATAAAAATGAGATTAAAAAAACAATTTCATAGTTAAAAATTGCTAGTAAGCAATATTCAAAATATAAACTTGCAATTGACATTCACTTTTAAAAAATATTTGAGAAACGATACATTTTTTATTGCTTCTGACTTCGAAAATATAAAAACTTCTTTTATAAAAAATGTGATCCGTATTACTTTAAATTTGTTTTTCTTAAACGAAAGAAAACTTCAAACTAAAAACGTTTAAAATATTGAATGAATCTAAATAACTGCAAAACTTATTATATGTGGATTTTCTATACTTAACAAACTCGTATATTAAATTTCGATTTACTGACCTGACACCTTATATCGAAGAACCCGAATAGAAACTAAATTTCTGCTTATTGAGAGTCTTTTACTTCATAGCTCCAGGTTCGATACACAGTTTTTAGGCGCTATTTCAAGTTTGTAATGATTTTGTGCAGAGCACAAAGTTATATATTATAAAGGGTTACAGTATTCAGCGAATAGTCTCACTACACTCTGCTTTGGCGGTAGCTGAGATATTCGAACTTTTAACAATTTCTTTCGAAAATACTCATTTCAAACAACTCTGCTGCTTCCTGTTACATATTACATACATACATATTTTATAATATCTTATGACTTCTTAGAACATTTCTTTGTAACCGTGTTACTTGTTGGCGACTCGACAATTTCGGTAACATCCGCTACAATTTCTTCATATTTTAAATGCATTCCAATATCAGTTACATCAATTGGGTCTGTTGCCGTATCGGCATTTGCACTGTCTGTTTCGGTGGCTGCTGCATTTGTGTTTGTTAGTTTCTTTTCTTTTTTAGTAGACGTTGTTGTAGCAATATCATTAGTCATTGGTACACGACGTGTACGTTTCTTGCGTCGTACAATTTCTTCATGTGTATGATAACGATTCAGTGGCATAACAATATCATTTATAGTATAGACACGGGAACGACATTTTTGATTCCACCATTGATTACAACGCCAAAATTTCTTCTCTTCGCCTGTAGATAATTTTAAGATTTTTTCGAATATAAATGGTTGTCCGCCATAAATGAGCTGTACACGCCCACGAGACGTGGCCGAATAAATAGCAACACTGGTGTCTATTGTAGTCGTGGTGGTATTCCAATAAAATAAGAAAAAAACAAAAAACGAAAACAAATTGTGTTAGTAAAATAGTCATGATTATAAAAGATAAATATTGTTTAATAACTAAAACATATAAATTTTTAACAAGAAAACAAATACATTTTGGTATAGAATATACATTTTATGCACAACCATACAATTTATTAAAATATTGTTTTAATCAAATATTTCTGATTTATTTTTTTCGAAAGCAAATTATTCCTTTTTATTTTGCATACCAACAATTCAATTGAATTATTGTTTTTATGTACCTGTACACTCTTTAAAATATTCAGGACTATAAATGAGCTCAAGAACAAGAATATTGATTTATATTAAAATTATTATGGTTTTTTTTTAAAGGAATAGACGGGAAATTTGTTGTCTATATTAAATATTATCAAAAAAAAATTTAATAATTAAATAAAAAAAAAAACAATAATTTTAATAGAAATGATTAATCTAAGCCTTTGGCTTATTTATAGTCACGAATATTTTTTTTCCCAAATTTTTCTGAAAAGATTTTTTTCTTCGAAATTAGATAAAACATTTTTTTTTTTATTATTTATTCTTGTAGTGATCTCTCTAGTTTCTTTAACATACGCTGTGATGGTTCATGATTATGTTCGGGTTTTGTTAGGCAAACTCTGAATAAACCATTTGGCTGTTTTGTTGTTGTAATGCGCGCTTTACATGGTTTCATACCAACACGCCTACTGCGACAGTTCCAATATGTTGTATTACCACAAATATTATTCTTGGCATATGTGAAATTATTAAAGCATAACAACGATTTGCCCCGTTGTCCTTGTATAAATCTGAGATTCATATTTTTTTGCGTTAGTATTATGGATGTTGTTTTCATTTCTTTTCCTGCAACAATATCTCTGGTGTAAGCATTAAATGAACTTTGCTGCGTAGACGCAAGAGTATCTGTTGGTGTGGTTGTTGACATTTGTTGATCTGAAATAGTTTTATATATTAGTTCAGCAAACATCGCATTTGTGAAAAAACTTTTAATTAAAATAAGTATGTCCGGATCTGACCCTATAACGCTGTATAACATTAACTGTTGAAATCTAAATATGAATTCAGATTGGAGAAAGTAAGTATTTTTTGAATGCTCGATAAACATTTTCGGGTTACCTGATTGTGATGATTATCCCTGAGAGTTGTTTTTACAGATTTCAAATTTCTTTTCTCACCAACCATGTGGTGGAAGATTATTCTACCTTAGCTGCCGATTTGATAACTCTCTATAAACAAACTGTTCAAAAACGTGGTATTAATTACTTTTAAACAGTTTTACATAAATACATGATAGTACTACGACAGTCGATAAATCGGTTTTTTATTTACAAAATTAGGAAACAACAGGGTGTTCTTTTAATTTCTTATTCGCTTCGTAAAACTTGTACGAAAAATTACATATAAACGAGCTTTACACAATTCACGAGGCACATATGTAAATATAAACGAACACCCTGACTATATCTGTGGCAATACGCCGAAAAAGCCAAACTAAAGTTGGGTCGAAAATGAGATAGTACAACCATTGTGATCTCCGTATATGTATATCTATAATCACATACAAAGTTATATCTCATTTCTATACATTCACACTATAATTTACACTTTCAAAGCGCTCCACTTAATAATCCAAAAATTAATTTGGTAGTTCTGCCTTATTGCCACGGATATTAAATATATATCAAATTTTTTCTTTTTCCAACAAAATAACATTTATATTGCCAAAAGAAACAAAAGTGACATTTCAGCTTAACAAATTTTATAATTTATTTTGGTTATTAAATCTTAGTATGGGAAAATATATATATATTTCCAAAATTATTTATCGAATTCAGAAGGTTCTGGTTTAAAAAAAATCGAATCTTTTTGTTATAGAACGTTTTTGAAAAAAAATTATAAGGTAGGTCAAAATTACCCTTGATATTCTAACAAACGAGGTAAGTTACAATTAAGACAAAAACACTCCCCGAAGAAGCATAAAAGCTCTAGATAACAACCTTTAAATTGTAATTGTAAGTTTATGTATAACTTGAATAAGTACATCATACACATATGAGGGAAATTCAATCCTAGTAAACTAGTAAAGCCCTAAAACTTTCGTAAACTTATCTATACATTGTATATATACATATTTACGAGGTAAATTTTCTGAACTAATCTTTTTATGAATTTTTTAAAAATTCACATTTACGGATGAATGAAGACAATGAAAACTTTACTTAACTTTTTGAAGCGTTGATGTTTGGTGAATTTCTATTCTCACATAGTTAACTTCTTTCATATTTTTAACCAAAAATATCACTAAACTCACATTGAATTCATATGCATTTACAAAAATTACCAAAGGACATTTTTATGTGCAGTTTTATGTCAGTTAAAATTATAGTGATTTATTGTGGCATACTTGTTGCGTTCTTTCATTTGACTTACTTTTTTGTCAAATTAGAAATCAGTAGCAAAGTTGTAAGTGTCTCTGGCCTTAGCCATTATTTTATACATCAAACAAACAATTTCACTTTGACAAACAAAAATATTTAAACAATTGAATGCAAAAATATTCCTCCAGGTTCATAAAAATAAATAAATTTATAATTAAGTTTCATACAGTTGTTTATATCTTTATGGCTAAGTCGATTATAACATTTATTTTTGACTTAAAAATAAACATATTTTTAAAAGTTGTTTTCAAACTTGCTTTGCCATCAATAATTTGGCTTAGTTAAGTTTTTTTATATTTAGTGTGTAGATGTTCTCAACTCTGTAGTTGTTTTTGATTTTACCTAAATAAGTACTTGGTCTTGTTCCCTACTTAGGCTTTTACAAACTATTATTTTGTCCTAATGACTTCAATACATTATAATTCTCACACATTACAGAAAACTAGTGTGAACAATTTTCTTAAATTTATTTGTACTGTTTTAATATATATTTTTTCTTTTACTTTACCCAGTGAAAGTAAAAGCATAGAGAAGGTTTTCCGAGAGTTATGGAATACAGAAATCCACCAATTTGCGGGAAAGTAATTCACCCCGGCATTACAATGCGGTTTAAGGTAGCATGACTAACCTCTTGGTCGTTGCAGCCATTCCAGACTTCACTTCGATTTTTAGTTATTACCGTTACCGCTAAAAAAAAAGGTGTCTCGACCCAAGAGGTTAAACATGGAGCGCATGCGCATAGAAGCCTACACGCAATTGTTAAAGAAAATGAAATTAAAGTTTGTGCGCCCCGTTTCTAAGTCCAAAAGTCAATGGTTTTATATGAAAAGAAGTTGTAATCTATAACTAATTTACCAGGCTTTAATTCGGCAGCTTTCATTTTCAGTAATTTTCAGGCAACATTCACAATACGATTTTTCTGTAGCTTTACCCCTCAATTAAACACAGTGAACTAAAGTACGGTAGTGTATTACCTACCAACCATTTTATAACGTTCACTTACATTCGACGTCGGTTATAGTTATATGTTATTATTTTGTAGTATAATTTAACGGTAGTTTATATAATGTAGGCATTAACTCTGCTAAGAAAGGTCGTAGTTGTAATTGTTGTAACTGTAATGTATGCATCTGTTGTTGCGTGTCTTGTTGTACAACGTAGTGTTTCACATTTTCCGCTTTTTTTACTGTCTCCTGTTCCAATTGTGGCTTTTCATGTAAAAGATTTTGTTTTTTCATTATTTCCAATTCGGCTATAGTATACATGTCTTTATGTGAATGCTCAGCTGATGGTACAAAAATCACCTCACCGGCGGGTGTGTATCTCGTAACAAGTCTAGCTCGACATTTTGCTTTATGGTACATTGAACATTTCCAATCACGAGGTAGGCGTCCACTGCGCATTTTTTCATTTGGTGTATATGAATTCATTTCGTAGAGCACAAGTTGTGTGCCACGGCGTGACCTTAAGTATAGCACTGGAAGTTGGGAGCCTGAAAAAATATACATTTAAAGAGTTGTAATATATGTATACATGTATATATTAGTTTTCAATATATTAATTAGTTGTACAAATAAAATAAATTGCGATTTTTTGCTGGAGTTACTGCTTACACACGATACCTATGCTATTTATTATTGTAGTTACAGTCAAGTTAATAGTTGAGTATGTGTAAAATAATGTTACTAACTAAGGCGAATACGTTAATTAAATATAAAATTACTTTAAATGTTGCTTGTTTTAGCACTTGAAAATTTGTCCTTTACGTTTCTTAAAGCCGAAATGTTGTTCTTCGGCTGTATGATTATGTTTATCACGTCGCAATATGAGGCGCATTGTATCTTTGCATAAAACTGCTCGCGCACGGCATTCTTGTCGAAAATTTGCACATTTTAGATAATATTTGTTTGCTGATTGTGAACCAATCACAAAGCGAAAGTTTTGTATTACCGTATAACCGCCAATTGAAAGCAAACGCTTTTTTACTGAAAATATATATAAAAAAAAATATTCAAATTGTGCCATTTCAAAGTTGTTATGGAGTAATAATCTTTATTACATACATTAAAATTAACTGTACATTATAGGTATTGAAGGGAAAATGCATTCGATAGTAATAGAAGCAAACAAATTATTTTAAAACTTCTAACTGTATATCAGTATGCTTTTCACTCAACCACCGCTGTTTGAAATTGAATGTAATTTCCTCTAAAAGCTAGAATGCATTTTACTACAAAGAAATATTTTATTCCTGATGTGCACATGGTGATGACAATTACTCTAAACTCTTTTATACATACATACATATAGTGATAATCTTAATTGAGTAACAGTAGCCAAAGCTTTATTTCTTTGAATTTCTTTCCGTATGTGTTTTTATACACGCAACACTAAATAGCATTATACTGGAGCAACACTTTATCGGTTAAGACCCGCGTCATAAAGCCCCACTGCTATATAATTTACGATAGTCAGGATGTTCAATTTGCAATACAAAAACCTACAAATCTTACCTTCACCGTATCGGAGAATGATTATGACACCGACGGCCTAATTTAATACGCTTCTCTCCCGCTGTCACACAACTTGCTAGACAACCTTTATTATTATTACTGCATATCCAATTTATTGTGGTAGAATATTTCCGATCTAAAGTGTACATGTAACCGTAGTAAAGTAGATTTAGACCCCCTTTTTTGTTGCGCATAAAATCATATGTTGCCCTAATCCATGGTACATGCGGACCTGAAACAAAAAATTTATACATAAGCATAAAAAAAATATAAAAGGTAGAATATTTATATCAATGTAGATTTTTTAAATAAAGAAGTTGTTTCCCCGAAGGTTTTGGGAAGTGTTGTCGAAAAAGAAGTCCTTGGCCGAATATGAATGCGGTACTCCCTTGCGGTACTGCCCGACTGTCGTGGTAGCAATTTAGTATGACCAGTGTAACCTTCTAGGTCATGCCATCCCTACTTCCGAAAGGAAATAGAAGATGGGTAATGACAGGTGAGAGGCATCATGTCCGTAGATCAACCATCGAGTTGCACATCATTGTGCATATTAGTCGCCTCTTACGACCGGTATGCCTACCTTGGGCATATTCTAAATCCCTAACCCGCAGGGGATTTTGGTAAATTGTATTTTGGTATGCTTGAGACCTTAAGCTTCCCCCACTGCAGAAGTAACTCACCTCTGGCACTGATGTCCGATGCCTGTGATACGAGTTACTGTTACCTTCGGTATTAACCCCCAACTAATCTCCACTTTAATCTCCGATATGACATATGGCGCCCCAAACCCTTACCAGTTTCCACTTTGGGGGCTGACTTTTATAAGGCCGCGGCTCCTGGATAAGGACTTTGCACCCTCCGCCGTATTCAAAGTAAAGCAATAAGTGGTCCGACTGCCTTGGTGACCCCGGAACAAGGATGTAGATTTAAGTCATCTCTTACGACATATCAACCTTCGACATATTCTCACCACCTAACCCGCAGGGACAAATCATCTGCACCACCATCCAACTTTAGGCGAAATTGCACTCTCCTCGCCTGCGAGTACCAACGGATTCCCTCACCTGTACAACCCTCCAGTTGTGCGGAAGGAGGTTTGGGTTGCAGTAACGCATCAAATGAACAATCTTTTCTGGCTGAGACGGTTCCAAAGGCAGCCAAACATGGGCTGCCCTCGGATCACCCTCAAGTTATCAGCCCGAAGCCAGGGTACCACCCCTTGTATTCAATTGATGGCTGTGGCCCAGGGTTTTCCATTATCACATTTAAGTAAGCCGCCGATATGGCTGTGGTCACCGACGATCACTCTGCCCTAGCGATGGCCGCTTCCTCCCTTCCCATGTCAAGTACCCTCATGACGGTTAAACCGTTACATCTGTCGACTTTGTTTTCAACCACCGTGCGCTATAGGACCTAAGCTGTCAAGTACTGCCATGGTGATGGAGTCCGCACATTTCGCAATATCGTCTCCAAGCTCCTGGGACTTTTTGTTGCAGGGGGCATTTTGCTAACTCCCGCTGTCTACAACGCTTCTGGACCACTCCAGCGAGCGGGAATGCTTTTCAGAAATCTGAGAACCACTCGAATTGCGTTATTTTTATTTTCTGTTTTTCCGACAGGGTGAATGCTAGATTTATATTGGAACGATTTTCCGTCATCCCTTGTCAATTTTTGTTTGTTTACAAACCGGTTTCGGCGATCCGCCATCTTCAGTGTAAGTTTTCGTTCGAACGAAAACTTACACTGAAGATGGCGGATCGCCGAAACCGGTTTGTAAACAAACAAAAATTGACAAGGGATGACGGAAAATCGTTCCAATATAAATCTACCACTCGAATTGCTGTACCGTTCCAATATCTTTACGGCGATACGCCGATCAGAACGAGCTTTCTTTTGTGGAGTTATCTTCTTTCTCCTAGTAGCCTTCAAAGCGTTCGTGCCTCCAGATATATGTAAGAGCAGAGCGGCATGGGTTCTTACTAGCAATACCCTCCTTAATAGCTCTTCACATTAAAGCTTCCCTACTACTTCTGTATGTTGCGTACGAAACGTGTTCTGTCTGATTCATCAGTTTCGGCGGATCTACGCTGTTAAGAAATCCGAGATTGATAGAGCCGGATATTCTACTAACATCGTTAAACATTATCGTGTCTCCACTACCACGGAATGCTTTGTTTGTGGCGTCTCTTTCTAGGAACATATGACTTTTTGTCTCATCATCATCGGAAGCATGGAACTCAACTGCAGCACTCCAATGTGTCGCCGCTGGGCCACTCACTCACACGGGATGTTTTGTTTGAGGCATACCTTACTGGGAACATATCTCGTTTTCTGGTCCAATCACCATCGGAAGCTGATCAATGTCTCCATGCGGCACTGAAGGCTGAGAAGCATTCGCATTCCTCCAAATTGTCGCACCCTCGCTCCTACTGACAGTGTTTGATTTCAAAACGCTCGTGCTCTCTACTATGTAAACTGAGCTACCCTGCCTAGAACTATCAATAAGTTGAATACCCTTCGAATGAGCACCTCGCAGTAAAGCATCCCTATGGGTGCTGGTCCCATTCGTCAGTTTCGGCCCGCGCTGTGGAGAAGTGCCACGGGGATAGAGTCCAGTTATCATCGGAAACATGCTGACATACTGCACCACTCATCACGGATTCGGCTTTGTAGCTAAATACGACGATCCTCGCCACTCCATTGTCTGGACATGCCTCTCAGAAATCGGAAAGGCAAAACGCTTATCAGTCATGGCTTTCCGGTGTGGCGTCGTTCGCTTTTCCTTTTTGGTACGCTTTGGCTTCAAAACGCTCGTGCCTACAGTTGTAGAAGCAAAGCGACTCTTGGCAGCACCAGTAAAGTGTTAATATTGGGGTTGACCGTTGCATTGAGAACCCGAGCTGCCGTACTAATACAGCTCACATAACCTCTGTTCCCATTAACCCCTGAAGCTAAATCACTAGCATTGGGTGTCGGTACCGACTCCCCTGTTCCAACCAATATTCCCTTCACAAATTTAGTTAATTGATCGGTAAGGGAGGCGTTAGTCCGCCCGTCTATCCCACCTTTCCGATTCTGATTTCGACTCCGGTTTCCATTCCTTGGCATTTAAGCAGTAGGCCCATATCCAATGTTTCTGTTATTGATTTTATTTGTGCTATCCATGGTGAATTAGTCTCTCAAGGCGCTTTCCGAGTGCAGATGTGTAGTCGCAACTCAATGATTTGTATTTGTATTTATTGAATTTTTTCCTAGCACAATAATTTAACAAAATTATTTTATAGTGGTAGTCAGTAACCTTACCAAGTAAAAATAGAGTATTTAATAATAATAATAATAGATCCAATGGTTATTTATGTATGCTAAGGAGGGAAGACACATGACCTTAGGGGGCATGCGTACAGAGCTAGACCAGGCACGAAACGGGGACAATTTTTGGCTCAATATCTTTATTCAAATGTGTTGTGACGAGGCTATTATTATCATAAATTCAGTATACCACAAAATCTTAAATAAAAAAAATTATAGGGATCGATAGATAGTTAAGGTGAGTATAACTGTACTGTACTAAGGCGATTTCGTTTGTTTTATACCAGCGGATAGATATTTGATATGTATATTGTCTAAGATTTGAATTAGGGCTAATGCGAAAAACCATTTACAATATACATATCAAATTAAAGGGGATAGTTAATACTTACTGAATTTAGATCCAGCCCGAATGGAAATATGCTCACTCCAGAGCGTATAGTTCCCTAGCAACTCTGCCATGGAGCTTAATAAAAAGAATGAGTATTGCAATGAAACATATACTATGATTCTTAATTTACATTTAAATTGTCTTAAAAATCGTTTAAAAGCTAGTTTATTATTTTTTGAATTGCATTGCATTGCTTATCAGCCTCAGTCTGGAGGGAAGAGAGTTCCAAATACAGTTCAATACGTATTCAATGAACACGGAACTTGAAAATATTTCTTTAGTTTAAGTTTAACAGTTAATATTAGCATATACTTATAATTAAAAAGAATATTCGAACTGGTTCTGTAGTTTTTCGGAAATTTCAATTTATCTCCCAAAACAAAAAACGATATTTTAATTTTAGTGAGATCTATCGATCCCAATTTTTTTGTATTCCGGTGTTAGCGGTATTCTGCCAGACCAGGCACAAATACTGCTAGTAATAAGTAAACGCATTTTTCGTTTAAGGAAAGGGGAAACTTTTAAAATATTTAATAAAAAAGCATGCAAAGAAAATTGTTCAGTAAAATGTAGACAAATCCTTTTTCCACTAAAAGGTAGAAATATCTTCCTAAAGAATAACCGATATTTCTACCTCTTGATAGAAAAAAACGATTTGTCTTCCTTTTACTGAACAACTCCATTGTACACTTTTTTAATAAATATTTTAAAAGATTCACTTTTACTTACATGAAAAATATGTTTACTTTTTACTCCCAGCCTTTTAATTTTAGGGCCAAAGTAAGGTAGCATACGTTGTTCAATTTGAAACGAAGATCTTGTGTATGTGAATACAAAATTTCCAATAGCTTATAAAATCATAATTAATAAGTATGTTATAAAAAGATTATTTCGGACTACTTTGAATTGGAAATTCTGCACTTGTATGTTCAAGTGCCATAATATCATATTATAAATTATAATACCTGTAAAAAAGTTGATTCAGGCTATAAGTAATCTTAATTAAGTGGAAAATTCATGAATACCGATTTAATTAACAAGGATCTTTACTTCGTGGTACCAGCTTCGACATAATATGGATAGCGGAGGGGGGCAAACCTGCGGAAAATGTAAAAAAAAAAGTTTCCAGTAATCATATATACTAGTATTTCTGTAAGGTCTTTTTGTGTTTGCTCCTAATTTTCTGCTCTCATTTCGAACCAATATTAATAAATAAGGTATCGTTTTAAATGTGTGGGTTACCTCTACATGCGAAACTATATTTTAATTACAGCAGTGATTTTGTTTAAGCGTATTTTATAAAAATTAATTTGTTTAAATAAACCATTGTGAATGCACAAAATAATCAATTTGTACTGCAACGCCATTGTGAATCAGAGACTTTATCTACTGGGTTGCAGATGTCGCTGAGGGTAGTGGTGAAGTTCTGTGCGCAAGGCGCGCACGGGTCCATCTAGTAATAATTGGAAAGGGTTTGCCAAAAAATGGTTTTCCTCTGCTCGAGTGTACATTACTGCACAAATTATGAGATGAGATGAAGATATGGAAAAAAAAATGTTGGCAAGCAAATTTAGGGATATAAAAAACAAAAACAACAACAAGAATGACAAAAAGGTATTATTGTAAATAAAGTCAAACAAATGAAATTACATAATAAAAAATTTAAGTCGGAATTGGAAACGTAAGAAAATTTACACTCTATGTTATTGCAATAACTTGCAAAACTATCGAAGAAATTAAAAAAAATAAAAGGATTGGGAGAGAATATATGTATGTATACGGGAAGTTACCAGAATGGAAGAGACCAAAGTTAAGAAAATATGACGTAGAAAATGAAGACCATGTCAAATATATATAGAGACCCTGCCAAATTTATTTTTGTATAACGAAATTATGTGTATACTTTAACATAATTACATTTAAACAATTTTAAGTTTTTAATGGCTAGCGATGTTTTCTCGTCAAATAGACATGTCGATAGACACCCTCATAAAGTTTCAGCACTCAGGGGTTTTTTCCTAGAGCTAGAAGTGTTGCCGTAAGCTTAAGAAAATCCATCCCTCACTTACCTTCAACAGTTTTAGAAATGTTTTTTATCATTACAATATAGTATTCCTCCATTTACAAATGGTTATGATCACCGCGCAAAGATGCTATCTGATCACATTTTGTTATAACTCGTGCTGTACATTTTGTATATTTACAACGTAGCTTTACACATTCCCAGTAGCCTACGTCTTTGTTTCGTCTATTTAGGGTATACGGTTTACCATTGATTGTCAACAAGTTATTACCGCGTACGCTCCGTGTGAAACAAACATCAAGATCTTCATACTTTGGTTTGTATTGTTGCAATCTACCCAAATCCACGCATATCAAGCTTGAGGAAGCAGCCACTGATTCGTATGCTGAAAAATATGAAATTTTGGAGCCATTTTACATAAATATGTATGTATAAACAAAGATCATACATGTATATTATATTAACTTAAAAGCTATATGTAGGTGTTTCTAAATAAAATCTTGACATATTTTTCATTTCAATCCGTAATTATACCATTCAAAAGCTATACTTTATTACATCTTCGTATTATTAATGGTATATAAATTGTGTTTGCCAAATGTACTTCTGCAACTCCAAACGCCTGTCACACTATCGCACATTTTGCCCATTGCATTCCAGCAATACTTTTTTTAAAACAGAATGTCTAGTATTACCAAAATATAGAGCACACTTAGTAACATCAAAACCAATTCAGTTAAAAATTAATTTTGCACTTTTCTAATAATAAACACAATTTTCCTGATTAACATTTATAATCTGCCGAAAAAAATTGACGCACAGCCGCCTAGTGACGCAAGAAATAGATCGATTTATTGAAGTCAGCCATATTTAATTTCAAAAGAAAGCTGGCAAGGGGTATTCACAAATATGCGACGCATCACTAAACGAGTGTGACTGACCTCTACGGCACTCGGCGGTCAATATTCAACGTATTCATTCTATTGCGCTGCCATAAAGTCCAATTAGGGTCTTATAGGGTCTATACACGATGCGTCTTAGTCAAGAAAATAAAAGTGAGTTTGATATTTTGCTGTGACTCGCCCGTCAAATTTTGATAGTCAATTACCAAACCGTTTAAAAAATAAATAACAAAAGAAAAAATACGTTTTAGTTTAAAAAACAGTTGCGGATTTAACCTTTAAAACTAAAAAAACGACATTATCAAGATATTTTCTTCTATTTCTTGTGTTGAATAAGCTAGTAGATTTAAAGGAAATCGATAAAGTTGATTTTTTAAAGTTTTCTAACTCAGATCCGCAACTGATTTTTCGCGAATCGATCCGCCCTCCCCGCGAATGGCATCCTTCGGATATGGGAAAAGCATGAGTATATAGGTCTGCGATATTCATCTGGAACCTTCTGCAATGAAAACTATTCATAAATGAATGACGCAAGTGAGACCAGAATGACGGCGAGTCAACGTGTACACATATGAGCTACGAGTCAGACGCACTGTGCATAGACCCCATTATATCCCACTAAATTTGTCAAGCTAAAATTTATTTTAAAGCGAGAAAATAACAGTAGAAATAGGCAAGAAAAGACTCGGCTTTAGGAAAGCAATTGATACAATTTTTATTCACAGTTGAAAAACTTTAAAAATCATAAAAATTTTAAGTAATACATCGCATTTCTCAAGAAATGCCGAAAGAAATTATTTCCTGTTAAAATTTCTTGAGCCAATTCGAAGTTCATAAGTAAATGTACTACACTTTTCATTTCATACCATTGAAAAATCTCAGAGTGGCAGTGCCGGTTTATATAAGTATGCTCGTATATATTTCTTGAGGTTAAGTGCCAGATTGAAACCAAAGGTTAGTAGATATTAATAATTGATTTATTTTATTGCAATTATTTATATGAGAAGAAGGCGAAGGCCGTGTTGTGTTTTGGAATTATAAAAGAATTAAAATTTTTTAGTGGTTGAGTATAAACATCAGGTTGCATAAAGCATAGGGGTGGATAATAACCATAGAAATATTCCCCCTAACCATTGTACTTTGTAAGAATGTTTATCGAGTTTCTCACTTTCTGGTACTAGACCGCCGCTTGAACCTTCCAGTTTTTATTGCTTTGGACCTTCCTATCGGCATTATGCTACATAATGGACGTAAGAATCGGTCCACCGAAATCTGTTGCCAACGCAAGAGCTGCACTTGACTGGTATAACAGGGCCATGTAGTCTTACAGCTCTCATTCCCTTGACTTTATCGTTTCCAAAACGATCATCGTGCGTCTGTACTAGGAATAACGACCGATAGGCAACGCGATAGCCAATAACAGCTGACTGTCACGTAACGGAAGTGCTAAGTCGGTAACGTTGGCGAAGCTACACGATAATCGTCTACGTAACATTCATGCTACTAAAAGCTCTCGATATCGTTTAATTTTAGTAATTGAATTATGCGATGTGGTAATATTGCTTTGCACTAGCCGGTGCTGGAAGAAGAGGCGAAGGGTTGGGTTTTATTGAATGCACCGTGTCTATGAATGTTTTTTTTTTTTAGAGGGGTAGAGGGGGTCCCAGAAATCACAGAACTAAAGCCCGAACTTGGAGGCAACTCATATTTTAAGAGAAAATCGAATTTGAAAATTCGAATTTTCCCAACCAAAATGTGTAAATTTTAAAACACTTTGATAACACTATACACACAAAACTTATTACATTACACAAAAACCCCCTTCCACACAGTCCCGCACTGTTTTTAGCCCTAGTTTTGCGCGAATTACCGCATTAAACATTTAAATTTTTTATCACACAAAGCACAAAATGTTTTTTCACTTGGCAAAAACAATGCCTTCGTATTAGTTGCAGTTACAGCGAGTAGCAACTGCTGATGGCTCTGAAGGAATAAACAAACTATGTTATGGCACGTTCACTGCAACATAGCTTGTTTATTCTTCATTTTATGAGATATTTTATAGATTTTCTTTATAATTGTTAAGAAACGCGGAGATTTATCACGTTTATTAACCACGAACAGATATAATGCCGAAAACTAAGCAGCTTGCAACGAAATTAATTTGAACTAGTTAATAAAAAAATGTTGCCAGACCTTCCAACAGTAATTGTAACAAAAACTTCTTATATTTTAGGTACTGGTGCAGTTTATGCGGCCCACCCAAAACTAGACCAAAAAAGTCGAGTGGGGTAGCAAAAGACGCGTCTAGATTTAGAATCTGAAATGAGATTTTTGTTTTTTCCAACCGTTCAAAAGTTATTTGCAGGTAAAGTTCACAATTTTCTGTCATTTGTATGTGGTTGTTGTAATGGCACATTAGGCTGAGCCAAAAAAGTGAAAAAGTGTTGGGAAACGTGGCACGCGGAAGGTTATCACCGTGGCGGTAGCCACGGCTATGGCACACACCCGGAGTTGGAATGGCGTAGCCCAGGGTTATTTTTTGAAGCGCGGCCGAAGGCCGCCTACGCGGAAAGGTGTTCTGCACATAAAAAACATGGATCACGCCCCGAGCTGGAAAGTTTTACCCTCATAAATTTTGAACATTCGAAAAAAACAAACAAAAATCTCATTTCAGATTCTAAATCTAGACGTGAATACGCGTCTTCCACTTTTTGGTCTAGTTTTCCACTTTTTTGGTCTAGTTTTGGGTGTGCCTCATAAACTGCAACATTATCATATTTTATTACAACTTTGTCAAATATGTATGAAAATTATGAGAATATGTTTGTAAAATTGTAGTTGATAATACAATTTAAATCTTTATAGCTATATCTGTTTAACTTGTTTTGTTGAAAGCCCCCTTAAGTTTCTGTAATTTGCATGTGCTTCTGATAGACATAGATATGAGGTATGGATGTACAGTATTACCCAAAGTTATTCATCCCAAATGTTCACTTGAGACGCTATTACACTGAAAATACCTGTCATGTCATGTTTTCTTGCTAAAAACCTGTCTCAGTCCTCAACTTCAGTTTTTGAAAAATCTGCATATTCATTTACACATGTCTGGAACCTCCTATTACTCGCTGACGATTCAACTAGTACCAAACCGCCATTGTTGTTCACAAGTGATTCGGCAAAAATAGAAAGCAGTTTATTTGAATGTTTTTTTTTTCGTGTTATGTATTTTAGAAGGCTAAAATATTAAAAATATGCAGTGTGGTGAGACATATCGTTCAGTGTGAAGTGTTTTTAATTGTTTAAAGTGAATAATTATAAGCAAGTATGGAAAATTTTGAAGCTTCCTTACATACAATATTGCAAATTTAAACACGATTTTTTCTCAGAATATATGAGTTGCCTCCAAGTTCGGTCTTTTGTTTTGTGTTCTGTGCGACCCCCTCTACCCCTCAAAAAAAAAAAAAAATCCTAGGTTCGGTGCATGATCTAAAATATTCCCCACTCCTTCACTTAATTTTCTACTTGTTGAAACCACGGCATTGGTGGTAGAGTGCGTTTCGTTGACTTTATAGCGATGGAACACAGGATTATAAATCGAGGAACTATCAAATTTCTCACAATATTGTTTCTGGTGTAGAAATAAACTTATCGAGTTTCGATATAAGTATCTAAACTCTAGTTTATGTCGGCAACATAGTTTTTTGCGTACCTTGGGAAATAAATTTATAAAAAAGTTGTGGGAATATTTATTTTTAGTTGCAAACGAATTCCGTGAGCATTGCAGCTTAATTACATTTTGTATATAGTCCTGTATATTGTGATAAATTAGAATTCAGTTTAATGTAAAGGAAATGCCCATTTTATTGTAGTTTATTGAAAACAAATCATCTAATTTTTTGTTTTTATATTTGGAAACACGTGCATTCGATTTCGGAATATTAATGTTTTGTTTATATTAAAATCAT
This sequence comes from Sphenella marginata, assembly GCA_951509765.1. NCBI lineage: Eukaryota > Metazoa > Arthropoda > Insecta > Diptera > Tephritidae > Sphenella > Sphenella marginata. Next base: position 92,144,627 of record OX608079.1, on the reverse strand, counting down.
ATCACACGCAAGCCATGTGTATGATTAAAAACACCTTAATTTTGCTTGGTACAATTCTAGGTTACTTATTTTTAAAGGACAGTTTTTCCACAAGAGCCTCACATAGTAAATATGGACAATAATATGACTGGAGAAGTAAACAACGTAACTAAGCCACGTACTAGTGATGGTGGTCAAGTAGATGCAGCAAAGATGGACATTTTAAAAATTGAAACACCGCATATGCCAAGTGAACTGAATGATTCTAATGAACATTCAGTAACTGAATCTTTTCCAAGGCCTACATCACATAAAGAGGAGTTTGCTGTGTGTGATGAGGCTGTATCTCAATATTCCGAAAGTGATTCCAACTTTGAACCCAGGGAGCCACAGTTAATAACACAAAATGATTTCTATGAATTAATACACGATTTGGATCTCAACGAAGCACAAGCAGAGATATTAGCTTCACGTTTGCACGATTCGCACTTATTATCAATCAATTAATACGTACATAATAGTAATTATTAATTCATTAAATCATTTAAATATCTATATTGCTAATTTCTCACAACATACTTTTTTATATATACATAAATAAAAACAAAATCTCATTTATGAATTGTAAACGAAGTGAAAGGATTTACGATTTGTAATAAAGTAAAAAATAGCTTATACTCGTTCTGACGTCTACAGGTCATTCTGCTTTTATTTTCCTCTTAAGATACTTATATATGGGTCGTTTCGTCACAAGTAATCAACTGCATCGAAGAGTTTTCCATATAACACGAGAGAATCGATACGGAACAACCCACATATATACATATGTACTAAACTATAAAAATATGTAAATAACTTTTCTTTTTTCCTTCATTTTATAGTTAAACAAGAAAAAGGAGCCAGTAGTGAGAATCAGAAAGTCAAATTACCTACACCATCCACAAATAAAGCGAAGGATGCAAACATCCCTTTACATGCCGGCAGCAAAGTTTATGTTTCAAAATATGATTTGGCTAAAATCTTCATACCGAACGCGTGTATTTATACATCACGCTTGAGTGAGCTGGTTTTTGGTTTGGATACGCTGGAAAAGATTGCAAATTCTAATGCAAAACAGCGTTTGCTTTTGCTTGATGAGAACCTACTTAAGTCTATTATAAGTAATTTATTGTATTCATATATTGAGAGCTGTTGAATAGTGTTATTGCTATTTAATTGTAATGATTGTCTTAATTAATTGATTGACTAAACACAATTTTTGTTTTTCGACCCTACCAGTTGGTTGGGCAACGGAGTATCCTACCAATAGAAGCATATTTATCTCTAGAACACCAGAAGCCACTCCTGGGCGCTGCTCTACAAATTGACAATGCAAATCACTATAACACGCGGTCGCAGCCTCAGTCAACAATGTACTTTTTAAATACCAGCCACAAAGATAAATTCAATTAAATACCAAAAGCTGTTTATAATAGGACTAATATGCTGAAGACAAATATGTTAAAGTTTCAAACTCATGCCCTTTAACAAACCTTGTAAATATAATGGATTCATGGGGGAAAGGTACAAAAGCCTACATACATTCCGCCAATAAAATCAGAAATGAAAACCCCAAGCAGTCGTTCCACATCCTCTAATTTGTTTTTTACATTTTTTCTCCCAAACTCTTAATCAACAGGATCAAGTTCTTATATGTAATATAATTGCCAATGTTATGTTATGACAATCATCACAGTTCAAGCAAAACAATGTTTAACAGTTCCGCTCTTATTTAACTGCCATCAATTTATAAAATACTGTTTTGTTTTACATAGCTCACGTAGTGCAGGTGTTTTCAATGAGAGGTGAATGCATCGATGACAATACCGTGCTTTCCTTTATACAACATAAAATCAGAAATATGTCAAATGCAGCCACAGCCAATTTGAGTCGGCAAAGTTGTAAAGCTACTTCGCCGTTAGTACACGATGCTCAGATCAATCGTTTATAAGTGTAAAATATTTCTAAAAACAATTACATTTATAAAATGGTATTTAATATTTATACACTGTAAAAATTACAAAAGTTGTGAAAGCCAAATAAAAAAAATAAAAACCCCAAGCGAGAGTACAATATCTTTTTTGTTACTAAAATATTTGCTTTTACTAATTTGTATTAATTTAACATGATATTATAATTTTGAAATGTCTTAAAACATAAAATATTGTAAAAAATGTACATATGCAACAAAGTTTTTTTTTTAATAGTTAAATACTAAATAACAAAAACCGTTTATATTTATAGAGATTGGAAGCAGAAAAAAGAGGCAAAAATCAAGAAAAAAAATGAAAATCAAACGAAATTAAAAAATAAAAAAACCTCTAATAAAATTGTAAAGAAAAAAGCGCTAAAAAGTTTTAAGATCAAAAAAGTAAACCAAATTTAAAAAATGTGTACTAATACATAGTCTCAGGTTCCTTGTTGTATTATAATTTATAACTTATAAAAGAAAGTACTTGTACATTTAAAAAATTGAAAAGCCCAACAAATAAAAAATTATTATAAACATATATGTAACAATATAAAACCGAAAAAAAAAAAAATTTCTAGAGAGCCAGAAGGAAGAATATTATTTTGCGATCTATAAAGCTCATACAATAAACGACAAATTATAGTGAGGCATTTATTGTCCGGTTGCCTTCGATCTTTCTTATGTTTGGTGAAAACCTCTCAGGACAGAAACACACGCAGGTCAAAATTAGAAACAATTGAGGTCAATTATATAAAAAACAAAAGATATTACATAGTTGAGGTGAAAAGATGAAATCATAAAATAAAAATAAATTATAAAACTGTAAAATAAAGAAAAGTAAAAAAATATATGTACAAAAGAGAAACAATAAAAAGTTAGAGAGGGAGTGAAAGTAGAGATAAATACATATACAAACTGTAAAGAAAAAACAATAGTTAAAGATACAAAAGAGAGATCAACATCTAGAAAATATCAAAAAAAAAAGTTTAAATACCAAATATAAAAATATGCATATGAAGCGAAAAAAACTGACCGGGAAAAACCCAAAATAATATAAACTGATAAAATATACAAATTAATAATTGGATTAAATTTGTTGCTTTAAAATAAGGAAGCACCATTATAGTAGCACGTTTTCTTACTAAAATAAAAACAATCGAAAAAACTATGTATGCAATAAAACCAAAGGATGTTAAGCTCGTAGAAAACCATTAAATACTTACAAACATCAAAAATATTAAAAACTTTATACACTAATCTTAAAAACGAATTTCTTTCCCACTTTTCTTTCAGATTTGAGATTTCTATTGGAAGATAAAAATACAACGTATCTACAGTATTCAACAACGCAACGTGGGCGTGTTATGCTCATCTATAATGGTTATCGTTATGTGGAGAATCGTCAAAGTCATAAGAATATATTTTGGCGTTGTTCGCGTTATGTCAAGTATGGATGTCGCGCCACTGTGGTCACATCGAAACTACACGATGACGTATCGGCTATACGTGTTACCGGCTCACCGCACACACACGATCAAGAAATAAAAACAGATAATCTTGTAGAAATAACACCCGATTTTATTGATGAACCTAAAGAAAGCTTCTTGCGAATGGTGACGTTGTTGAACGATCTTAAATAAAAATTTAAATTTCAGAACAAAAATCTTCTGGAACCGGAAATGCCATTCGTTTTGTAATTAATAGCGTATTCAAATTAAAACGAAGAAAACAATGATTTATTTTACATTTAGTCTAGTAAAAGAAATAGTTAATTATAGAAAGAAATTCAAACAAGATTTAGAACTTGTATATTTCGGCGTTTGTATGAATACATACAGTTTCTAATGTTTTTTGTCGTACGTATACTATTGTAAATCATATAAACTAATTCTCTACTCTTTTGTTTCTTTCAATTTCATTTCAAATTTTCAGCAAAAAGGCCATTAACATTGCCGAAAATATTGGATGGAAAATTCTATAATAACGTTAAACCAAATCATAAAACTGTTGGTGGCATACAAGCGACATGTACAACTTGTTTGGGCATCATATCTGGCACACCAAAGTCTACAGGCAATTTTCTTAGTCATATTAAGCGTCGCCACAAGGGTATATTACAATCGTGTCAGTTGTATTGTCAAACAAAAGTTCCCAATTTTACTGCCATATTAACAAGTTGCACCGGTGCTGCAGCTGCTCGTCGCCACAGTGATCAACATACATCAGTATTTAATCAAAATACAAAAGAAGAATTTGCTATCAAAGACATACCTCAACATCAGCCATTGAATGCTTCAATACATAACAGCGGTGCCGTGCCAACGCAGCTGCCTCTGCCACCATCAACGCCACAAACTAACATTCAAGAACAATATGGTACATCCCCCTCTACTGCTGCATTGTTTTTGCATAGGTCGATGTCAGGAGCTTCAACGAATTCTATTTTGACACCCGGAGCAGGCATGCAATACAGGAAATTAAAGGGGAATGTCCAAGCGAATGGTCGGTTTACAAATAAAAATTAAAAGTATTTATTAAAAAAACAAAATACTCAGATTCCTAAAGAAAAAAGTTCAGCAGAAATTCTTTAATAACATCTGATATAGTATATTATTTGTAAGCAAATTAATGTAAGTCAAAGTTGAGTCGATGCAACTAAATTTTTATTACTACTAAAACTTACGTTTAATTAATATCAAAAAGCTTATAATTTTCCACCTCCTTATACGTAGCGGACAAACTTCTTTTACTAAATCACGATTTTGGGCATACTTCCCAGCCGTTAAATGCACAGCACGGACGTTACGCTAAACTCCATTAATAGTCAGATAATTTGAGGTCTCAATCATGAAATCCTCACTACTGCTCCTTTGTGGAACATAGAACCGAACCTTAAAAATTCAATAGTGTCATAGGATGGCGTTGGAGCCAGCATAAACTTTGTGCATAGGTCCCTCCCATATGACGGAATAGTTAAAAGTAACATAAGCATGGTAGGTATTTATCCCTTAAGAGTTATATCTCGTCAAGTTATTATTATAAAATTTCTTATGAGTTTGGGTTCACATATAATACTTTTTCGCGTTCCATCTAAAATTATGTACATGTATGTATCTATTAATGTGCAATTGACATCCCATTTTGTTGGCATAGCTCTATTAAATGCGACTTTAAACAGTTTCTGCCGTATCACATTGCAATTTACCTACATTTTGACCTATGGAACTGAATTTTTTGTAAATTAACAAACCAGCGCGTCGCGCTACAGCAATACGCTGACCGTCACCAATGTGATTGTGTACATCTTGAGAAAAAAAGAAAGAATTAGTAATAATAGTATATGATTATATAACCGATGCTCACCATTTGTTACGTACAGATCATCCCCAATAGTCTTTAAACGACTGCGACATTTTTTGGAACGATTATGTATACATTCCCAATACACCTTGTCACAATTTCTACCAAAACGTTTCAAATTCGAACGATATATAAAATCATTAATCGCTAAAAGCGTACCACCTTTACGGCTGATTATAAATAGTTGTGGACCACAATTTCGTACATGCTGCATCACTGTAAGGAAAATGTTGTAAAAAAAGGTGTATTTATGGTTATAATAATTCAGAATTATTGCATATACTGAATGTGAACAGGCACATCTGCCCTAAAAACTGGGAGTATTATTTTTTTCATAGGTTTATTATTTAGAAATACATAGTTCGAAAATTACAATTATGCATATTAAGGGCACTTTATAACATAAGTAGATCTCCTAAAATCAGTTTTATGAAATTTTAGTAGTTGGTAATGTAGATCCTATTTGTTTTTGCCTAGAAGCGCCTTCTGCAAGCGCCTTTTAATTTTTTCACGAAAATCATCTACGTCATCCACAGTTGTATCCCCCTCATTTTGTTCTGCTTCATATTCATCAGACTCATTATTTTCACCAGCAAATTCTGGTTTTTGTTGGCCTTGTGTAGACGGCATATTATCTAACACTTCATCCATATCATCATCTGGTTCAAAGATCATAGATGTTACACTTTTGTCAGTGGCTTGCATGAAATGTATGTGATCTCCATCTAAAGGATAAACACGCTTTTGATCACATACAACACGTACTTTACATTCTTGCATATTTTCTTTAAAGCAACATTGGAATATTGAGTATTGTCCTCGTCGGAATGTAAAACGGAAATGATGCCCTTCATATATGAGTTTCATGCCACCTTTTGTTGTTGAGGCATATATTGCTGGTTCGCCAGGACCATTTTGTAAGGCCTTCAAGATTTTGTCAACCATTCTTTGTTCATCTTTCTTTGGTTGTTTAGGCCGTGGACCACGTTTGCGTTTAAGTATTGCTTGTGTTTCATTACCAGTAGTTGTTGGTTGAGACTCATTACCAGTTGCTGCTGGAGTCTTAATATCAATTCCTGTAGTAGACTTTGTTATTTCAACTAGTGGCTGCCCAGATTTTCTTGCTGTAAAAGTAGGAAAAAGATTAAAACGGATTCATACAATCGACGGACTTAAATAATTTATACATAATAAAAAATGTGAAATAAAACAACAAAAATCACAATGCTGTGAAAAGTAAATATAAATTTATTTATTTTTGTGGAGGATAAGCGAAAATTTTCGGAAGAAAACACGCTTGCGTTTTTGTCATTCTTAAGCGTTATCGAGTGCAAGGTTGCAACTTGCAAGTCGTCGTAATTTATCGGAGTGACGGTAATACTTTCCATCGAACATCATGTGTTGATACACGTCCAAAAATCTCGAGAGAGGTATCAAAAGACGCGTTTTGACCTCTGTAACAAGAATCCGAAAATAGAAAATAAATATTTTTAGTAGGACCAAAGCGCATCTCCTGATATCTGTTCCGACATATTTGGTTGTGTATTAGCGCTCGGTAGGACAATGCTCAAAATCGCGTCCTTTGATACCTCTACCGATATTTTTGGACGTGTATTATGTGATACCAGTTACGTACGGTCGTAAAGAATTACCAAAAATTCCAAAAAAAAAGTATAAATCAGCCGTTCTAATGACCCGACCTGTTAGTTGGACCTTGAGCTGCATCATTATAGGCATCTTGAAAGATTGCAATGATCTAGAGCTGAATAACAATTTAACAAACCAATTTTTATTTTATTTAGTTATTTGTTTATTTTAAGTTGACACAAACGATCGCCTATTTAAATATTAAGCATGGTATTAAAAAAGAGAACAGATAGTAAATTATTTGGTATTTGTTTCCTTTGGCACTCAACTACTAATAAATTAGCTAAAAATATGATAGGGGTGTCAAAAGACGCGTTTTGACCTCAGTATCAATGATCCGAAGTCGAAATTTAATTTTTTTGTTCTAGTGAAAAGTTATTAGTGAAAAACCGAAAATTTACCCGGGTCAGATCCCCAATTCGGGGCCCGATCCATGTTTTTTATGTGCAGAACACCTTTCCGAGTAGGCGGCCTTCGGCCGCGCTTCAAAAAATAACCCTGGGCTACGCCATTCCAACTCCGGGTGTGTGCCATAGCCGTGGCTACCGCCACGGTGATGTGCTCTTTTCTCACAGTGTAATTTGTGATTACAACAACCACATGAAAATGACAGAAAATTCTGAACTTTGATTGCAAATATCTCTTCACTGGAACAAAAAAATGAAATTTCGACTTCGGATCATTAATACTGAGGTCAAAACGCGTCTTTTGACACCCCTATCATATTTTTAGCTAATTTATTAGTAGTTGAGTGCCAAAGGAAACAAATACCAATTATTTTGTGGATCGCACTGTAGCCGGATGGTCTATTGTGCGCAAATAGCGTATAATATTAAGAAAAGTATAAAATAAAGTAAAAAGAGTGTAGTAGGTACTAAAAATAAAAGAATACACCAGTATAATTAACTATGCAACAAATAGTGATCCGGATATTTGTTATTGTTGCATTTGCATGTTAAATTTGTATCCAACTCCGGATCCCTTAGGCCCGTTTACTCAATGCCTGGTTATAATAAACTTTATCATATGATAACCAAATCATGACTTGGCTCAAAATGACATATTCGTTTACACAAAAGTCTGATTAAGCTGTCATGATTAATTGGTCATTGTGAACGTTTGTGCGAAAAAATTACAAAAAGTGGCATTTTGGTGTAAAAATGTCGATTTTGATATATTTTTTGTAGATATAATTTCATTTTTAAACTTTATTACTGGCATGATTTGTTAAAAGAACTATTTATCACAAAATCCCATATTTACTTTCAGCTGTCACTTTTTGTTCCGATCAACACATTCATCCTTTGATAACTTTTATCGTCTGATTATCGACGACGCTTTAGGCCCGCTTTAATAAAAGCCGGTTAGTGCTTAATCCGAATTTAATCCTGATTTGTCTTAAAACCGTTTTCACCAAGGATGGATGGCCGATTAAGCGATAATCAGACATAAGTCGCGTTCCAGTTAGCTGACCTGGGTCGTATCACGGTCATAATTTAACAGGAACGATGCGGGTCAGCTGCATGAGAGTTGTTTTTGTAAATAAGTGTGTATACATATGCATGTTTGTGCTACTAAGCAAATAAGGGTGGGCTGTAAAAAAATCTACTACTCGGATCCGAAATTGACCCAGAAAAATATCAAGATCACAGCGTTGTTGTTGCATTTACATGCAAAATTTTATACAGGTCTGGGTTTCTGTGTCCAACCTCTGATAAAGTCTTGATCAAGCAGTTAATCATACATTTAGTAACGGCTCTAAGGGATGCTAGCATATCGTACATACAGACAGGGGCACCCAATAACTATTAGAGCCTCTTTTATATAACCCGGATATTGAGAAAACGGACCTATATATTACTTTTCCCCTCCGGATTATGATTTCTGTAGCCGAGGCACGTCTTTAAACACCTCCGCACAATTTTTTACTCATTGAAATTCTCATGTTGATCTTTTTAAAAATTTAAGGAAAATAGCCGAAAATTTCACATTTGGTAGTACCGTTTTTCATACCACACCACCCTTAATATACTACAGTTTTATACATGTTTGTTGTTCGAAACGCCATTTTGAAAGTGTTTCGCAATTGTCGTTTGGTAATATTCGCCGCATTTTACTCGTTTCGAAAATTTTTATAATTTGTGATTAAATTTTGTTAAAGAATATATAAATGAACGCTGTTTTTAAAGTAGTGAGTGCAAAATTTCAAGCAAAGTTTTTGTAATTATCAAAAGGGTGTTCAGTGCAGTGTTTTGGGTGTCCTATTTATGCAAGAATTCAGTGTGTAGTGTATAAGTTCAATTGAATGTGCCTCTGTCGCTACTGAAATAATATGCCAAAGGTATCGCAGATTTGTGTTGTTCGTATATTTGTTAATAAACTCCTTCAATGGGTTTTATATGAAAAAGGATAATGTCTGCCTGTTAAAAGGGTAAGTAAATTTATGCTTTATCTTTGAGATCGTGCATTTGTTTCGCTTTATTATACAAATGTTTATATGTACATATGTATGCATGCTTTCTTATACCCAGTTAGTAATTGTGGAATCATTCCTACCAGTCAATTCGCATACTTCCTCCTTCATTATAATGGTTTTAGACAAAATTTATTGGCCAAAAACCGGAAAGTAGCCCGTGTCGGACCCCTAAAAGAGGGAATGATCCTATGATTGGAAATTCTTTTCGACCGCACACATTAAAGTCCTAGAATATGACCGAACCTCGAGGTAGCCATACCGGCCTTAAGAGGCGACAAACATGCATAAATATAATGATGTGCAATTCGAGGGTTGATCTTTGGATATGATGCCTGTCTCCTCTTATTTTTATCCTTTACGGAAGGAAGAGTGGCATGACATACATAGAAGGCTGTACTGGTAATACCAAATCGGTCCCGCTATTGTCGTGTATGTACCTCTGATCCGTGATATTTATATTATTTTATACATATACATCTTTTGTTCTACATTGTATTTTTTGACAGCTAACTATCTCTGCTAAAAAAAATTATCCATCTGTTCAAATAAGTTAAACTGCACAGATGTCTCGAACGACCATGCGATATTATTACCCAACTGAATACCTCCTGTTTGATAGCATACCGTAAAAAGTATGCATGTGCATATGTAGATACAATTTGTTTAAGTATATAATTACTATAAATAACGCGGTAATGGGGCAGTTTATGGGGCCCACCCAAAACTAGACCAAAAAAGTCGAGTGGGGTGTCAAAAGACGCGTATTCACGTCTAGATTTGGAATCTGAAATGAGATTTTTGTTTTTTTTCGAATGTTCAAAAGTTATGAGAATAAAACTTTCCAGTTCGGAGCGTGATCCATGCTTTTTATGTGCAGAATTCCTTTCCGCGTAGGCCACCTTCGGCCGCGCTTCTACGCCATTCCAACTCCGGGTGTGTGTCATAGCCGTGGCTACCGCCACGGTGATGTCCTTCCGCGGGCCACTTTTTCACTTTTTTGGCTCAGCCTAATGTGCCATTACAACAACCACATGAAAATGACAGAAAATTGTGAACTTTAACTGCAAATAACTTTTGAACGGTTGAAAAAATCTCATTTCAGATTCTAAATCTAGACGTGAATACGCGTCTTTTGACACCCCACTCGGATTTTTTGGTCTAGTTTCGGGTGGGCCCCATAAACTGCACCAGTACCAATAACGCCACATTCTAACCTTGCTTACTATAAAATGCAAAGGAGGTTATGTTTACTCTCGAAAAACTTCAGAATTAATTCTTATTTAATTGAAAGCGGTTGAAGTTTTCGTTATTATGCCGAATCCAGCGCCAACACCTTATCGTGCCATAACTACTAGGTTTTACTACTTATTCGCTCTCAATACTAATATTAATTTTTTATATAATTTGGGCTTTGGCGCCACTAGAGCAATTAGAATTATATGATTACCCTCATAAGTACCTGGCACTATCTCTCCCTCTGTCGCGACAGTACTTTTGACAATGATACCTTATGTTTTTTATCCGGCAATCAATTTTGCAATGACACCGAACGTTGATATAGCAACAGCTGTGGATGTGCAATTATTACAATGTAACGATGAAACAAATGCGGATGTGATTGATTGGGTGTGCATTCAACAATTGGTGGATAGGCAACGGCTCAGGGGTAGACGCTCGACCGAACTGAAAGATGTTGACAATGGTCAATATTGTCAAGGCGAACATTTCTGCGAGTTGAATTCTACCAAGGCAACTATGCCGACACCGTTTCATCTTGATTTGAGAAAAGTTAATCGCTTGTTTTATGATTGAATTTTGTAAATATAATAACAATAAAGCTAACTTATGAAGGTGAAATTCATGTTTTTTGAATTGCGAATATTTTATTTAATTTTATTATTAATATTTCCTAAAAATCACGTTCAAAGAAAAGCGAAGTACCACCACAGCCAAGAAATGTAGTATATGTATGTATACAAATTTTTACAGAAAGGTTTTTAGCAAACAAAATTTACCACATTTTTATAATAATTAAGGTTTACAATTTATTTCAGTTATTATCATTAAAAAGTTGACTTGAACCCCAAACGTCAAGTTTTATTTTATTTTGGCCAACTTAAAGGACTTTATTTTTTGTGGTTATTTCTGAACAGCTTATGTCACGGCAGCTGTTCTGCAACATATTATTCGTATAAATATGCAATAAGATAAACAAAATATGAGGAGACGGAATGGCGATCGTTAAACATTAAATTTTGATTGTGCTTTTTTCTCATGTTCTAATCGTACGCTTGCTACCGAAAACATACGCTTACATACTGTTTTACAATGTGAAATACCAAAATCATAAGAAATATCAATGATAGCGATTTGATGCACTTAAACTTGTTTGTATTAAATATTATTTTCCATATGTTTCTACTTACATTTTTGATGTAGCTTTTTGCCATTTTCAAGATAGGGGCAAAAACATCTGGACATTTTTAGGAGAATGGGGGCTCGTGACCCATACCACCCAACCAGTTCAACATAGAACTACGCCACTATGGACAGTTTTGAAAAACGTTTAATTGTCTACAAAAATAGTTTAGGGGCTTTGTGTTGGTTAAAACAGTTCATCACTTAAAGAAATCGAATTAAAAAACAACAAAAAAATCCCGGTTCAATTGTATGGAAAATAAAAAAGTGCCACTCAGATATTTAATTTTAATCTTGAAGGCTTATATTTCTACTGGCCTATTTATTCATCATCCCAACACCTTTAAGCGTGGTTTCAAAGAAATACTTTGTTTTTGTATCGACATTTCCACAAGAAGACCCATGAGAAGGCAAACATTTAATAAAACATCTTTTACTCATACATACTTCTACAGAAGCGTAAACTCTTGTACAAAATAATTGTTTTATAGCTTATTAATAAAATTGTTAGCTACTGTTGGATATTTTTCTTTCCTTTAAATTATTTTATATGCAGACCCTATGTTATCATTTAGGGCCTCATTCTGTATTGCGAACGAAAGCTCGGACGAACGATTCGTCTCCTAACGATTTCGTGTAGCAAACGTATTCTCTCGAATGTGTATTTGGATGTCGCGTTCAACCTTGAAAAACAGGTTTTCTTATCAGTTACTCAAAAATATTTGTGCAATAAGCATCAAAATTAATTAGCAAATATATGTACATTTCTATCAGAAATTTGATAAAACAAATTTCGCTCGCAAATATTCATCGCTTTGATCGTGGTATTTTATTTAAAGTGTGTAGCGTGCAACACCATAAAAAGGTAAAAATATATTAAATGACCTTTATGTTTTAAATTACCCCCTACTTGAATACAGGGACCGTAACTGTTATGAGTTTTATTATAAAAATCGCTAATTAATCATTATTTTCTGATTTTTTTTAACAAAAATCAACAATAATAGTTATCTTCAAGTTTTATGTTAACGGCATTCAAATATACTTTATGTCAACAGCTCAAATTGAAAATTTGTGTCTGCATCATAAGTGTTATCGACAACACTGACAAATAATAGTGGGACAGCACTTGCTACGAGCGATGGGGCCACACTGCGATAAAAGGCAACACTGTAACACTAGAAAACAACCGCAGCCAATATCAACATAGAAGACACAGACGATTTTGAGATTGACCACCGGCAAGAACACCAAATTATTAGCACACACGCCACACGCCAAATTATTAATACACACAAGCTTTGTCGTCAACTTTGTAATATTTCTATTTGTTAAACTTGCAATGTAAAGTACAAAAAGTATACGCGTTATTAAACATTAATGTAATACAAAAGTAGTGTTTTCATTCATTTGCCTGCCGTCTATAACAACCCTAATAATTTGTTCTTTGTCGGTGCAAGTTGTTTGCCGCCATATTCGTTGCCGATTGCCGAGGGCCATTTCGGATTGCCAAGACATGGAAAATTTATACGCAAGAGCGGGAATCGCCACCGATTATTAAACCTGCCAATTTGATAGCAAATCTTTATTAAATCTATTATATACATATATGTACAATTTTGGTGAGAAAAGTACTAATGGTTTTCGTTGCAGATAGTCATACATTTGTGAATTTCTCTGCAAGTCGTCACTTTGAAAACAGTTTCTAGCCGCCAACCACTTACTAGCAAGCAGCCATTTCTACGACACGTTTTTAACATCGTATACATAGAATTGCCTAATCCGCCGGCATGTTTATCAACAGGGAGCATTAGTCGCCGCCATATTGCAGACATTTTCATGCCATGTCATTTGCCGCCAAAACCGAACATTTGCCGACAAAATCAAATCACCGTCGTGTTACAGTTCGCCATTAGTCGCCGCCATATTGCAGCCATCTTTATGCCATGTCATTTGCCTCCAAAACCGAACATTTGCCGCCAAAGTCAAGTCACCGTCGTGTTACAGTTCGCCATTAGTCGCCGCCATATTGCAGCCATCTTTATGCCATGTCCTTTGCCTCCAAAACCGAACATTTGCCGCCAAAATCAAATCGCCGTCGTGTTATACTTTGCCCATAGTCGTCGCCCATTTTTGCGGAAGCTTGACAGTTCGGCTGTTGAGGAAATACATATATATTCGTTCATCTACGTTATAAGTTACACAAGTTGTTGAAAATAAATCGATATTTACTAGTCGTAATTTCGCGCTGTATAGTCTCACGCCGACAAACTACAAGTGCTACCGTATCATGTCAAGCAATTAATTCGTCGTTCATCTACGTTATAAATTACACAAGTTGTTGAAAATAAATCGATATTTACTAGTCGTAATTTCGCGCTGTATAGTCTCACGCCGACAAACTACAAGTGCTACCGTATCATGTCAAGCAATTAATTCGTCGTTCATCTACGTTATAAGTTACACAAATTGTTGAAAATAAATTAATGTTTACTAGTCGTAATTTCGCGCTGTATAGTCTCACGTTGACAAACAACAAGTGCCGCCGTATATTTTCAAATAATAGTCATACGTCGTTTACCGCTTTGCAGCCGAATTTAGCCATTATACTGCAACAGTCGTCAGTTGCCGCCGTACAATTACAAATCATTTATTTTGCCATTTGTCAGCCTTTATTATCAGGTAGTACTTGCGGTATTAATGATAACAAGAGCTAGAGGCAGAATGGATCAACAGCGCCGTGCAGAGTCAGAGGGAGAGTCAGAATTGGACCAAACAGTAATACAAAATACAAATACGCCCACCGGGCAACAGCAGCAAATACGGCCAGATGACAGATTTACAACTTTAATTGCTTCTATCACTGCGCTGCGCGAATCAATCGTCGAGCTACGAAATGACACAAACTCACAGCGAGCTGATATACAGCAGCTACGTCAGCGAATGGACACCGAAGAAACAGGTACTGTACACCGTACTTCATCAACTCATAATGCCAGTGGGGCTCAGGAAGTTATCATCGCCACACACCAACAACAGTCGTCATCATCTGCAGATACGCCTCAGCCGCGGGCACAGTCCAACTACGCACCGGTTCTCATGGATAACGCCTCAACAAGAATATATCCGCTGCCAGTATTTGAAGGGTGTGCAGAGGACTGGCCGCTATTTTTTGCTTGCTACAACGACACAACGCGCGAGTTTAACTATAGTAACAGACAAAATCTAATACGTTTGCAGAAGGCCCTTCGAGGTGAAGCCAAACGTGCCGTTACGTCGCTCCTGATACATCCCGAAAATGTCCCCAACGTAATAAGTGAACTGCAGTTTAATTTTGGTCGTCCAGAGCTGCTAGTCCGCTCGCAACTAAATAAGATTCAGAGTTTTGCCAGCATTCCCGAGGCCCGCCTTGACATGATTTTGGAGCTAGCCTCTAAGGTACGTAATATAGTAGCATTTTTCAAATCAGCCAATTGTGAGCACCATTTGACTAATCCAACGCTGTTGGAGTCATTGATCACTAAACTGCCCCCCTCAAAACAGTTTGAGTGGAGTAGACGCGCCGCTGAGATTACATCATACCCCACTATTGAAATATTCGCCCAATGGTTGAGTGAGTTAGCACGAATTGTTGCCTTGATGCCCAAGGTTGCCGACAGAAGCGCCGTCACAACAGCGCCACGCACAACCACTCAATCGACCAGCAATCGACAACCAATAGCAGGAGGTGGTAGTCGTCGACTACTACACGCACAAGAAATGCCTCAGCGAAGACAACAACGGTGTGCCCTATGCAGTCAGGAGCATCAGCTATCAGAGTGTCAACAGTTCAAGTCGAAGGATGTCAACGAAAGGTGGACACTAGTAAAACGCCATCAGCTGTGTTTCGGTTGTCTGGTCAAAGGCCACAATCTACTTACATGTAGGAGGCGTGTCACTTGTGGTACTAATGGGTGTCAACGTAAACACCACCAACTGTTACATGTACAAAACGAACCGCGCCAGGACACTACCGAAGGCCAGGTAGAACGCGTCTACAATTGTCAACAAGAAAGTCAATCAGCTCTATTTAAGATTCTGCCTGTAACGCTGATAGGGCCCCGAGGTAAACTTGAAACCTACGCCATGATCGATGAAGGCTCGTCGATATCTCTTATAGATGACAAAGTGGCTCACCATTTGGGTCTACAAGGACAGTCGTCGTTACTATCGCTGCAGTGGTATGGAAAAAACAAAACCACTGAAAAGTCAAAAAGGGTAGCAGTTGAGATACGAGGTCAAGCCGAGAGTCAAACGTTTACAATAAAGAACGTACGAACCATAGCCAATTTAAACTTGCCAACACAATCGTTTAATAAAAATAGTTTTGATTATTTAAAGTCAGTACCAATGCCGAATTATACAAATGCGACGCCCGATATTCTTTTAGGTCTTGATAATTCTTTCCTAGGCATAGCATACACAACGGTTTATGGAGGGCCGAGCCAGCTTGTTGCCGCTAAAACGAAATTAGGTTGGTTGGCGTATGGACCGTCAGACGAGTATGCCAAAAGTGAGTCTCGAGTTATGGTGGTTAGAGAGCCAACCAACATGAAGCAGTTACATAAATTGGTTGAAGAATACATTACTGGTGACACGCTGATGTTAAGGCTATCATATAGCGACACAATCGAGTCCGATGACGATAGTAGAGCAAGAAAGATCTTAGCCGATACAACTAAGTACGATGGACGAAATTACGAGGTAGGCTTGTTGTGGCGAAAAGACGACCTAAAGTTACCCGATAGTTTTGTTATGGCGAGTAAGCGTTTGCAAGGTATTGAAGCACGTATGAGGAAAGACGCGGAATTTGCGTTAAAGTACAAGCGCGAAATAAACAAATACATGGCTAAAGGATACGCTCGCCAACTATCGGACGAAGAAGCAAATACAACCAAGCCAACAACGTGGTATCTACCGCACTTTGGGGTCATCAATGCTCATAAGCCGGAGAAGCTGCGAATAGTTTTCGACGCGGCCGCAAACGTATCGAACGTATCACTCAACAGCGTTTTGCTCAAAGGGCCAGAGAAGGTTCAATCACTGTTGGGTATTTTGTTTAAATTCCGCCAAGGGTCCATAGCCGTAGCTGGAGATATTGAGGAGATGTTCTCACAAGTCCGCATCAGAGCGGAAGATCAAGACTCACAACGTTTTTTGTGGCGAGGTGATGATTTCAATCAGCCAGTACGTGTCTATGCTATGTCGGCAATGATTTTTGGAGCTGCCTGCTCGCCGTGTTGTGCCGAACATATAAAAAACTTAAACGCCTTGAAATTTTCTTCACAATGGCCAAAGGGTGTCGATGCGGTCGTGAACAAAACATATGTAGATGATCTCGTCATTAGCTTCAACAATCGTCAAGAAGCCGAGAAAACGGTTCGCGAAGCTATAGATATCAACGCTGCAGCTGGATTTCGACTACGTAAATTTATATCAAATGACAAAACATTGCAAGCAAACCTTAATGGTGAAGACGATACTGGATGGACAGTTGTTAACATGGCAAGACAAACAACATCCGATAAAATACTCGGCATGTATTGGAGTACAACGACAGATACGTTTAGATTTGAGTCCAAATTTGTCAAAGTTAGTAAAGATATTTTATGCGGCCAACGAGCGCCTACAAAGAGGGAATTGTTAGGCATAGTCATGTCGATATACGATCCCTTCGGTTTTTTATCACACGTTACAACAACAGCAAAATTACTTTTACAAACCTTGTGGAAAGAAAATATAATGTGGGATGAGGAGCTGCCTCCTCGGCTCGTCCAACAGTGGAAGAACTGGTGGCTGAAATTTCAGGCCGTCAAAACGTTATCAATCCCACGATGTTATTCGCCGTTACTAGCCCAAGCCGAAGACGTGCAGCTACACATCTTCGTGGATGCCAGCACAAGTGCATACGCCGCAGTTGCATACATACGTGTTAAGCACGAGGATAGAGTGGAGGTAACGTTCGTTTGTGCGAAATCGGTATGCGCTCCAATTAAACCGATGACAGTGCCACGCCTGGAGTTGCAAGCCGCAGTTCTCGGAACTCGCCTGCAAACATTGATAAAAGAAAATCACGAATTTGAAATCAACAATACGACATTTTGGACAGACGCACAGACGGTTATCCTCTGGATACGCTCACATTCCCGATCATATAAACCATTCGTCAAGCACAGGCTCGCCGAAATACTGACAACAACAACAGTCGAGCAGTGGCACTGGGTGCCAACCGCCTTAAATGTAGCAGACGACGCTACACGCGCGACGTCAACTAACACGCATCCGCACAACACCCGCTGGTTTTGTGGACCGGAATTTTTATACCAGGATGAGGAGCACTGGCCTCAAGAAACTACAGCTTCATCAGTCGAAGACGGCAGCGAAGAAATTATCACTCAGCGTTTACTTGTTTGTAATTCAGGCGAGAAGTTAATCAATTTTTCAAAATTTTCAAGCTTTTTCAAGTTAACCAGAGTCGTTGGCTGGGTACTGCGTTTTATCAACAATATAAGAGACAAAAAATGTGTAGATGAACTACGAGCCGACGAACTAATTGCTGCCGAGAACCGGATATGTCAAATGGTCCAAAGAGAAGTCTACCAGCGTGAAATCGATCTACTTCGAAATAAAATCGCCATACCAAAGGATAGTACGATATACGCGCTGACGCCGTATTTGGACGACAAAGGTTTGGTACGAATATATGGCCGAATAGATTCAGCCTATTGTTTGCCACTGTCTGCGCGCCGGCCAGTTATTCTGCCACCACGTCATCACGTCACTAGTTTATTAGTGGGTGAACATCACAGAAGACAGCATCATCAGAATGAACATCTAACAATCAACGAGATTAGACAACGATATTGGATCCCGAGCATTCGCAGCGTGTTGAAGTCGGTGAAGAAAGAATGCCCAGTCTGTATTCAGGATAGAGCGAAGCCAAGCGTTCCACTTATGGGCCAGTTACCAACTGATCGACTAACACCATATGTACGCCCCTTCACCTACAGTGGGGTTGACTACTGTGGACCGTTTAATGTTGCAGTGGGACGACGTAGAGAAAAACGGTGGATTGCATTGTTTACATGCTTGACCACGAGAGCGGTACACTTGGAATTGTCAGAAAGTTTGTCAACGGATGCCTTCATCATGTGTCTCCGCAACTTCGTAAATCGTCGGGGAGTGCCCATGCGTATGCGAAGCGACAATGGCACAAATTTCGTTGGTGCACAGAAAGAGATGGGAGAAGCCGAAAGAATATTTGACTTCAGCGCAATTGAGCGCGAAATGGCCAAGCGAAAGATCGAATGGATTTTCAATTGTCCAACGGATCCTGAGAGCGGAGGCTGTTGGGAGAGGCTTATACAGTGTACGAAGCGACTATTACATAAGGTGTTGAAAGAAGAAGCACCAAGGGTAGAAACACTTCGTAGCGTCATCATAGAGATCGAGAACATTATCAATAGTCGACCATTGACCGAGTTACCAATCTCGCCAGCAGAGGAAGAACCTCTTACACCAAATCATTTCCTACTGGGTTGCCTCAATTCGACGCAAACGCCCCACCCGGAAGAAGAACGTGCCTGTCCTAGAAAGCAGTGGAAGATTGCGCAAAATTTGAAAGATCGCGCATGGAAGAGGTGGACAGTGGAATATTTGCCGAGGCTACTGTGTCGTTCCAAGTGGAGAGATGACACAAATCCACTTACGCCTGGAACAGTGGTCATAATATGTGACCCATCAGCGCCTCGAAGTCAATGGGAGAAAGGCAAGATCATTGAGGTATTTAAAGGCAAAGATGGCCGTGCCCGAAGCGCTGACGTACAGACGTCGCATGGTATACTTCGGCGACCCATACGGAGGCTAGCCGCCTTGAACATTCGCGAATCCACGGATGATCCGCCAGGAGGTGGATTGTTATCGACAACACTGACAAATAATAGTGGGACAGCACTTGCTACGAGCGATGGGGCCACACTGCGATAAAAGGCAACACTGTAACACTAGAAAACAACCGCAGCCAATATCAACATAGAAGACACAGACGATTTTGAGATTGACCACCGGCAAGAACACCAAATTATTAGCACACACGCCACACGCCAAATTATTAATACACACAAGCTTTGTCGTCAACTTTGTAATATTTCTATTTGTTAAACTTGCAATGTAAAGTACAAAAAGTATACGCGTTATTAAACATTAATGTAATACAAAAGTAGTGTTTTCATTCATTTGCCTGCCGTCTATAACAATAAGTTAGATGAAAAATGAAACAAAACAAAGAGCATCCCAGGTTTAGCCAAGTTCCACGCGTTTTGTTGCAATGGCCAACAGCTGACAGCAGCTAGAACTGCGCACTCCACCGCAAAACATTTAATTAAGTCTATTTTTTAAGTTGATCTTTCTTATAGATATTTAGGATGAATATACCTATTTTGTTTTTCTTCATTAAATAAATTTTGTTAACTTTGCCACTTTTTTGTAATAATTAATAAGATGAATGTATTATCTTATTGATGTAAATGTATGATAGAAAAAATGTCGCGTTCGACCTGTCGCATTCGAACCTGATAAAAACTGAATTAAAAAATAAACTACTCAACATTTTTGAATAAAATAAAAAACATTATTAACATAACTAATGTTTAAATATTTTAAAATTATTCGCAATAAATTATTGCTTAAGGTTTCGCTAAAATCTGTGGTTAAACTATTAGTTTAAAAAGCGACTTCTGTTTTTGTAGCGTGCGAACTCCTTGTTTTTTTGTAAATATCTTGAAAATTAATACTTGCATAAAATCACCCTTAACACAAATTATAGTGCTAAGCAAGATCTATAAGATTCACTATTTATCAAAATAAAAAAGTGTTTTGGCATTTGCTTTTTTTCACTTTCAATGCGTACGAATGTCGCATTCGACATGAGAGAAATGCCCATATGTATTTATGTATGTTTATTCTGTACAACAGTACTAATTAAATCTAAATGACTAAAAGTGAGTCATGCAAATAAATGTTCCGAATTATATCATTAAAATTATGTTCATTACGGTATTTCTTCAAATTTGGGAAAGCTTTGGAAAAGTAAATATTTCGGAAAAGTAAAATACTCTTGGTTAACTTTTTCGAGATTCTACTGTATTACCAAAATTTCATTCGTTCGCGACCATGGAAATGCTCATACATATATCAAAAAAGAGAAAAACCAGACTGGTTTAATTTATAATATAACTTAAGTTTAAAAAAAAATGGCCCAAATGTATTTATGTTTGTTGTTGTGAGCTGTACAAACAATTTTCAGAAATAAAGTCAAACTCCGAAAAAGTCACACTTTCCACTTAGTCCAAATCATCAATTAATATATTGTTTTACCTAAAATATAACTCAATTCGTGACTGCGTTATTATGACCCAACTTTTGTACAAAGCTAATATTCTTACGTATAAAACTTTGTGTTTCAGATATGCAACTTGAACATTGTGCAGATGATTTGGAATTCATTTACAGTCAACGCGGTCATCCATTAATAGTACTCAATAATTATTTGTATCGAAAAAATCGTGGACGTTATTGGCGCTGCCTCCGTTGTACTAAATATCAATGTAGAGCTCGTCTAATTTTCTCCCGCAAACGTACAGTTCGTGTTTTTGGTGAGCACACACATGGTAAAGAGACGGAAAAAATAGAATGGGGACGACGAATTTGCAACGAGTTAAAAACCAACTATGCAAACGAACTCGATTTGAGTTCAAAAGTTAAGCTATCCATACGGCAGCCACATTTCAAAACAGATGATTCCAGTGAAACGAGAACATTTGATGTACTCGAAAATGTAACGGATGTTGATGAAGATGGCGATGGTGGAAGAGTTGAAGCTGAACTTTATATGAATTTACAGGAGCAGTATGTTGATAATTCTTTCCAATTTCAACTTGCCGATAAATAAAATACATTCCTAAAATATAAACAAATGTAATTGTTTTTTGTTTGTTTGTTTATAACTATCAATACTTGCAAATTGTAACTATAGACTTTATTTATCTATTAATATAATGCTTTGTTTAAATTGTTCGATTACAGCTTATATAGTGGCTATAGATGGCACTGATGATGTATTGAAAGTACAAAACAAACAGTCAAACAATAATGCTAGTACGCCCTTCGTAATGCCCTTTCCATCGGGCACGTGGTTAGAGAATCCAGAGATCTATTATCTGCGCAATCAAAAGCAAGGCTACAACTTAATTTTTCAAGGATTCATGTATAAAAAGGAAGCTAGCTTTCGTTCTACAATAAATTGGATATGTTCAAACGGTAATGGTAGACGTGTATCGGACAATAAATGTGCAGCACGTTGTATTACGAATTGGGATGGCGCACTCAAATTGGGTAAACATCCACATAATCACGAGCCGAGGTTTACACCAGAAACGATGCCACCGAAGGCGTTGACAAAAGCAGAATTTGTATTGCCATTATAAGATAATGCTTAGTTCATAAAAATTTTTAGTGTTTAGTTAGTTTATATAGTCATCAGATATGCAATTACCGTGCAAATACTTACATAACTCATTACATAACAATTTCCTAATTCAGTATATATAAAAAGATATCAAATATTTAAATCTATACAAAAGGACTTTGGCACTTGCTCAATGTCGTAGAAGTAATGGAAGTAATAATTCTAATTACCACAAAAAAATCATTATATTTTAAAATTTGTGTATTAATTAGCCCAAACCGTTTAATTGCTTGTTGCATTGAATAAAGAAATGTAGCTTGATTACCATTACATTCCTTAGCAATTGTAAAAGGAGATCAAATTTTTTAGTACAAACCTCTAGGACTAGCTCTAGAATATCTACATTTTTATTTATTTCTACATTTAATAAAAAAATAGCCTTACATAGCTAAAAGTTTCAATAGTGCAATTCATTCTAATTCGCAAATGCTTCACAATGCGCGTAAACTACATCCATTTACTTACGAGGCTTCCCTGGTTACTCGGCATTTTTAAATTTTAATTAGAGATTTTATGCACATTTACACGTTTTTTATTACATAAATTCAAATACACGCTCGTTTCCAAACCAAAGCATTTTTACTGAGTAGTTTATAAGGGAAATTCTACTAAATACTTTAAGCTTAAGCTGTTGAATTTGGATAAATACTGTTAGTCTGGAAACATAAATAAATTTCCACTGAGTCTTAGGCCAGAAAAAAAGCGTGAGATCGGAACGAGCTGCTATTATGTTAGAGTTTTGTTTTGGACATAAACAAAACTAACTGTTTAGTCTTTATGTTAGACATTTTCAATAAAACCAGCTGATAGTAATTCCTATTATTTTGAAAATTATATAATTCCGATTTCTATATTGTATTTCAGTTGTTTTTATTACAAAAAATAAAAGCAGATATATTCTATTGCATGGAGTAGAATATAAAATGTTACGTTCCGGGGCATATAAAAGCCAGTGGTACTGCATTACACCATCGTGTCCAGCTTATATAACAATTGACGAATTGAAGGGTGGACTCATACTAATTGGATCAACACACACCAATAGTTGTCGATCAAAGTACACACCAGCAACTTTAAAACAATTTTAATTTATTATTAATATGTTATAACATAAATATAGTAATAGTATTGATAAATTTTAGTAAATAAGCGCTTTAAAATAAGTTTCTTCGAACAGTTAGAAGAATTTAAATTTTATTGAACTTCCAAGTAAATGAAAAATATTGTTGAAGTCTAAATAAATGCGCAATGTTCGAAAAGTTCAAAGCTTTTGTTTATCAACGCAACTTTAATAATGCTTGAAAAATTTTAATTCATACAAAGCTTTCTTCATACAAAATTGCAAAAATCTAAATAAAAGTAATTTAAAGAAAAACTTGCAAAAAGTATAAAAAAATGTAAAGAAAACTCAAATTTATAGAATAACAAATTGGTAAGCATCCACCCCATTATCATAAAAAATCAAATAGTTACATATATGAGGCTTTTATAACTTAAAAATTATTTTATATGAACATTAGTGATTTTTATTGAAATATAATACAAATACAACTATTTCGGTTCAATAAAAAGAAGTTATTACGGGATGTTACGAATTCTTTTAATTTCCCATATAAAAAAAAAAAAGAATTCGAAAGATGTAATAGCTTTTTTGAGGGAATTAAGAACAAAATTTAAAAAAATGTTTCCTTCACAAAATGAGTCGTTTTTGCTTTAGACAATTTTAATTTACGCAATTTCCAAAAGTACTATATATCTTCGAAAATACTTTGAAGGATGATTCTTCCCTTTTTCTGCGCGCCACTGTTTGTAAATATGTATATATTCTTTTTCTTTATATAACTCTTTTTGGTTACTTTATATTTTATAACATAACATATTAATCATTATTATCTATCTATTACTTCACTTACAGAAAAAGACATTTATGAAGAAGTGGGCTTTTTACAAACAAACATTATGGAAGTCCCCATTGAAAGACAACTGCCACCACCATCGTCGGCCTCCCAAATTCAACAAATACATTCACAAAACCAACAGGTTGCTCATCAAGAAGTTTTTGATGGACAGGGTCCTGCTTTCGTTGTAAGCAAATATGGTACAAAGCAATTGGTACTCAAACAGCATACTTTCAATCGACATGTTAGTCGTGAGGATGTTACCTATTGGCGTTGCAGTCAATTTGCCGTATTGCGCTGTCGTGCACGCATCAAAACAAAAGGAAATACTTTAACTGTATTAAATAGTGAACATAACCATGAAGTTATTACAAAGGCAAGAAAATATGGATCACTAAAAGCTGCAGCTGCGGCTTCTGCAGCTGCTGTATCTGCTGCTGTCACGCACACGTCTAATGTTGTTCATGATTTTGATAGCAAATTAAATGTTGATCCAACAGAAGTAACAGATGCGAAAACGGTATATGTAATTTCGTCGATTGAACGCGTCACAGCGACGCAGCAGTAAAAAAATAGAAGCACAGTTGCATCATAAAATAAAATAATAGAAAAAAAAAGCTTAGAGTGCGCTATGACCATTGTGAAGGTGAAAGTGCGCTGCAATATTGTACTGCACACAATTTTTTTATGTAAATGTGGTATTTTTGTTTTTACCAGCGCATTACAGAAATTAATTTTATTACGTATTTGGAAAAAAATCCAAACATATAGGGTTGGTCTTACAACGTACTATCTATTAATAAATGTTTCCGGTTTCTTTTTCCAAATTTCACATTTTCCAAGAAAAAATTAAATTGCCTTCTGTGCGGCGTGCAGTGCAATGTTCTGAACACATTTCATTCATATCTTCATGTAATGCAAACATGTATATGTTATAGTGTTATCCAAACTCAAACAGTCTTTTTCATTTATGTATTTTAATAATAGTAAATTTATTAACTTTAATTTGAATTACTGTGTATAAAATAAGAATAAGACGATGCAGACAAGAAACAATAAAAATGATATATTTAACAAAATAATTTATAAATTATATACGACATAGCAATAAGCACGTTAAAGAAAATAAACCATTTATTTAATTTTTAATTGGTAAGTGTATGAATTTTGATGAAACTATTTTTTAAAATTTACACTGTAAAAAACTCGTTAATTTGATTTATTTTACTAATCGTTGGTTTCTTTCCTTTTCCACTTCCTACTTTCTCTCATTGCAGATCGCACACGTAATTATTTTTCGTATATAACAGGATTTCGGGGTAGTCGCAAGCTAAAAGTGGGCGATTATAGTTTCACACGCAATAAGTCTTCGGGCGCCAAAACTTATTGGTCATGCGCACGTGCTGGTATACATAAATGTAAGGCGCGCGTTGTTACAATTGACGAAGATTGCCGACACGATGTCATCGTTAAATGCGAGCAACATAATCATCCGCCATTTTAAATAATTTAGAGAAAAAAAAATATTTATAATAATGTGGAAATCTAACAGGTTAAGCGTCAGCTGTGCAATATTTGAAAGCCACACTCATATTTGCTTCATGTTGGCGCATCTGTCTCACGCTGTGGCACACTTTAGTAAGCTCAAATATTGCATGGCATAGCGCTCAACTTGTTAATTTTGTCTGTCGTAAAGGTGTTATAAAAGTAGAAATAACTTAAACTGAATTTTTTTTAGTTATTTAAAAGAAATATTTTAAATTTGTTTATATTAGTGTATAATTAATATAATTGATCAAGGATATTTCTATTGTATCAAAAATAAGAACGTATGCAATTTGTATAATATAGTTACATATATATAAAAAAAAACAAAAAAACAAAAACTGTATCTCATCGGCTTAGACTTAAAACCTGCTAACTAGTATTTGGTATTGAAAGTTTACTTCGCAAGTAATTCAAGTTTCGCTTGGTTGATGCAGTATCGGCATCAAAAGTAATTTAAAAAAAGGTAACATGCAGGTTTCTGCTCTAAGTAGACGATATAAGCACTTTTTTGTATTTCAGTATTATTTAAAACATTGAAAAGGACAAAAATTAAAAATGGCATGGTGTGACATAATTGAACTTCTAATGCTTAACAAGTTTGAAGCTAATTAAAAACTTTTATTAAAAAGTAAAAAATCGAATTGCTTTTAAAACTTTAACAAGATTTTTTAAATGTTTCCATTTAATTTTTTTGAAAATTCGAACTTTAACAAAAATAATGTGAGATCAATACCAAGCTTACCTACATTTTTTCCACAAATTGATGCTGTCAATATTTTTAATGTCGATTCCATACAACATAAATTTTTTTTTTTTAATATGAACGATATTGCAATTAGCGGTTTGATTCAAAATATCAGGTTTATTCTATTTTCATAAAAGGTTTTCTATAAGTTTTAAAGCCATATCGTACTAGTAACTGAAATTCTGCAATACTACTTCCATTACTTTCGATTCGTTTTGTTTTTTCCATTTAAGAAAATCAGTTTTTGGAGAAAATATTTGTGAAATGTAAAGGTATCCAAAAATTGAATTATGAAAACGAGAATTTCTGAAAAATATCTGAATTTTTTTCAACGTAAGATAGGGCTTATAATTTTATGTTTGCATAAATGTTTCTAAGTCAAAAATTTTCTTAAATTTTTTTTGTGTTCAACTTTTTTTCGAGGTACATAACTCGCACTTATTTCGAAAAATATCCTCGATTTGAAAAACTGTTTTGGTTTTTTCAAATCGTATGTAGAAATTAAATAGATGACATAAAAAGTGTTCAGAACCAACAATATTCTTCATGAGCGTATAAAAGAAAAGATTTTCTGAACACATATTATTTTTAAACCAACATAAAAAAAATTTAGAGACGAAATTTTATTATCTAATAAAAAAAAAATTTAAAAAAAAAAAGAATGAATTTACGCAAATAAAAATAATAGGCTATTTAAACTTGTAAATGCCTTGTTAACATGGGAAGAATATATGTATAACTGGAATAAAGCGATATATCGTATAGGTTTACCTGTTTACAAGTTATAATGAAACGCCTTAATTTTCCACAGTGTTCTTTACTAAGCCGAAAACAAATTTTGTTCGTATATATTTTTCAGACGAGCTGCTCGAAATTGGTGAAAGTTCGCTCTCGTACACAATAGGTCAACGTGGCTGTACGTTGCTAGCTTTCAAAGGTTACAATTATGTAAAGAATCGGCGTAGTAACATAAAAACGTATTGGATATGCGCGAAAAAGGTACGTACAAGTACTTTCGCTTTCGTTATCGTAAATATTTATTGACTTATATTCCTATCTCTCCTTGCAGGGCAGCACACGTTGTAATGCACGTCTAGTCACTGATGTTGTCAATGGTGTAGAACAAATTGTATTGGAATCATGTCGTCATAATCATGCACAAAAAGTACCACGCAAAAAACGGAAATCATCCTTAGAACAAACAGCGAGTACAATTTTCACGCTTACACAACCCAGCAGTAAACGTGCGCAATTAGAGATAAATACAGAAGCATCATAAATTTCATGCAATCCCATTCTGTTGATGATGCTACAATAAGTTTAATATGTGCTATTTAGAATAGTGGACTGCTTTTAATATATTTTAAATTTAAAATGGAAAAAAGTTTTGGAGAATATAAATTGTATTTAATTCAATTAATAGGTTCTAAATTCTAACTTAGTACGTTGATTTATTTATTTCTAACTTAGCGTCTTAAATTTACCGAAATATGTATGTAGTACAGTGTACAGAACCTTTTTTTTTTGGGTACCGACGGCTGGGCAGACTGCCACCAAGTTACAACGAAATTGTGAGAAATTTGTCTTAAAATCAAGTATGTATATCGGAAACGTGCTAAAATTACAGTAGTAAGTTAAAACCATAGTAAATTTTTGTATATTTTTCATGTCTTTTTTGAATGGTTCCCAATTGTTGAAAGAATACACATCTATATTTTAGTTTGGCAAAATAAGTTGAAAAGTTCTTTAGTTTGTGAAATTTAATGTTTTTGTTTGAAATTATTAAAATTGATCGAATTCGCAATATTTGAAAAATACAATTAATACAAACCGCTGTTCCAGAAAGATACATTTTTTCAGGAACACTTTCAGTACTCATTGTGTTTTTTCATAATTCAAATAACGAATTACAATTACAATTCCTTAAAACTTGTCCGAAAGCTGGAAAACTTTTGAAAAATTAAAATTTATGGCTGAAAACTCCATATAAATATTTGAATTTGCCTTGCACACTGTGTTTAAAAGTGAAAAATGTTTGAATATAGTAGTTGCTACCCACTGTAAAATATAATGTATCAGATATTGGGTCTCTTGCCAAATTTCTAAACTTGACGTTTTAAAAAATTCTGTTATAGTATGTGCCATAATCTATATTATTATTCTAAAACAAGGCGCTTAGCTAGACTAAACTACAATACGTACATAAATGAAATGTGTATCAAATGAAAGCTTATCATGAGCATGTTTGCACAAAATTACAAAAATTTCAATTGGTTAATTTGTTCATAAGATATTAGCGTTGAAAGTTTGCTTTAATTTTTTTCTAAAAAAAACCCACCCGATTATCGGGAGTTACATACTAGTATTATTATTATTGTAGAAGTTCTTCGCCCTGCTTAGTCGGCGCATCCATTCATCGAATATATGTATGTACATATGTAACGATTCCAATTCCGAAATATGGCCATATGCTTCTACTCAGCCGTCGATATTGTATTTATTTGAAAGCGAATGTTTGGTTTCTTTACTGATTATTGTAAACAATTTTACAGAAATCGCTACTTTCAGCACTGGCCAACGTGGTTGCACTGTACTCATGTATGGTAATCAAAAATTTGTAAAGAATCGTAAATCAAGTACGCGCACATATTGGATTTGTTCAAGAAAGGTAATTATGAACGGCATAATTTTTGACCCTAAAACATCGTACTAAATATATGCATTTGTCATATTGCTTCTTATTGCAGGATGTGACGTGGTGTCGTGCTAGAGTAGTAACTGCGCGAGATAAGTATGGCACTGAACGTATATTGCATCGGTCTTTTGAACATAATCATACACGAAAATATCCACGTAATGAGACTGGTTTGCGGCGCACAGAACTTTTATTAAAAGATTTATTGCCACTACGTAGTTCAAAATAGTTATTTAAGGCGTATAATCGTATAGTTAGATATTTCGAGGATAGTTCGAATGAGACCACCATTTTATGTGTATAACATTTGTTACTTAAAAAAAAGCCATTTATTTTTCATAGCAAACATAATTTTATTTACAGCAAATATAGGAAATTAAAAAAAGTTGATTAAGGAAAGCTTTAAAATACATCTATAAATTGTTCAGCAAGTAGTTTTGTTTTTCATTAATGAGCAGTGAGAAAGAATGTTGATGAAATTTACATTGAAGGCTTTTTTTTTGCAAAATTTGAAATTTCCTTTGAAAACCATGTGTTGTTGTCGTTTGCACCAAAAGTGGTGGTGCTTATAATAATTTTTACATGCTTATTTTTGTTGTTCTTTTCAATTCAAAACAAAAATTTTACTTCAAAGCACTAAAAGGTTCAACCTTAAGCACTAAAAGGTTGAACGACCAAATTATTTTCAGCCATATTTCGGTTTTCGAATTGGCGATAACTTTTGGAATTAGATTTGAAAAACTCTGCCGAAATTTCTAAGAAGAAATTTGATTTTAATTCGCGTTATGAATTGAAAGTGAGTCAAAGCATGATACGTGATACTCAATGAATTACTGTTGGCAAAGCAATTTTCTGCGGACTTCCAAAATACTGTAGTAAAGGAAACAACAACTTTTGATTCCAGGAGAATTGTAAAAATTGTAAAAGTAAATGTAAGTGTAATTTTTCCGCCATTAAATGTATACATATGTATCTAGTTCCTTCGCTGGCCAATTAAATAATAAATATGTAATAAGTTAAGTAAATAAAAATTATAATATATGCTTTCGTGTCGGCTCAAGGTCCCCAACAAATATTGCCAATATATTTCGTATGCTCTTCAGTAACCGTCATCAGGACCATTTTTCAAATACATAGATAATTGGAGTTGATACTCGTAACGGTTAAAACAGAGAAAACACTATAAATTGATTTTCATTAAAAAATAATAATAAGAGTTTAGTTTCCTGTTTATATATTTTTATACTTTTGTAAAGCATACCTTCTTTTTATACCTTTGTTTTTTGTATTTACAATTACACTACAACAGCCAGTTTTTCTTTCCTCTGCTCTATTATTTTTAATTTCAGGTACTACCATGAGAAGTTTTGAATATAGTATAACAAATTGTAAATTTCAAATTCCGTGTTCCGATGAAAGTTTTCTACCATTACTTACAACTACAAATGATTCCAAATGTCGGGATGCGTCAACAAAAATGATAAAAATTAAGACTGGCTTATCAAAGCGCAAACCTGCGTTTCTAGACAGTCGCACAATGGATGATTGGGGCGAAATTAGATATCATGCAACATCGAGAGGCAATAAATTATTATATTACGAGGGACATCGTTTTATCAAAAACAACATTTATGGCACGAAAGTGTATTGGAAATGTACAAAGTGGCATAGCAATTGTAAGGCGCGTGCAATAACAAGCTTCGAAGCGCCTACACATTGTATAATCAAAGGTGTGCACAATCACGCGATTCCGAAGGAAGAATAAATGTATGACATTTGGGTGTCTAAACTTGAAATCATATAGCATATACTTTATTTATACTCGTAAGCTAATGTTGGCTGGTGAATACTCGCTGGATTTTATTTTATTTTACTTCTCAATTCTCAATTCATTTGAAAAACATCATGTATTCAAATGTGTAAGCTTTTAAAATAAGTTTTACATTTTAGTTTTGCTTTTAATTTTAATTGAATAGATACAACAATAAAATTTTAGTACATAAGAAACGTTTTTGAATTATAAATTTCTAAAATTTATTTTAACGTAACTTATTTGGAGTGCGATGTTAAACCGCTTAACAAATGTGGAGTAGCTCAGAAATAAGAGTTTATTTTATGTTTTTTATTTTTTAAGATCATGTTACCGTTAGGATAGTAAATCTCGACTTCACGCTGAACATGAATCCATTTCCTATACATTTTTTCTATTTTGTACACCAACTATTGTATTAAATTGTTGGTACAAAAAAAGAAAAACAATTCAATTGAAATATTTTTCTTTGTTCATTTGAAGAAAAATTTTGTTTTTGTGAAATTAGTTATAGTCTCATAGTAAATATGTTTATGAATCCTTGATATGAATTTTTTATTAAATAAAATGTTATATTTATCTTGTAACTTACATACATATATGTTCAAAGAAATAGATGATAGAAATAAAATAAGTGATTATCGATTGTCATAATATACCAGCGAACTATCTGTTAGTTGAAGAAAAAGTGGTAAATGACTATTGGTACTCTGAAGTAATTTAAGCTATCGATATCGATACCTCTTTGTTATCTCAACTTTTGTCCTTAAAAGGTGTTGAGACACAATTTTTTAAAAGTGTTCAAGAAGCTTTATTTTAAAACTTTCTAAACACGTTATTTACATCGAAAATTTGCTGTTTTAACTCGGATTCCTGTTCAGAGTGAAAATAGTCGAGCAGTTACTCAATTACTTCGTACCCGCACAAATAAAATGAAGTTCCGTACTTCGCAGGAAGAACCATGTACTTTCTTATTTGTAAAACTAATGCCAAACAGCATTTTATAGTTTTAATTAATATTTTTAAACCTATGTATTTTCCTATTTATAATCCCAGTATTTTGAAAATAGTACCTGTATTTTATTCATTTATTTATCCATCCCCAGTATTTTCCACGAATATTTCTCATTTTCTTCTGCTAATATTTCTCATTCTCTTTTTCAGGGTTTCGTATCGATTTTATAGATTCGAAAAAGAATGGTGGGAAATTGTTGGTCATCAATGGTTTTCGTTTCTTTCGAAATAAGAAACGTGGTTCACGTCAATATTGGAAATGCAGTAATTACTATAAAGAGAAATGTCCTGCTATTGCGATATATGACGAAACAACACTAAATTTACGTTTATGTCATCAACATAAGCATGTAACTAGTAACGATATCGAAATTAAACCATTTCTCTCTAAAGACTGCGCCTTACTCGATGATCGACCGATTGACTTGGATGACGATATTGTGGAATTGAAGGTTTAATATAGAAACAAAATTAAAAGCTATGTATTTATGTATGTATATTAAAAAAGTTAGAAAAACTTGTAAAAACTTGAACAAAAAATCATAAAATTAAAATTTGGAAAATTTACAAAATATATGTATAAAGATTAAAAAAAAAATTAAAATATCATAATTTCGCCGGCTGAGCTTAAAATTTACTTTCTTAAGTGCTTTAACTATACTCTTAGTTGAAACCAACATATTACAGGATTCGGTTGAAGAACGCACTTTCTTAAATAATATAACTTCACCAAATTCTTGAACTAAATTCTGAGTTTAAATATTTTAAAAATAATTTTAGGTAGGATATTCTTAAAAAATGTTATAAGATTAACATCTAAAACATTTCGAATAAGCTGATGAAACAACACCTGCGATTCAAATTTCTGGTTAGTTAAACTAAAACAGTTTTTTTATTACATAAGTTAAAAATAATTGCATTCGAAGAATACACCAAGAACTAAACTGTAAATTATTTAATGTAATTACTTACTTAATAGCCGGATTAACCATGTGTATAGAATTATAAATTTCGTAATTGAGCGCAATTCTGATTAATGAAACAAAATATCTCTCAAAAAGTGGCTAATCAGGCGGTGCTAATTTTTCTCCGTTGAATGAAAGCCGAACGACCTCGCTTATGTAAATAATTTGCATTTTCTAGAATTGACGTATTAACTGAGTTATTGTAAAATTGAGCATTCAGATAATTTCACAGCGAAACTCCAGCATCAAGGATGTAAGTTACAAAAAAGTCATTCAATAATTTTTAGTACTAGATTATCATGCAGCAAAAACACTAAAAAAGTTAAAAAGAATTTGAAATAAAATTGAAAAGTAGTTTAAAACTTGTTTAAATAGTTTGCATTTAAATAACATACGCAAAACTACTTTAAAACTTTTATTTATACTAATCTAACGATTTTCTTTAATAAACTCTCAAGGTCGCCATATAACAAATCAAACACAACCAAATATACAATTTTCAATATCGAAACGTGGTGGTCAGTTACTATGGTTGGATGGACTTAAATATTTTCGTAACAATGAAAATCGCACAAATCTGTTTTGGCGTTGCCATTGGTATTACAGGTGAGTGTCCAAAGATCCCACGGTGCGGCACTAAAATTCAGTTATTTAATTTTTTTTATTTTGCTTTACAGGCGCATACGTTGTCCGGTGTTGATTTGTATGAATAAATATGATACCAGCGATTTTCGTCAAATACATAAACATTGTCACATTAAGTCCAGTAAGAAGCAACCTGCATTAGATGTTGGTGCATTGGCCGCCATAACAGCACCAACAAGTACAACTGCGTTGGTTAAGAATACAAAATCCAATGTCACGATCTGTTCAGAAAATGAAAAAGAAATGTATACAGTGCAAATTGAAAATGTATAAAGAATGATGATTAGTGTAATCAATTTATATATAATGACAATATGCTAAAAAGAAATTTAGCTGTTATGGTAATCATGGTGCTTTTTCGGCATAACCACATAAATTAACTATGTTAAAATAAAACTTCTTCCCTAAAACTATTTTGTCTATAATTTTTTAGTTAATTTGTGTTAAGAAAAAACTAATTAATAAAAAACAAATATTATTAAAAAAAAGAAGATATTTTATACATTAAAACTAATATTTTTTCTACTTTCTTCTAATTTTCATGTTTTCTACTATGCACACGCCGTATGCCACTATTACCTCGTCCCCCTAGTTGTACTAGCTAATGATGTCGTTCCAAATCCAGAAGATGTGCTCGTCTTTTTCACGCAATCGTTGCGCGGTCGACCTGCTATAATGGCTAATGGTGTACGTTTCCTTATTATGAGTGAAAATAAGAAAAAGATTTTATGGCGTTGCAGTTCAATGGCAACAAAAAAGATTAAATGTCCAGCACGTATTACAATGTTAAAAGGCACCCCACCCAAATTTATTATCAATAAAGCTGAACATGTGCATGCTGAATTAAAACGTAATAAATATGGTTCTAGTAAACAGGCGACATATCATTTGCCACACGCTAGTGAGCCACAACAATGTTTTAGTGTGACGACAATGAAAAATTTGCATGAAGTGGTTGAAGTGGAGCAACATAATGACAATGGACATAATAATGAAAACGTTGAAGATCAAGTTAAAATTGAATTTTTGAGTGCTGCATCAGCAAGAAATCATGATAGTGCATTGCATAGTCAGCAGCAACAACAGCAGCATTAATATATAGCTTACATATAGATATACATATAATAATGTAAAAACTAATATCATCATCAAAATGAGTTGTAAACCAATAGAGTAACAAATACGCAAACATAATTTTCGGTGAATGATAAGTTTATATTGTTCAATTGTTTTAAATGTAATATAAAAAAATTTGTATGTACTAAAAATAGAATAGATTTTTTGAAATTAAATTGCCCCGTTTGTACCGTGACGAAACAAATTACTGTCGAAATCCCAGGTGGACAGTTTCCATTACCGGTAAATATCCCTTAAAATAGAATTTGATTAAAATGATATATTTTTTTCAACAATATACATTATTATTTTCGTTCTAACCATGAAACGTTGTTGTTCCCATAAATTTTAATTTTTAATTTAATGTTATATTTTGATTTTGACTGTATGCTCGCGCGGAAATTTCCACGCTCTTTGATCAGATTTTTGTTCAACTCTAAGGATTTTTTGTTATAATTGCTTCCCCTTATTTTTTATAAAAAATATATATGCAATGTAAATTAAGGAAGTTAACTTGAAGGAAAAATCTAGAATTTTGATTAAAATAAGAGCAACGTAAAGATATAACCATTGTTAACTCAATCGTTCTATTAAAGATGTACAAAATATTTGAATGTTGTTTTGGGACCGCTCATATTAGTGAATATATCTTAAATTATTAACACGTGAAATTTTAAAACTTGTTCACCATACTATGAGAACGGAGCCACACAAATTAATAACATATGTATAATACCATATTCAATGTTTTTTAAAATTTTCGATAGCGATAATAGAGGCATGATTATCATTAGATTACGCTAGCCTGATTTTTCCAATTTTAAATTTTCTTTACTAATTACTTTCGTTTTTCATTTACAGTTGAATCGTTAATCAAATATGCGCTTGATGCTGGTGGCGAGAAGCTAATAACACTAACTATTTCGAGTAGTCCGCCATCCCATAAGTCTCCTAATACTTCGGAAATTCAATACATTTCCAGTCAAAAAGGGCGTACTTTATTGGTACATAAAGGCTTTCAATATGTCCATGAGAAACGTTTACCTACAAAAGTTTACTGGCGCTGTACACAATATACAACACAATTCAAATGTCATGGCCGCGTACACACCGAAAATGAACGTATTGTGCATACCAGTGCTCATAATCATAGCCCATCTGTGCATTCGGATAAACGTACACATTATCGTATTCAAAGCTCAAATACAAAACAAAATACCAAGAGGAGATGCGCAGAGTAAAAGTGCTTGAATAGATATGTATGTATAAGAGATTTTACGGAACTGAATTTACTGCAACCGGAATCGGAGTTTTTAAATTTTCGCTATCTGAATTCAAAATCTAAGCAGGGTATTTAACCTAACATCTATACTCGCGCATGGTCTCACAGGCCGATAGTTCATACTTCCTACGATATATTTTTTTTACATACTTTCAGTCTATCACAAATAAGTTTTCAAATTTAATAATTACGAAAATGTGTTTCGTCAGTCTCAGAGACCAATGCGCGAGTATAGGAAGGTTAAATTTAAGGAGTATTTAGAAAAAAGTAATGCAAAAAAAAAATAATGTTATATCTTGTCTTGAATCAGTAGTTATAGTAGGATTACTTTCTGATCGCTTTTGGATTACACGAAAACGTTGTAGTGTAGAATAAGTTTAAAGATCCGATACATTTTTTATGGTGGAAAAATTGTACAATTCTCACCTCACTGTTTGTCAAAAATTTACTTCGCATAGCACTTTTGCTGTTGTTTCACATTGAACGAGTTCCGTAACAATTGGTATTAGAAGTCGGTATGGAATAAGAAAATAATCTCTGTAATCAACCCCACAACATTTGTACGAGTAAAGATTTGATTTAAGATAAAGCATTATTATATAAGCAAATTAATTTATAAACCAAATTATTGCCGAAAATAATGCCCATATTCCTAAAAACTAAAATTTTGCTTATAACGCTTTTTAAAATGACATTGCCATACACATTTTGGATTATAGAAATTATTTTGTAAACCAAATTATTGCAGAAAATAAGAGTTTAAACAAAAAATGGAGAACTTTTACTTGGTAATGCTTTTTTTTTTTATTTATTTTGAAAACTTCCAATATTGATAATATTGATATTGCCATTGCAAACTTTTTGAAATAAAAAAAAAAAACAATGTTTGCGCTCAGTCAAACAAAAGCTTAGATTGACAAAATTAAAAAATAAAATTATATGAAAAGTATTATAGAAAATGTTTTAAAAATCATAATTTAATTTGAGACACTTACATTTTTATTTGTTTTTAAGTTTTATTAAATTGTGTCAAAAGGACAACTTATTACATACATACATACCTTCGAAGAAAAAAACTTTCGCTTAAAAACAATGAAAATTTATATTTTATTATTATACTATGGATGTTTGTTTGTAAGAGATTAAAAAGTATTTTAAATGGTTGCAGATACAATTTTTGAATACTAAAAATACACTCCACACATATCTTTAGTTGCTTGATATCACCACGTCGACGCTTCTATTGGTAACAACATTTACCTTAGCGTAGACGAGGTGGACAATGCACTTGTGTTGAGCTTCAAAACTCCGCCTAATTTAACTATTGCAACTTGCAGTCACTGGGCCTCACGTTACTTTTTCTAACCACACGTTTCTGTTGTTTTTATTGTCCACTGCTTCAGCCATGTGCACTTATGGACACGGATTAGAAATCTTCGAATGCTTCAAAATCTAAAATTTATTAAACACGGTTTGACTGCAAATTTGTCTGAGTTTACTTAATTCTAATGTAGACAAGTATCCACTAAATATACATACATATGAGTGACAATCGAGATGGAGTTCCGCCCTTTGCCCATAGTCATAGCTAATGTAGGTAGCGCCATTTTTAAAGGTTGATCGAAATTCTTACAAAAGAGGAGACCTTGAGAGCGATGTCGTTTTCGAGAAAAAGATTAATCTTTAATGGAGATACATAAGTTCAGTTTACTGCAAACCGGAGACCCAATCGGGAAACTATATATCAGCAATTAATAAAACGCTGTCAAGAGCAAAAAACAATAAAAA
The DNA here is from genome assembly GCA_951509765.1 of Sphenella marginata. Lineage (NCBI taxonomy): Eukaryota > Metazoa > Arthropoda > Insecta > Diptera > Tephritidae > Sphenella > Sphenella marginata. Next base: position 92,106,666 of record OX608079.1, on the reverse strand, counting down.
AAACGAAATAAATAAACGAATATCACTCGGTTCTATTAGTACTCGTAGTAATAGTAGAGATCTCCTATCCGGAGTTTATCCAAGTCAACGGATAATTATATTTATATTCGAATATTCTTCTATGTAGTTAGTATAAACAATTCTCATGGAAATTAAACTGTGTTTAAATTTTTAAGCAAATATTATTCTTTTGTGTCTGACCAGAAAATCTGATTTCGTATTAACCATAAAAAGTATGAAATAAAAGTAAAATAAAAATTTTCCCATGAAATTTGCATGAAACTGAGCTTAGTTTTTTTTTATATAAAAAGTCACATTTTCAGTTAGGGCAAAGAAAAAATCTTTTCCAAATAAAACCCTACACTGTACATTTTCATATTAGGAGTTTAAGACCTAACAAAAAAATTGTTTTAAAAATAATTTAGAATGTACTTACATATATAAGAACAATATATTTGTATAAAAATATAGTCTTATTAAAAAAAAAATTAATAAAAAAATTACAAAGTACGTTAATACATACAATTTGTATAAGCTAAATCAAAATATTTTTACAAAAACTGTCATGCCATAGTTGGGGTATAGTTATATTCCGTTTTCTTTTTTGCACTTACTTTGTTTTTTCTTTTTCTTATTTACAGAAAAGTTAACAAAATCTGAACCAGAACAGGGTATAGCAGTATTTGGCCATACCAAGAAGAAGAAAAAAAATTTACTTATTCACTCGCATGCATTTGTTATCGATCGTAAGTTGAAGCATAGCACGAATTGGCGTTGTGCCCGTTATAGGAGTGCCAGGTGTAGAGCACGGGCCACATCACGAGTCGTTAATGGGGTAGAACGCTATATTTTGCGACACTCCATACATACGCACCATTGAAATTTCAGAAAATTTGGATATTTTAGTATTAAAAACTTTATACATTTTGCCAAATGTTTTTGTTATTAAAATAATATCTAATATATGAAAGTGTCAATAAACGATATGAATGTAGTAGTACTGCTTTTAAGTAATCAGTTTAATCTAAAATTTTTTAAAGAAATAAATTTCACATGGAAAAAAATTTAAGCAGATAAAATTACAATTTGAAAAACAAAAATTACAAAAACTAAAACATCCTGGTTCGGTACGAGCTATAGACCTATTAATAATTTTTTTTTTTCTGCAGCGAAAAATTATTCTTGTTTTTGGGTTTCTTAATAATTTTTTTATTAATTATTAAAAGTTTTGTAAAAAATTATTAAGAAACCCAAAAACAACAATAATTTTTCGCTGCAGAAAAAAAAAAATTATTAATAGGTCTATAGCTTGTACCGAACCAGGATACTTCAAATATAAAGACCAAAAACACAAGCTTGTTGTTTGTGTAAAAATCTCAAAAACTAAAACAAATATTGATTAATAGGTAGATCCAATTCAAAATAGTAAAAAAAAAAATAATTGAAACAACCAGTAAAAAAAAGAAAAACTGTATAGTATAAAATGCGGAGATTAAAAAAAACATGAGAAAAGACTCGATAAAAACATAAATAGTGAAAACTCGAATATAACAAAAACCAAATTATTCAAGAAATCAAACAAAGTAAAAAAAAGAAAAATGTTTAAGTCGTAGTTAATAAAAATGAAAGAAAAAATAAAATTAATAAATTAAAAAAAAAATTACACAATAAAAAAAATTGATAATAAGCCAAGTTGTAAGTTAAAATTAAACAACATGTTTCAGGGAAAATTTAAAGAAAGAAATACAATTAAAAAAAAAAAATTTAACCAAATTAGCTGCAGAAACAATGAAGTAATATTACTGCAGTAAAAGAAAGTAGCATTACAAAGCTACTGGCGAAGCACAAGTAAAAAGTATATAAAGACATTTAATAATAAAAAAAACTATCTAAAAAAACTTTAATTACAATAAATAAATGAAAAAAAGGACAATTATTTCCTTCAAAATGTAATAAAAGTCCCCAAAAAGTTGAAAATATGTAAAAAACCCAAAAAAGCAACCACATTAGATAAAATTAACAGAGCTCGTGTACCACAAATATCCGATAACATCATTGTAGGCGATATCCTCTATAAGCATATCGAGGCGAGCAAGTTTCACTTTTCGTTTGGAAGACCTTTGTTGGCATGGAAGACTAAAAACTTACATTGGAATGATGAAGAGCCGACTTCCGCCGGTTCAAATTATGCACCTAGAAATAAGCTGCTATCGGAACAGATGCGTCATTGCTACCAAAGAAACTGCAGTTGTGTATTTGGTGTTGGTTTCTAAAACAAATAATTTTTTTAATTACCTATCTCAGAAATAAAATGTTAACGAAAAAAAAATAGAAAAGAAAAAAAATAAGCAAATAATAAATAAATACGCAATACCGTAAAAGGGAATAAATGAAGTACAAAAATTATAGTAAGCAAATTTGTACAATAAAAAGTTAATAAAAGCAAAAAATAAATAAAATAAAATAAGGAAATAGAAAAACGTATTAAATAAAAAATTAAAAATATAAAAATAAATAATAAATGAAATTAAATAAATAAAAATAAAAATATAAAAACAGAAAAGGAAACTCCATATGAAAATTCATCAAAAAGTAAAAAATACAAGAAAAGAAAAGTAATATATTCTTATATAATTTTATAAATAAAGAACAATGTAAAAAAAAAAAATCATATTTCGTTCACATAAAAAAGACTTAAAGAGTTTATTTTTAATTTTTCTAGAACCTAAGGAAAAATTCAGACAAAATTTAGACATTGAACTTCAGGAAGTAAGTGTGTAAAGTATAGATATTTGTATTTTTTAAATAAACTAACATTCTAACTACTCAATAAGTACTGCATTAAAATAGTGTTTCATACAAAAAAAAAAAAAAGTATTCAAAAACAATTTTCGAAATTTCAAAACTTCTCACTGACACACAATTGAACTTTCTCACTCTTTTACAGATATGGGTACTTTAGCCAAACAATGTGGTTTAAGGATTACACAAGGTAAAAAGGGTAAACCAAAGTTAATGTTCGCTGGCTACGCATATTTTCGAAATAACAGCAAAGGTTCAAAAACATATTGGCTTTGCGCTAAGAACCGCGATAGTCGTTGTCGTGGACGCATCATCACGTGCTCAAAAAGTGGCGAGTTGGTGATAAAAAACCAATGTCATAATCATCCACCGCCGCCATCTGAAGATGAATTGGAAATTACAACTTACTTTACAAATGCTGAGAAAAACAAAGTGTTGACAAAAAATTGACAAATTTTAAAATTTTAATAAATTACGTAATTACAAAAATTTCGAAATACATACATATGCAATTTCTAGAGACTGTCCGAATAAGAAATTTTTATGACATACTGAGCTCAAGTACGGCAAATTTTCGTCGCGCCTGAATTTTTCAAAAGCCCAATGTATCGTTTCTCACCAAGTGTACGCCGAGCATGAACTAAGAACAATATTCAGGCGCTCTCTATAAATTTCGTATATTTTTACTCTTGTATGTATATAATATAATTTTAGTTACTTTCTTTAATTATTTTCAATTATGTAATTTGTTTATTTTATTATTTAATACATACATATTTTTCGTTTCAGTATTCATAATTACAGATGACGATGATGACAGTTGTTCCATAAGTACTATAAGTTATGTTAAGGGTCAGCGTGGTGCTCCTAAATTAATTTGCAATGGCTATTCATATGTCTGCGCGAAAAAGGTTAAAGATCGTAAATATTGGATTTGCGCAAAACAACGAAGCCGTAGTTGTAAAGCTCGCCTTATAACAGATGCCGAAGAGAAAGAATTTTTGTTACGAAATGCCGAACATAATCATCCGATAGATCAACAATTTAGAGTTCAATCAGTTGAAAATTAAATGTATTTGTTGCTCTCTTTGAAATAAACTTTTCTGCATTCAAATAAAATTAAAAGAAAGACAATTGTAAGACGTATCAGCGCCTAAACCTGAACCTCAAATTTTAACAAGAATAAGGTAATTTAGATATTTTTCTTTAAAACTCTTTATCAACTTCCTTTTTGCATTACAGAGTATTTAAATCAGGAGTTTGGGACTGAGCGGCAAATAATCGATTAAGAGTATTGTCTTCGTTGAACACTAGTTCGCGACCGACGACAACAATCTCTGTAGAGATTGTGAACCAGTTAAAAAACCTACCTACCTTCGAATAAAGATCACGCTCTATAAGCCTCAGACCACACTTGTCCTAATGTATGAGTTGCAATCACCTTCCCGATATGAGTAAATCCTAACGGAAGGTCCTGTTATTCGTGTAAAGAAGAAAGCTCAGACTCAGACTTTTTATAAACAACACAAGACTTCGTTAATGCAGGAAGAGGAAGGAAACGACTTGGCTTTTCTTGGTGTTTCTAATTAGCTCCAGTTATCGCTAAAAAATTGATTGGATGGATTTTTTGCTTTTCCGTGGGTGGAGAACTAGAAGCTAAAGTCGGTAAGGAATACAGTTAATGTCTTTGGCGTACAAAGTACTTGGCGGTATAGTCCCTCTCACAACATTAATACCGCATCAGAGCTATGTACCTGTTGTTGTATTATTTTTTTTTTTAGGGAGTGTTGTCGAATTGATAGTTTTTGACCGGATATGAACCCGGTACGTTCCAGTACTCCCTTGCATAACTCACCTGCGGTATGATCAATGCAACCTTCTAGGTCACGTCACCCCTCCTTCGGTAAAGGGGGAAATATATCATTTCCGTAGATGAACCATCGAGTTGCACGTCATCACCTTTGCGCATATTAGTTGCCTCCTACGACCGGTAGGCCTACCTCGGACATAATATACACTCCTAGCCCGCAAGCAGGAGCTGTGTCTCTTATCTAGGTAACTATAGTACGCCTAACTGAAAATTTTCTTTGCTACGTCCATCGCATTTCATATTTGCAATGGTGATTTCGACATTGCATTTACGAAGATCTGTAGTGGAATTCACTAACTTATAGCGATTCAATTCGGTTCGATTTTTCGAGATTTTCAATAGCGATTCGGTCGCTCGCACTATCGAATATGCGATTCACTAACTTATCTATAACGATGCAAGCAAAGGATTTCTCATCTCGCTATAAAACATAATCTATGTTCTCAAATGCCATTTTTTAATGATAATAATATGGATATAGTATTATTATTCCAATTTTTAATAAAAAATTCAAATTATGTGCAATTTATTTAACGACATAGAAAACAACTGCAATTTGTGTGTCGTTTAGTTTGCGAAACAGCTGATTGCAAATAAGCGAAAATCGAGAAAAAATAGTTAGTGAATACCAAATATCGTGATAAATATCGGTATGACAAAATGTCGATTGCGAATGTCGTAATCGAAGTTAGTGAATTCCACTACTGGAGTGTCGGTTATTTCAAGCAAATGATATATTTATCATATTGGGCCTTTTTACCCATAAAATAGTTTTAGAGGTGATATGTCAGATATGTTAGAAATCAGGTATAAAGATTTTCTCCAGACCACATAACATCAATTTAAGCTTTAATATCTCAACTTTTTCTTTTGTACTTACAAAAAGCTTTAGCTAATATCTACGGGCGTATTGTAGTTTTGAAATCCAGCGAGTTATTGCCCTCCGAGTGTATACATTGTAATCAAGGCTGTAAGTATGTATGTATGAATGACAATTTTTGTAATTGTTTAAATGTGCCCTACTATGCACATTCACAAATAGGTGTGCTCATATACGTACAGTATACGCTCCCTTAAGCGGACACCAATGTAAATATGTATAGGATGGTTCCCAAAGGAAGATAATTAAGAACATCATCCTAAGAGCCACATTAAGAGTGAATGCAAGTCCATATTGGTATGTACTTTACTAATAATAGAGAGTAATATCGTCAGAGAACTGCGGGAATTCCGGAACGAAATCCCTGTCCCACAATCGAGAGTCTCTTTTGTAACCCACACCGACGAATGCTCGATCATAACAACAGGTCAGTGCAATTTCAACGATGAGTTATCATCAACCCACCAACTTTTTGTCGAAAAGAGCACTGGCAGGCCCCCACACGCAGTGTTTGTAATCTTCTTTGTCGCCATCCGCCCGGTGAACGCCGTCATATGGACAACGCACCACGGCTAGCGAAGGAAAACACAAGTCACTCGGCCTGGATATTATTATAGGTTAAGCTCAGAGCTATTCCGGCTAAACCTCGACTCACTAAACGTTTGTCCAGGTATGTGGTATGACACCAATTACAGCAAACTAACTATGGCACCTTCGTAGGTAGAGATTGATAGGAATTATTGGCCGCCAACAACGCCCACATATAAGGCATGGCGTGAAATTGTTCGCGTGCTGTTCGCTTATTCGGGCATTCACTCTTTATGAATAAATGAGTAAATGTTCACAGATACTTTTGTGTCTCAGTCCTTCAGTCATTTCTCGTGCAGCATGGCTTTTTAATGACAGCGTCGTCAGAATATTTCTCAATGCTTTTGTTGTGGTTACACGCACAGACAAATTTGCCCAAACACAAACACACACACAGTCGACTTGTATTGCCGATTACAAACAAAGATAGCAGCGATCCACCAGTAAGTTGTTGGTTGGTATGTCCGTGCGTGTGCGGTTAATAAATCCCGCGGGAATGCTTTTAATTTATTGCTGCCACAGCAGTAAAATGTACAATGTTAGCAGTGCACGCAGCAGTTGGTTACCCAAGTGGAAGTAGGCAATGGTAGTTTTGCATGTCGAGTTTTACTTACGAATGTTTGTCTAGCTGTGTGGGTTGACTCTCATGGCATTTTTTGTTTTTGTATTGTTCCCGGCGGCAAGTGCGCTACGGTAACTGGCTGTGGGTGGGTTAAACAGACGGACGGATAAACACACGGAATACCGGGACGATGGACGGGTTGACATGGTTGTGGAACCATTTTTGCGCCAAACAGCACATGATCTCCTCACATGCACACAAGCAGAATAACGAAGATGGTAGAACATGTGTTTTTGTTGCCGTTGGAGACAGAGCGTCTGTAATATGTAATCCCTCAAGTAAGGCAAAAAAAAAAAAAGCAATAAAAATAACAAAAAATATTCAGTCAAGCAGGTGGCAATTGCATGGCATGCTCTGGCATCCTTAACAGATTAGTGGGGTTGCGAAAGTGACCGCTGTCTGAATTCCCTTTTGAGAGCATCTAATTTTTGTTCATTGTTTATACAAGTACTTTGGCCATTTACAATGTGTGCAACATTTTGCGTAGAAAGTGTAAGTGCAAAATTTAATACAAACATATGTGGTGAATGTTTGAATGTATGTCTTAGTTAAGTACATATGCTGATATACTCCTACATTCGAGGAATGCACATAACCGATTAACCGCATTCGGAAACTAAGGTTCTTTGAAAAACGAATGCCTCCGATAACTGGTCTGCTTGAGAAAGATCTGAACTGTTCCAAGAAAGCTCCAAGAAAGACCTAGAGAAAAGTCAAAGAGAATAGTAAAATATTGTTTAATGAATCGAACTTGTCTAATTGAAGGCGGTTCCAAGACAATTGCAAATTTTTTAAATGAGTAGAGAATCGATGCATGCGATTTTTTTATAGACCGAGCCCAAAGGCTGTACGGACCGCAATAGTTTCAATGATTTCTCCAGTCTTTTCGAGTACAAGCAAGGAGTAAAGCAAGAAGACGACCTACATATCCTAACCCCAGAAGAGATAAATCGACTTAAGGCAATTTCTTGAGTAATCTTAAGATGTTGGCATTATCGGCATGAAACAAGTCTAAGAACTAGAAAAAGGAGACGTGTTAAATTTGATTGGTAATTAGTAATCAATTTATTAGCCGGTTTCTTAATTCATCACGATTATTTTAATTCTTTTCAAGAAAAGTCAATTATAAATTGCTTTCGATTAAAAAAATAAAATTAGCCAGAAAAAAACTATTTGATAAAGTACAATTATGATTATTTTTTGATTATTTTGAATAATCGTTAAAAATTATGATTACTTTTTGATGACTTGTTAATTAATTGAAAAACAATCATTAAAAATTCAAAGTAATGGTAATCAATTATAAAATGAGTGCTCAGAAAAATAACAAGTAATCATTACGATTAATAATCATTGTATAAGAGGTTTGCCTAAACGCATAGTTCAGTGACTTCTTATGTGAATTTTAAAATACGAAATCAAAGCAAGGATATTTTTTTATTTTTAAACCTTCACAACAACAACCGGTTCATATACTTGGATGTCACATAGCCGGTTCTCTTCCACATTAACATACCTATGGGCATACTTTGGTTATGGGGAAAGTGCTTTATTGTTTTAAAAGCGTTTGAAGTGAGGTGTTGACTCACTTAACCGTACTACATAGTACTAAGTATACAAATAAATCAAACAAAATACATATTTACATCTACATATATGTAGAAATATTGATGCAGCTGCGCTCAGATAAATTCGAAGAGGTAGTTTAAGCTAGGGAGATGTTTAAAATAAGCTCAAATGTTTATTTATTGTACTTTAATACTCTGTGTCTCTATTGAACTCTATGGCATATACAAAGCGGCATCGTGTGAAGTTCTTACGCACAACCGAGTTGAAGAGGTGGAACAAAAACATATTTCAAAATTTGTTATAAATTTTTAAACATTTATAAGTCTGCTGGGAATTACAAAGTCTGATGAAGAGAATGAAAACCTTCAGAGAGCGTTGTATAATAAAATGGAATTGTTATAGTTTGGGGAGACCAGATTTGTCTTTTGACATGCACTTTACCGTCTAGACGGTCTTGGCAGTGACCATTCAAGTTCTAATTGGAGATCATAAGCTAGTCTGATTATATTTTGCACAAGAATTGATACAGCTCGGCTTGTCATCTGGTCCAACTTAAAGTGAAGACAAATAGGCGAACTATCTTCAGTCCAGTCTGCAAAATATTTGGGTGTACTGCTGGAGTAGCAGCCGAAGTTGTGTGTTATGCTAAAGCGTAACTCTTGAAACCTTGAGACATCCAGGTCCAAGATAAAGTAATCAATCCGTGTGAAGCTCTGGGTAACAGCAGGTAAAGTGGAAACTTCATCTTTATTACCTTTGTAATATTCTCCTTAATGGCTCTCTGAAGTTATCAGTCGAGTTTCAGTTCTATTGTCCTGGAAATAACTGGGGACTTACACTTCAGTATGCATATAGAAGAGAGCTCACTTGTGTTATTGGATTTGCGATGGAAAGGTGACAGTGAGAGCAAGCAATGCCGTCAGTTGCTATCTAACATATGTATGCGCGCTGTCCCTGCTGACAGACCAAATTCGAGGTTGGTATCTTTAAAACTAAGGTGACAAAAAAGTTGGCTCCGCAAACGCATCGGGTTGGTCAAGGTATGTCGTTAGCTATGTTGTCTCTAACGCTGAACAAGTCCAACCGCAAACTCGCCAACCTCCTTTGCCGTGCATTAGCTACCCTTGACAATTCAGTGGTAAATTGAAACCATGAGTAGTTAATTAGTCATAATTTTTGCCTAACTGACAATGAGTGCTTTGAGTAAATAATGAGCTGGTTGGTGACGAATGTTTATAATTTGTAAAAAAAAAGTTGCGTAAAGAATGAGCAAGACTGCATGACTCCACTAACAGGTGTTTAACGGTTCTTGGAATTAATTTCAATTAAATTTGTATAAGTTCTATTCATGATAAAGTTCAACGCTGAAAAAAGATCGTTATGTCGAGCTTCCAGTAACTCAAATTGGATGCCGGGGAATACTTTTTCAAGAAATTAAGTTATATTTCCTCCACTTCTGAAAGATTTCGCCCCGCCATATTTTGGATTTTTACTTGCGTACATCGGAAGGAGAGAGCCCCTTTCTCTAATCTAAAAACTTTTGTTCTCAATCTATTCGCTTTCAGGTTTATTTGTATCGTTTTTTTTTGGTATTGTTTAACTTGGATCGAACAAAAAATGCACGTTTTTAATGTATTTTAAATTATTTGCCAATACATATTTTACTTTTAATAAATTTTATTAGCTCTTTTGAAACCAATCGACACGCCGACGACCGCAAAAATGCGGTAGAAAGATGATCGATTGCATAGCAACGAAACCACCCTGTAAGAGATTGGACACCATGTATCATAGACCTTTCATATAAAGGTGCAATATAGTAGGGTAATTGGATTTGTCAGCTCTCGTGTGGATACAGTTCCAGACTACACCCCGACATTTCAAACGATTGCCAGGCAGGCAGTGTGACTCTACATGACCCTAACCAACTTTTTGATACACAAACTGAGCGTACTTTTCTTATACCAATTAGAAAAGCTTCATAACAATTCTGGGACTAGACCAGGAAGGATGCTGCTACAAAACACCGACAATCTGCAGTTCTAATTGACTTTACTCTTAACTCAGAAAGAACTTTTTCAGTTGGGATGGAACATGTTATTGCTCGGTAGCAGAAACATATCTACAGGTATATATTGATGTATGTAAGCAGTCAAAAGGTTCGTACGCCTATGTAAAAAAGTAGGTAGGCTCAGTTATCGTTGTCTGTATGTATGTATGAGCACCTTTGTATGACTAGTAAGAGAGCATGAGTGCGTGTTCTCTCCAAATACTAGTTTGAGTTTAGCTAAAGTAGGTACTAAGTATATTCATCCAGAAACTAGAGTATCTACTAAACAACTAGACTAATTAGTCTATCTATTAAATGAGACAAAAACTTCTAGATGGCTACAAAAAAAGAGTATGTGGAGATTTCAATTTATATGAGCGTAGCCAGTACTCCAGTACAAATACCCATTGTCAAAATTGATAAAACTGAAATCTGAAACGAAATGAAAAATCAATAAAATTTCGTTGCCCTGCATTAGTGAGCTACTAAGATGAATTTAAGTGCAGAAAGATAACACGATGGAGCGATAGAGAGAAACAGTTGAATCAGTGAGCGTTCGTGCATCCAAACAAAATTTTGCTCCCCCAATTCTGTGTGCTGTACTCAAGCAGAACGTGATGGGAATTCGCCGTAGAGCAAAACGTACCGAGGTTCTTGTCCAGTACTGGAAGCGATTGAGTGCCACAGACAGCAAACATTTGTACGGTGGTGGTGTTAAAAATGGTTCATTCGCCGCGCATACATTATCAACCATCCATTCATCCCGCTCCGACTTGTGCCACAACAACGGTGTGTTAATGTGTGTTCAGGGTTACTGAGCTGCCAGCAACAACATTGTGCTGCTTCTCTCTTCTCCACTCCAGTACAATGTCATCTCGCGCTGTGGGCGTCTTGTGAGAGAAAATCGAGTTTTGCTAACGGCTCTAGGTTGTCGACCGTTGTCGGATGGATGATTGTTAGATGAGACAGCTGGTAGCGATACACAGTGGGATATATTCGAATATGAAATTTAATAAAAATCTATTTTGCAGTTTTAAATTTAGTACGTCCTATGAATCAAGAGGGAGTACGATCTCTTTTCCAAGGAACATACATATGTATATACATATGTATGTACGTCATAATCCTTTCTTAACGTATTTGGGATCGCAAGGGCGTCCTCTGCTGTCGTCCACTACCGGGGGGCCAAAACTTGTTTCAAGCTAATTTGAAAGTACCTGCCCCGTCACTTGAACCTTGAAGACATATTATTGCCGGCTGTATCTTCAACCTTGATAGCAACATTCACTTTGGGGGCTAATATTTGACTTGGCGGTAAACGTAATGATTTCGACTTTGATATCGCTACGATGCCAATCTATCTATCAATACCACTGTACAGCATATCAAGCGAGAGACTGCATTGTGGAATCTCCGCTCACTTTGGAATACAAGGCACGAACACGCTTATGAGCTAAGTGCTATCGTAGTACGATGATGATAAATTGAGTGCGAGTGAGCGTTGAACGTTGGACGTTGCTGTGCTATTTGCCATACGAGAGCCATGCCCGCTGCTAGTAGACATTGAACTTTAGTACAACAAGGTGGTTAAAATATTTGGATCGGCTATCAAAATGTTTTGTGTATTTGCAAGAAGAAATTGAAATTAGTAAAACTGAACAAAAAAAAAAACAAAAATCAAGAAAGCACAGTCAGCCGCAGCTATAGCCACAGTCACAGCTTGGACGCATATATGTACATACATACATATACATAGATATAGATAGTATAAAGCAAAGGCAAAGGTAGTACTACCACATACTAGCCAAGCCAAGGCATTATTAGCATTGAATTAAAACAAAGAAGAAGTGGTCACAGCTGCAGCTACGCGAAAAAACATGAAAAAATCAAGTCTGAATGTGTGAAAAGTGGAAAAAGCGTTTGACAAAATAAAGGTGAATATTTGATGTGAAAAATTATGAAAAAAGCAAGCAAATTAGTATAAACGTATGTAGTAAAAAATACAATTTTGTGGAATCAAAAAAAAAAAAAAACAGAATTGTTAAGCGAAAAAAAGTTGAATGAAAAAAGTGTAGTGAAGTACTAATATGTACTATATACATACATATGTATATGCGCAGATATATCTTTTTCGAACAAGTAGATATAAAAAATATATGTATCAAAATCATTATATATGCAGATTTGCATATATTCAAGTGCACCTACTTACATACATATATCCAATTATATTGAATTTATATGTATGTATATTTTCTAAAGCATTGCAAAAGTAGTAAAACGTGCAAAGCTAAAAGAAAGCAAAAAAAAAGAAATTATTATAATTTTGTCGTTTTTAAAGAAATCATCTACCAACTTCATATCTACATATTCGATTTTTCCACCGAAAATTGTGTAAAATTTTGTATACCCTCAAAAGAAAATTTCCTCCCCCCTGCGTGAGTGACGTGAATTGCTGAAACTCGTACTAGCGAGTCGTGTATATTGTGTCGTATCGAATGCCCGCCCGCTTGCTCTGCTACCTTCAAAAATGCTGCTTGCTCAGAGTACTCTCACAATACCGCCGCTCCCTAAACTGTATCGTATGCGCGTGTGTTTGTGTTTGAAACTTCACATGAAGCATAAACTTCGAGTTCACATTTTTCAACTACCAACTCGTCGTAGAAAGGAAGCGTCGTCATCAAAGCACCTCACGCTTGCAACGAATGACATTTGTGTATAGATTTGATTGTATGATGATGGGCGCTTAAGAGTTCAGTTATTCTAGGTAGTTAACTTAACTTGTACATAACTCGAAAACTTTAAACTACTTATACCGAACGACTTCCCAACTGAAAGACGGGACGATCTACCTACGCTGATCGTTAATAAAATTTTTTGAAAATGGCTCTAAGTGAGCAACTGGCGAAGTGTTGGTTGAGAGTCATGAATAATGAGCTAATGTGACGGGTTCTTAGTCATGTATACAAGGATGAGGCAGATCTCATTTCAAAAATATTCAGTACGTTTGTGGACTGAACTAAGAACACATAAGGGCGGCAATTGAGTAATTGCTACACAAGATTTATTGACTAAAATAGCAGCAGAAAAAAGTATTTATACTTCGAGGTTCAACCAGGCTCGTTGATCTAGGCGGAGGATCTAGTTTGGAGAATCAGCGTTAAGTACAAAAATGTGAAATCTTGTATTGAGTAAGAACTTAGAATTAAAATCATATTTAAAGAACAAAGATCACAGCAGCAGTAGTAGAGGTAGTTTGCGTCTTGGCAAGCACGTCATTTTTTTGGTCATACTTTTGAAATAGTGAAGGACTTAGTTAACCTGTTAAGTATCTTAAAAACTTAACAAATTCTTGAAAACAAATGCTACTCAGGCAATTGGAAATTAAAGCCCTCTCGCGACGAGTGTGTTGGAACACTTATCATACCCATCCTAAAAGATGGTACAGAAAAATGGACACTGACGACATCTGATGAAGGAAAACTTTTTCACGTCGTGCCTAAACCAATTTATATATACAAATGTACCAATCGCAGATATATTCCGGAGGAAAATATAAAAATTGTTAGATGATTCAAGATAAATCAAAAAAACTCCCTGCCCACATTCTCATCCAGAATCTTTAAACCTAGCAGATCACGTAATCGAATGCAAAGCGTGCGAGTCTAGGATGGTGAAGAGAAGGTCAACGAACATTTGGGATCTTTATCAGATTGCTATCGACTAGTAGAAAAATACATTCCAAAAAGATCATTGAAAGCAGCTAGAGTGAAATCAAGTGTCGTAAACAAAGATAACAGTGCAACATGTACTGCACCTTTCCCCAGTTTTGGCCAGCCCATCACACGCAACTTTCCAATGAATTCATGTTTATACCACAAGCTTATTTAGGCAAGGGCTACATTTCTAGACGGGCTTGTAGCAACAATGAATGCTAGTGCCTGCTAAGAAAAGTGTCACGATGACTTATGTAATCACCCTGCCAAGTCAGATGAAAGGTAACCTTTCCGATGGTGTTTCTCAAGATTTACAGATGGATGACCATGGATTTTGTAAAGAATGGGCCTGATGATGTTAGCCACATGGGCTATAATACTACGATATATTCACGTATGCCTGTCAGGGCATTTGGGCTGGTAGTAGAAAATGTAGGTATCGGATACGGCAAAGGACTGTTCATATCTCAAACACTTCCTAAATCTTCTGGGACTAATTTGCGCTATCTAACACTGATTAACTAATGATTCAAATATCAAATGAACAAGTTTTCAACATAGGCATATATGTATGTACATATATGTTCCGTAATGATAGTACTTCTAATAACCTCTGAGTTTTAGCGGATTACTACGAAGAACTTGTTCAGGCATCGTCATAAATTTTGATACAACTTAGAAAAGATATCTGAAAGCTGTACCTTACTTTACGGCCTCTTGAATATCGGCGATGTTTTGTTGAATATAGCTTGGATAATTGCTGTGTATTATGACAGAGCTTTGATTTTTACCCAAGCTACATCCATGCAATTCCTTAGGCTTTCTGGTTGGCTGAAAAAAAAGGCAGATAACAGATAATTGGTATCACATTAGGACTCTATTACTATTTGGCCAAAATGTGTCGCATATATGTATGACCCAGCGCTCCTATCTACCTAAAGCCCGAAATAATAATTTTGCTTAAGACAATCCGATACTGTTCAGACTGCCCTTATATATATACATATGTATATGTAACGGCATATACGAATACATTTTCATACAACATTTTTGTGAAGTCTTCATATCGGCAGGAATCGCTAGTCGTTGGAGTGCATCGACACACATTTTCAAATACAATCGTATCTTAAAATTTTATCTAAACCCAATTACTCACTTTCTCACAAAAACGGCAAATTACCACACAAAAACATATCACGAAAAAAAAAAAATATACAAACACAAAAACGTAGGATGCACATCTCCTAAGAATCCACGAATTTCCACGATTCATTCCATGCCACTATTTTATTGGCGCTACTGAGTGAACAGCTCCAAGAGAGAAATAGAGACAGAGAAACTTAAAACGAGAGAGAAGTGAGCTCAATTAGAGTACGAGGAATGTGGGAAAAACATCCACGAATATAACACGACAGGATAACACAAAAGTCAAAAGAAGAGAAGCAAATAAAAAAGAATAACTTAGCGCAGCATATAAAGCGAATTGGAATTGGTTCAGGTACGGCATTTAAACTGTTGGTTGATGGTCACAGCTGCTGCATACCGAGTATCCCGTGTAGCGTTTCAATATTGTTTTGCCTCTTTGGATTTTGGCCTTGTTGCTGCGGTTGCGATGGTGTGTTTTTAGCGAATATCCTTCGATTAGAGAGCACATTATTTTCTAGAGTGTGTCAATTCGCCGTGCAGCTATGAGCAAAACACACCTTCCACTTAGGAGTTACTGCGATTTTCTGCTCCTCTTCCTGCTGATAAACGATAATAATCATAACTACATTGATACTAGGTTCTGATGACGTTAACGTATGCAAACTCTGATTATGATATTTTATACTTTCAGCAGGAATAGATTCCAATTTGCCGCTTTATGGAGTTAGTGAATATAAATGAAAAGTTCCTTCGAAAAACATTCTCGTTTTAGCTTTGGTACATCTTTGAGCATTTAGATTTTTTCTTATTAAGATGTTGACACTCATGGACCACCAAGTTTTTCTTGTATCTTTCTCGTCATTTTTAATTGTCGAATGTGTCCTAAACATAAGTGGAGATTCCTGCCTAGTCCATTTCCTTGCCCCTGCTTAGTGCAACAAAAAGAAATTGTTCAAAAGCATAAAAAACGATTTCTTCGCCATTTATGAAATGTCTAGATTTTTAAATTTAGGGCATTGAATTAAAGCCATTGTAATCCCAAAATAAATCAAATTAATTTTCCAAAATACATATCCGTCTCATGCATATGTATGTATGTATGTGTATAAATACGATTGCATAATATGTATAAGCACTGATCTTGTCATTTGTATTACGGTACACAAATACCTTACAATGCAATATCAGAGTACTCCGGAGAGAACTAGGTCACAACTAGAACGTTTGGCATAAAATTGTATTGTTCACTAAACTGACATTGTCTAACATTTAGAGAAGGCGAGTTGTTTTTTAAGTTATTATTATTTTTTATTTTATTATTTGGCTCAGGTGCTATGTGACCGTTTTGCTCAAATTGTATTTATTCAATTGGCTCAGGTTCTGACGACCATGTTTGCCTAAATGTTCAAAATTGTTCTTTGGAGAACGAGAGGGTATGTACATATGTATGTGTTATTGGTGGCGAGCACTGTTGGCTCTGAGGCATGGCGCGATTGGCTTCCTCATTTTCGGTATGAAAAACCACCCTTTGGCTTTCCAAACCATAAACTATATCTTCGAAATATTTTATAAGCTGATTGCGAATTACAATAGCATGCAATGCAAATAAAACAAACGAATGAAATAACCGTAGCTTATGTCGCTTAAACAGACATTATCTTGTAATATTTTAAATTTTTCATACCTCTCCATATACTCAAGAAAAAAAATTTGCGCTATTGATTTTTTATAAATTCTACAAGATTTCTTTACATTACCTTTCTCTGGGATCATTGTTTGAGTTGCAGTGGGAATTGGGCTACATACTAGTTGGTTGCTTGCTTACAACTAGTTTGTTTAACCCCAGAGTACGTCCATAGTACACCTTACATACATTTGTACACGTATGGGCCTATAGAATCATTAAAATGTTGCTTCGATACTTCCAAAAGTGTACAAATTAGACTGAGCCAAATTAAAAAAATGTTAAATTGTGTTGACAGCAGTTTTAAGGATGTTAAACAAATTTTGTTAAAGACTTTTAAATTAAGATATTTTATTACTGATTACATTTTTAATTTAAAATTGCCAGAGTATATAAAACATCTAGCTGTATATAGCATATAGGAAGAAAAAAAATAAAATAGAAAGAAAATTGAATTCCTCACAAAAAAATCATGTATAACAAATATGTTAGGTGGACCGTTCCTGAGTAATCTAATTTTGATTCTTAGAGAAACTGGATATTCCAAAAAAATGTGTCAGCATTTCTTTCGATGAAGTCACTTTTCTGAAGTAAAAAAAATTAAAATTCTTATTTTCTTCGTTGTTGAATAAATTTTCATTTTTTCAATCACGAAAGATGTTTAAATGCTGAAATCTCAAAGCTGAATTTGAAATGAAAAATTACCGCAATAGGTTTTTACTCTACGAAAATGTTATTTTACCGTATTTAAATAATAGGCGGATCTGGTAACTCGATGCTGAATGTATTTTGTTAAGTTCGAACCAAATCCGCCATCACATTTCGATTAACGAATTGTGGTTCGACCCTGATTCCAAAACACGAATACAAAGCGTTGACTGTTTTTTGGTTGATTAAAACGGAATCTACACTCGATTCTGGCTGATTCAATTTGCCTTAAAGAATTTGCATTTACATATATGTACATATATATATATTTATATTAATGTTAGAGTTTTTGCAAATTTTAGAATTAAAAACGTCAAAGCTAAAAAAAAATATATATTTAAGACGTGATTACTCGAAGAATTTAATTTGCAAGTTCGGTTATTTCAATGAAAAAAGAGACAGGTCGGAAAAATCTAAATTAGCACTGAGAGACCGCTAAAAATTCGTATTCTTTTTCACAGTATTTTTTAGAGATTCTTAAAAATTATATTAAATTAATTTTTAAAATAAATATTTTTTTTTTACGTCCAGTCTAATAAATGTACATAATCTAGTTGAAACGAAAGCGCCTATCTTTCTTCCTTCTGTTTAGTCCAACTAATATTTATGGCCTATCTTTTAATTTTTGACAGTAGAATGCAGGAAAAAAAATTTTAAATGATACAGTAAAAGTGGCAGTGGTAGTTTCTCCATAAAGCCACTATACGTACTAAGAATTTGATACAGTGCAACTTGGCTGCATAAATTTTGGAATGTCTCATCCCTCCATTTCCCGTTTTCGTGATATGTAAATGTGAAGACACCTTTAAATGGAGTAAATGCATATTCAAACAAAATGTGTGGATGATTATTTATATGGATGTATGTATGTGTGTGAGCGTATCAAAAAAGGCCTTGTCAGGTGTGTCGAGGCGCCCTAAGAAGACATCTCTTTTTATACGTACATACGTAAAAATGTACATAAGCATGTAAGTTTCTCGCTCTGAAAATGAAACTTAAATTACTCGTATAATTTTGTAATTTATTTTTCTTTCCATTTTTAATATGAATTTATGTATTCTAGTTATACTTCATTTAGGCTTTGTGACAGACACGGTAGTATTATTTGCATAAAGTCATTCACTTATAACGTATTATATATGTATATGTATAATAAGTATATATTTTTCATTGGACATATGTACATATGCATGTACATATATAATTTTGTTAAAGTACGTTTTTGAAGCTTCTTTAGACAAGTTGTTTATTCCTCTCAGCATGACCAAATGCGGACACAGTCAAACAGCAGGGAAACAGTACAAAACAGTTCCAACCGCTCCATATCACTGTGACTATTTTGTTTTCCCTTCATTATATCTTTCGTGAATATGTTGGGTTTGCCTGAAAGTTGTAACTACAAGAAGAAGAAATTATCAGCATAAAGTTACGTTTGAATAGTCCCTTCAGCGGTAACTCTCTCCAATTGGAAACACTAAGTAACATCCAGCCATCCGTACTTTTGTACTCAGTGTGGGTTTCGCTCTTCACTTGCAGTCAAAATCCTACAGTTTTCGAGATATTTTATACCACATATACATAAGCGTAGCTCCGTGCTAAGGGCTAATTGGAAGAATGTCCTATTTCGGCTGACGTTTCGGTGAAGCAAATATTGAAGACTGGTGTTTGTACCAATTGCGGGTAAGGGGCTTAGAATATACACCAGCAGGAACGTATGAGAGACGAATAAATTGCGTACGTCTCTAAGATTAGATGGTGTCAAACCACTCCCTCCCGTGATCTTTCATTTGTCGGTCTTGGAACAAATATTCAGTGTTACCCTCCTTGCTTTCAGAACTGTACATGGACTATAATTAAATTCGTCTAACGAAAGCCCTAAGAACCTTAACATTTCAACAGTTGGTGTTAGACGATTTCGTCTCACAGAGCTCTTGAAGAACCGAAGTGACTCGAGTGTCCAGAACACGAATATAACGATATAATCTTATTTCAGCAAACCCATTTTAGATACGCTTTAAGTGTGAATTTTCGAAATATTTATGTATAGTTATTGGTAATAAAATAGCGATTAATTTTAGACTTATAAATATAATCCCTATATGTATATCAGAGTATATCTAAAAATGTATGTTTTTGGATTAGGGTGTGCGTTAAAAAAATATTGTTTTTGCAACGATTCTTCCCCCTGTCTAGTTGTCACCGCCTGTGCCTATTCTTGTCATCAATGACTTGTAACGGAAGTCTCTGGAACATAGTGGTTTCAAGAAGCTTGAACCAGTGTGATGTAGGTGATAAAAGAGTCTGGTCCGTCGAGCAGCTTAACAGATGGCGGGTGTAAGGGCGAGACACACCACGTACCTGGGAAACAGCGATGAGCCACATTACCCGATCTTATTCCAAGGCCTTCCAATGATTCGTTTTACTATTTTGTATGGGCTTTCTTAGTCACACTGCAGTTTTAGGACCAAACGTTTCTTGCGCTGTTTGTTGTATAATAACACTAAATCTCCATCCGGAAAATCTTTTGAATTGTTTGCTTTGTGGTACTTGGCTTTCATCTTATCACTCATAGTTGTAGTACGATGCCTCAAAAGGTCTTATGTTTCTCTGATTATCCCAATCCTTCTGGAATTGTTCCACTGTGTTCTAAGTGACTTGTCTTTGTGACAGGACTTCTGCTTATACCTTCTCCATGGCGTGTTATTGTATTGTATAATATCTTCCTTCAGCTCTTAAACAATACTTGCATTCAAAGTTACATGGTTGCACCAGTATTTTAGTAGATGCTACCTTTGAGATGCTCTGTGGGAAAACCTTAAATTTAAAGCCGCTATATCCACCTTGCCAATTGACCTTCGATCTTTTCCGTAGCAATTCAGATGCTCTACGTCGTTATCTTGTAATCCAAATGACTTACTTCCTTCTTAAACAGTAAACACTTTTTGGCACTTGATTTCAGACCAGAACTAGGTATCCTTTGGAAAAGTATTTATATACATATAAGAATTTATTTTTTATGATATTATTCAGATTAACGCTAGGCAAAAAAGAATAAGATAAAAAAATATTTTATAATAAAATAAAAATTGAGAAAGATGAGTAAATGAAGAGAAGGCTAGAGTTAAAGCGTGGCGATTGAAAATGCACATTCCGCGCACTCTAATGCACATAATCCATGGATGAATGCTCAAAAACTATTAGTTATTCAAATAGGCACAACAATTAATAAAAAATGCTTAGCCAAGCAGTGGATACGCAAGTCTATGCGTTTGATAGACATTCGTTTATATGTTTGTATGTATCAAATGCTGCCATATGTTCATAATTTACTTGGCAGAGAGATTATTGTACTATAAATGGATCAAATTAAGAAATCTGTGACTTATCATATTGCTTATGCGTGCTTGGATTATGAGGGATTAATAACTGTCTCATATGAGTGTTGACAGATGTGATGGAGATTTAGTTGGGCTTCACATATTTTATTGGGTGTTTATTTTTAAATTGTTGAAGGAAACTAAAGTCGATTTTTTATTTACTTAATATTTTGAATAAACTTACCGCGTAATTGACTTAGCTAACTGAATATTTCCAGTAGTTCGTTCACACAAGAGTTTTCAATTTCCGGAATACGGATTTTATACGCCGTCTCAACAAAGTGTCCTTTTCTAGGAAATAAGCATGTGCGCCGAATTTAAAAAAAATTTGAGAACCAAAGTATTATCTGACTATATGTATAAGTGTCATATTATACCAATGTTGAAGTTGGGTGAGGAAACGTTGACTGGATTTATTTTAGGCTAGTCAGGGTCCAGAAAGTATTCCTATCGACACTCAATAAAAGGGAGGCATGTACTTAGTTGGAAATTGCTAGAGAATCATGATTTCTATTAGGTACAGATTTAGTTGCTGCAATTCCTAGGAAATATGCTTTTTCAGCAGGGTGAGATTTAAAGAAAGACTGATATGCTACATATTTGCTAGATTTGCTAAATCTGGATAAATAACAGTATAGTGTGTTTGAGTTTTCAGAGTGCGGGAATCTCAGAGTAAGTTACGTTTATCTGTTGCCAAGTTAGTAGATCAACTCTTGAACACAGAAACAAACGGCTGTTTTATATACATACATATCTCGGATCTCAACTTTGTGGTTAATTCTTAGCCAAAATTCATCAGCAATTTATTGTTAAGCATAGCTTTGTGCACCTTAATATTAAGTATCTAGTCCTCTAGCACAGTCGTCGTTTTTTTTTATTCCCCATGACCACATTTCTTGGGTTAACGTAGATAAAAGCCAACCATAAAAGGCTAACCGCGAAAAGATCGCAAGGGCTAATGGAAAGAACAAACTTAAGGGAGAATGTGCCAGGCCATGAGGGCTCCCTATTAAAAAATTTCCTCAAAAATACTGTCTGACTGAAAAAAATCCCAATTATGGGAATTTTCAACAGGGAGGGAACAATTATACCTACTTTGGCGATACGCCCTAATGTATGTACATATATTAATTCTTCCTGTGTCTGAAAATGCAACAGTAACCTAAGTGCTGTCTTTGTTTTCGAAATATAAAAAACTTCTTCAACATCCAATTTAATTACACCTACACATTTTGTATACAAATAAAAGGTCTTAAAAAAGCATATTACTTCATAAGATAACTCATTAGCCTTATTTTTTTTTCATTTCTTTATTGCAGCGTATAAAGGCGTAATAAGAAAACGAGGAGAAGGAAGAAGAAGCAGTAGCAACGGTAGCAACGGGAAATCAGCAACAACTATTTCAATGAAGGCGACAATAACGTACAATACAACAACGCCTAGTTTGAATTCGTATCAAAATGTTCCTCATGTAGAAAGCACAACAACTAAAACAACAACAACAACAACAACAACAACAACAAAAGCCGCAACAACAAGTACACTAAGATGCATAGACGCAGTTGCAGTCGAGAGCGATCAGGATGAAGACGATGGATACATGCCAAGTGACAGTGCACCACGAAGAAGGCTACAACAACAACAACAACAACGATGGCGACACAAATATAGCAACAATAATAGCAACAACCACAGTCAAAGTGAAATTCGAGTTGCCGTCAGTGGCGATAGCATGGGTGCGAATCTGAGAAGTAATCGCTGTCAGCGCGAACATAAAAATTATCGCAAACATGTGACGATGTCCCAATTGCCAAGTTGTAAAAGAAGGGATAATAATGATGCTGATGATGAGATCCATGCGGCGCTGACGCCTACTACGCCTGCCACGCAAAATGAATACGTACGACATCAGACACAAAATTCGCTCAAAGACTACAGGTTAAATTTAGCAACACAATGTCGCGGTGAGTCAACGTTGAAGCGACGCTTGCAGAGGTCATATGAAGATTTTGCTGGCGCAACAGTAAATTTAACGGAAATTGCTGGTATTACAAAATCTACGCTTGAGCTGGCCACAAGCGCCAATACAACACAGGAAAGACTAACAAGAGCGACAGCGGATGTAGAATATATGTCAGCAATAACTACGTTGGCTAAAAGAAGCACATTAAAGACACAACAACAACAACAACAACAAGCACACCCTTGCCTAAAGGATAATAAAACAAATGATATTAGTTTAAGTAATAACAAAAAAAGACAATTAGTTATGCCAATTGAGAAGGTGGAAGAGAATAGATTAGGAAATTTAGTTGGTGTTGTTGCTAATACTACACCTCAGCTACTTCATAATGATGGGCGCACAGCGCAAATCATGACAATGAGCCAACAACAAAAACAACAACAACAGCAACATTCAAAATTCATTGAAGTGAATAATAACGATGTTTCAACGCACAAAGCACCATCACCATCACCACCAACAACAACAACAACAACAACACAATGGTGGCATAGAATATTATCACGACCCACATTTATGTCATCCCATAGAGTGGGCAAATGGAGAGAGCCGTTTGAATTGCTTGCCTCAGCTATTAAAACAAGAAGAAACGATTTGATGATGACTAGGGTCGCCCACAATAGAAATGAGACGACGACGACGACGATGACGACGACAACTACGGCGGTGTTCAATGGTAATGCTTTTGCTGTGATGAGCGCAGGTTTCAAAGGGAATTCGCATACAACGATAAAGTTAGACTGCAGGTGCTTTAAGCAGGAAAAAAGTGATATTTGCATGGTTGCTGAAAAGAAAGAAAATAAGTTGGAGGAGCTTGAAGATGTGCTGTATGCTGTTGAGGCGGCGGAGAGTGAAGCATTGAATAGTGAAGAGTCGTATAGCGGATTGTGTAGTACAGCAGCGGCTGTGTGTGATGTGTTGGGATGTGGTGATACCAAAGTAGAGGAAAGCTATCATTTACATCAGTGCTATCAATTACAACAACGATTCAACAAATTTCTCTCAACACTACCAAGTCTATTGCGAAAAAGTATGAGCTCTTTTGATGTTGGTATTGGTGCGGTGCCGCCTTGGTCAACAAATCTTATGATTTTAATGCTAATCATGTTGACTATAGCTACGCCGGCCCACTGCTGGACAGGACGGCCAGATGGTAAGTAGTGAAGGTTTTTCAATAGACATATAACGTGCGTAGTGTAAAAGCGATTTAAATATCATTTGTTCGTACTACTTGTGCTTACCAGTATGTTCTTCAGCGCTAAGCTAGTCTTATTTAAAAGTTGATCACGTATGTAACCATTCTAAGCTATGCTTGTGTGCGCCTCTTTAAACCATTAACAGGTTATGAACCGGTGCTGCTTTAAATTTGCTCCATAAGTACACTTAAAGTATCAGTCGGGTATAGCTTAGGTGGAGAGAACGTGCGTCCGATTACATATATGTACTTGCACTGGGGCACTGCTTTTTTTTTATTGCAAATACGCTAAATGAGGAGTGAATGCTGGATGGGCCATATTAGTTCAAACGGATATTTTGTCCTTAATGCCTACTAAACCACTTTATTCCCATGTAAACTTGTGGAAGAAAAAATTGTGTAATACATATAATATACCTCCAAGTGAAAGGACGAATCTTCAAGAAAATAGCTGCAAACCAACGCAGGAGCTTCGATGGTGATACGCCATATGTTTAGTTATAAAAACAAAGTTATTTCATTTTGCCTTTTACATTTTCAATCAGATTGAAAAGTTCAAAAAAGCAAATTTTTCAGGAGAGCAAAAAAACTGAATAAGTATTAAATAATAAATAATTTGCAATCGAATTTGCTTATATAACGGTTATACCTATTTAAATAAACGGAAAACAAAAAAGAAGATGTTTTGTCAAATGAATTGTCTACAGAAAATCATCTCGTTTCATATACGCGCTTTTGTCAAATATGGTTTGGTGAACAACGGAAATGAATTCGTTTCTTTGAGTCAGTTTAAGCTTATTTAACAAATATAATTAAATAAAAAAGTGAAACAGGTTGTTTAGGTCCATAACATTGAAAAAATTCAAAAAAGAATGAAAGAAAGAGAAAACAAATTTTAGTGAATTTCAAACGCAAAATAAGATTTATGTTAGATATTTGCTTCGTCATCGTGCTCCGAATCAGATTCAACTTGACGTTCACCTTCCGCTGCTATATTTTTGTAAAAGTTGTGGAAATCGCTATTAACGAAGGGAAGCATATTCATTTTCATCAGAATGTACATAGGTTCAATTTTCTAGCTAAGGCCAACATTTTTTTTGACAAAAGAGCTGCAATCGATAGAAGTTTTTTCATCAAATGTACATACATATGTAATATGAATTGTTGATGATTTTTCAAAAATTCAGCTTACTTAAAAGAAGCTGTAGTTTTAATGGTGCTGTAACTTCAGAACTAACTGTCGTAGAAGCGTGGGGATTAAACAGAAATACTCGGCTTGACAATATATGTATATGTGTGTCAAAAATATTGGGAAATTGTCTTATCTCAAGAGAGGTTGTTTTGTCAAATGTTCACAGATATATTGGATGGGAAACCGTTCCAATAAAAATCAAAAGAAAATTAGTTATTTTCCTATCAAAGCATGCCAATGAATCCGGCACCAGAATTTTATAATATTAATTTCACGCCCGCGAAAACAAATTGTCTGACTCGTCGGACCTTCGGTTCTTCGACACGTATCTATTTCTTAACGCTGATACTTCCTTAGCAGCTTACTCGCTGGGAACAATCGATGGGTCACTTGCTTTTGTTGTGCCCATAGTGTTTTTCTACACAAAAACGTCAAAAGGTTTTCATTTAAAATACTCTTACATTTATAATATGTAAGTCGGCATCTCGACCCTTCTTCATTGATATGATCGAGCAGTGATTAGAGAGATGCACTATAGATGCTAACGAAACTGGATACTAACCCACCTTTAAAGCTTTATGTTATTTCCTAGTTATATTAGATGCTCTAAGTTGCTGACCCTTAACAGCCAGGACGAGTTTTCATAAGAGTTCGAATCCAGGAGGTATGGACATTTTTAGAAGTTTGTGCAATAAACGCTTCGGCGAGCCGAATACCTTATACCGAATAGTCTAGGAGCAAGGTATCCTGCTTTGGAAAACTCGAATAGCTAGAATTTTGTAGAACTTAAAATCTTTGTTTACCGTTCTTTAGCATAAAACTCAAACACAACACCAACTGAACTTTCTTTATATCGATTTTATTTTGCCTTCTTGACCTCATGACATCCTTTCAACCAGACTGTATTCCAATCGTAATCAACCAAGACGACATACATACCTAACATATTTTTTGCCCGTCATTTGTTAACAAGTATGCACTCCGTTAATATTTAAATTCCTCTTCAAATATCCATTTTTTGTTTTTAGATTATGTTGTTATTTACATTTTACCTTGTCGGTTATTTCATTGTCTATCCTCATTGAATAGAGTCTCGTCGTAAGAGTCACTTGGCGTATGTCCTCGGAATGTGACATACGAGTATGTTCACACAGTCCACTGTGTCACAGTGTTAGATCTTGCGATATAGGGTAAGTGCTTTGAAAAACAAAAAAGACAACGGTCAAATCACCCCTACGAAGTATGCGTACAAAGGCATTTGTTGTACCCTGCAGCGAAACTTAAAACTGCGCAAAAAATATACTAGTTTCAAATTACTCGAAAAATACCAAGTTTTTACTACCAGAAAGTGCAAAGTTTCGGCGAATATTGGAACGCCCAAATGTAGAAGCATTCAACTTTATATTTATATTTTGTTATCTCCGCCACCAAAGTTCGCTCAAATGACCTCTAGAAAGGGAGTACTCGTCTGCTATGTCACTTTTAACACATGGGGAACCGATCAGCATTTTTTGAGGTTGCCATATGATCATTCCGGACGTTTGTATGTCAAGTTTTACTTATCATTTTAATAATCAATTTGGGTCAGTAAATACGGAAGATAATATAAAAAAATGTACTCATATATTTTTAATTAGGCTTAGGCCATGATCCAACCATAACAGGTCGTAGCAGCTCGACAAACATACAAACACACAAAAAATTTTCATGTATTTTGTTTTTGTAATTTGTGGGTTTATAGTCAAAATCGTATTGAAAAATATTTTGATTGTCAAAATTCGAGAAAAAATAAAAATCAGCTGGCCTATCGACACGACCTGTATTATTGGATCATGGCTTAGGTGACTACCTAAAGTGGTTGCCCTAATTGGCAACACTATACCAAATAACTTAAATAGAAACTTCCTAGAAATATGTAACGTCGTTTCAGAGATAAAAAAAACAAATACGGAAATAAACATAATAGGCGGTAACACTTCTTGGAAATATATTTTCTGAAATGCGATTTCACTAAAAGCAATTCCAATGGGTGGCAACCTTGTAAAAACATCGCCAGTGGCAACACCTACGTACAAAATTTCATACAAATTTGTTAAATCGTTTCCGAGATAGTAGCGGATATGCAAGAATAGCTCACTTAAAGTCATAGGATTTTCACTTTCTGTTATCTTTTTGAACTAGTTTAAGTCTAATACATTCTTGTCCGAAATCTGGCAATTGACAAGTTGTAGAACATTCCGCTGTTAAAAGAACCAGTTGCTTATATGGCTGTATTACCAGATCTTACTAGTTTTCAGGTAATTTTGACTGCTGGGAGCATACATACATATGTATGTATGTGTATTGTGTGCAACCCACATGCATTTCCATAAATGAAACAACTTTTATTGCATATAAAAATATGAAGAAAAAAATTTAATATCGAATGTTTGCATTTATTTCTTGCCGCACGGTCTCTGCATTGGGTGGAGTCGGTACTCATCGAGTCGAACGTGCATACAAACGTATGTATGTATGTAGATATGTATGTGTCTGACTACATACATTTTTTATGTGATCATTAGTGTCGTGTGTGTATTTAAAACACTCGGTCTATCGAGTTCGGTTCAATGGGTATCTGGGTATTCGAAAACTAAATGAGACTTAATTTGGTTAAGGCAAACTAAAGGTTATTTTTGTCAGCTGGAAAAGATTTTTCCTGTCAATTTTTTACTTTAACTTTTGACACTTATGCAATTATGTGGGGGGCGAGGCATAGGTGTTGCACCCTGTTTGAAATGGCACATTCGTATAAATTTTGCCGAGTAATCAAAATCAATCATAGCAGCTTAAAGGCAGCTTATTTCTTTCTTTTCACGGATTTTACAAAGGTCCCTACAAGTGCGATAGAAGTTATTCGTTGGGATTCACTTTCACTTACTATTTAGAAAAATTATATGTAAATCTAGTTCGATTCTCATTGATGAAGGATTATGCGTCCCTAGACATCTCACATGTGGCATTCAGTACTCATTTGGATCGCTAGTCTTATATTTTCGAAGCACGAATGATCTTCTGAATAAATACCATTGCCCATGAATTTATTAAGTTTGGAGCCATACGCATAGATGGCTGGGATGGAGTGTAGATCTAGAGTGTGGATATTCTACCCTTCGTTTCTCTAAGAGATCTTTAGGGAGACTTTTTTTTGAGAATATACTTGAAATACATTTCCAACTGTTCCTAAGTTCTTTCACCTCCTTTTGCGATTTCATTTTACAATTCCTGTCAACTTCAAAACTGGCGGTTCCTTCAAGGATTCGGAAGAATTTTCTACATCACTAGTTACCATATTCCTCACCTATTGTGAAAAAAATATATGTATGTGTGTACGTTTGTATAATTGAAGTGGTGTCGTGTCGACTTTTTCCAAAGTTCCACGGGAAGGGAGATTTTCAGTAGGTAATTGCTATTTCTTTTTTTATTATTATTATTTCATTTTTATATATCCTTATGGACATATTGATATGCTCACACATAGATATGTATATGTATGTATGTGTGTATGTTTTTATGTATTCAGTGCCAGTATTGTGTCAGTTTGTCGCGTTTTTTTTTTCATTATTCCCGTTTTCTTTAACTTTCCATTTCTATAAGTACCCAACGAAGTGCATGCGCATGGGGGGTGATTATACGCCACTAATCCAGACAATTTACAAAATTAAAAAGCCACAAATCTTTTGTAAAGAATGAAGGCTTAATTACGCACTGTTGCCGTATATAATTATTTTTTGGGTGAATATGAGTATGAAAAGACCCAATCCAATATATAGGTATATGTACACAAATTTACAGGATTAGGCGAAAGAATATGGAAACTAAACAAATGTTATTTACAGATGTATGTAAATATCTACATACATACATATCTTTATATTATTCTATTAGAATCGCTTGAAGACAATTCCCAAACTACTTACCTAAAAATAAAATGAAATATGAAATGAAAAATAAATGAAATAATTGATGGAAAATTGTAATATCAATGCTTACCTAAAAAGTTTTCGAACCCTTTGTAACATAGATCCCAAACATCCAGCATTTCATCTAAAAAAAAAAATTGCGTTATATTATATATGTATGTACAAAGAGTTAGAATAGACCGATATAGTTAAAAATTGGAAAAACGCTTTTTTGGCCTGTTCTAAAAAAATGTATTTTGAGCCAACTTTCAATGGCACCACTGTAAACACCCAGTATAAAATTATTTCCATGCTGTTATATGGAGCCTAAATTTAAAGATGAACATCTAGGAATACATACATTGGTGGAAGTTACGCCCAATTTCATACAATGGTTTTTGAGCGATGTGCATAAAAAATGCACAGCGATTCAAATAAATATTAAGCTTTCTAAATATGTATGTACATATGTATGAATGCATGCCTAAAGTTTCCATTTTATTTTTTATTCTAGTACCAACAAATTGCACTTTTCCTGCACGTTGGGAGGGTTCTTGGTTCCTATCTGGCTATCAACAATCCATACACATTAAGGGTTCACAATTCAGTTATCGTGGTAAATGTGCAGCCTCGGATGGTAACAAATATTTGATTGTTGATGAGTAAGTTGATTTGTTCATTAATATAAAAAATATTTTATAAATTATAATTACCGTTATTATCAAATATGTACATATGTATAGAGATATTTATAAACTTGATAGTTACATAAGCAAAAACGTCTTGTCCGAGAAAATTAGTTAGTTGAAGCGAAGGAAGAAAAATAAAAATCTAAAAATTTAGAAAAAGTATTAGCCAGCGAAATATATGTATTTGCCTAAGTTATAAATATTAATTGATAGGTATGAGTGAAAAAAAATACATATATAAATGAAGCTGGAAAATAAAATAAACTGCAAACTCACTCAAATGGAGCTAAATATCATTCGTCATATGTTTTAAATAACATTAAATAACATAAATTACATTCTTACGTATATTTTTATGTGATACCATAGGTCTCATATTTATGTTATTGCTGTATTGCTTTTACAATATTTTTTAATGATCCTTATTAATATTTAGTTTTAAAGACTACTGGAAACAATTATGAGGAATATTTAACTTTTTCTTTCTTTATATATTTTGGTGTTTTCTTTTTCAAGTTATTGATGTTGCTGATTTTTTTTCAAATTGATTATATTTCTAATGTATGCGCAGCAATTTTAAACTTGAAAACAGTAGTTTTTTGCTAAGTTAAATAAATTTTAAAATTTTATAAATATTTAAAATTTTTACTACCTAACCTATCCAAAATTGCGATAAAATTTCAAAAATTTTATTTCAATTATTTTTTTTTAATAATTTTTTAAAAAAATATTTTTAAATTTTGTGAAAGAAACATTTTTTAACATTCGAAATCAAGTTAGTTATAAAAAATGCACACAGACTTGGAATTAAAAAAAAAAAATTTAGCTCAGAAAGTGTGATTTTTTAAATTAAACCTGATTTGTATAGAAGAATCTTTATAAAATGCAGCTGTTTTCATTAACTTTTTTTAGTCATCTAAAAATTTTATTAAAAAAATAAATTTTAAATGTTTTGAAATTTTTAGAAATACATAAGAGCTCGGTGTTTGAAAAAAAGTTTTAGTGAAATAACTTTTATTTGCACAGCCTTATAAGACGGGTTTTTCAAATACGAATAATTTTGAAAGATATATTAAATTTTTGTTTTGTATTAAAAAAGTTAAATTAAAGTAGCCTATTGTTTTTAACATTTTTTTGCAATTAGTTTTCAATAAGCTGAAAATCTCGTTTCTTTTAAGTACGGTTGCTTATTTTAAGAAAAACTTAACGTACTTCAAAAATGTTTTTTTTTTATGTTTTTTTTAAGTAATTGTTTCCAGTATCATAACATTATAGCGACTAATTGTTGCAATTTAAAGCAGTTTGCATATTATTTCAAATATAGTAAGTGTGCTTATCTTAAATTATCGTAAAGTTTTGTTTTCCATGTCAAAAATCTCTTTTGTTCTTCGTTTACCTCAAAGTCTTGCACATTTTAACATTTTCTGTTCCTCTTGAACATACAACCAGACACATACAAATCTATACACTGAAAAGAAAAAAAAAAAAAACTTTATATACGTACATACCAAATACATACATATGTATGTCACACAGATACATTCTTTCGAATTTTTCCCATTTTATTGTATGCTTAGAGACATTTTTGAAACGCATAATTTATTATTTAACAATTTTCTATGAATGTGCATTTTTAATAAAAACCAAATTCCTGGTGCAGGTTACACCAAAAAGTGGTTTGAAAAAGTTTTTTCAAAAACGGGGTCGCCCCTCGGCAGTGGTTTGGCAAACTCTCCGAGTGTATTTCTGCCATGAAAGGCTTCTCAGCAAAAATTCATCTGCTTTGTAGATGCCGTTCGGAGTCGGCGAAAAACCGTAGGTCCCGCCAATTTGTAGGAAAAAATTTCAAAATGGCACACCACAAATTGGAAGAGAAGCTCGGCGCAAAAATCTCCTAGGAGGTTGATGATATCTGTTGTATATCGCGCCATATATATATATATATATAAATTTTCAAATAAAAAAAATATTTTTTTTCATTTCGTAAACCTATTCTGTTATTTATTTGTTTATTTTTTCTCTAACCCCACTCAAAATTTGTGGGCCCCTATTTTTTTTGACATGTTCTCTTTGCAATGCTCAAAGATATTGTTATTTTGTAGCTGAAATGAAAGTTACACGTATTTTTATTTTTTGGATTCGAAAGTTATTTTTATATACATATGTATTATAGTAAATGTGTTATGTGCATCTTATTAAAAGATTCATTTGTTGAAAAATAAATTAGATACATACAATTACATATACCTACTCTTATACCTTATTACAACAAAAAACATACACATGTTTACTAAATTTGAAAGCTTCTACAAAGTCTTCGAATATTTTTTTAATAATACATACATATATCTATTGAATTTTTTTTAAAATAAAAAAGTAATATTATCTTTTTGACGAGTTTTTTAAGAATTTCAGTTTTGGCATTTTGCACATTTCTTATCATGATATTTGTTTATTGTTTTGATTTTTACCCAAAAAAAAATATTTTGTGAGCTATATTTCTTGCTCACTTCAGGTTTTTTTTTTTTTTTGTCGAGAAACAGTTTTTTAAAACTTGAACGTTAATTGTAAAAGTTGATTTGGTACATACATACATACATATGTATATCACTATTCGTTTTTTCAGAGCCAAACAGTTATGCCAATATTTAGGAATAGTGAAAAATTATGCATTTACAATGTTAAAAATAAATATGTACATACATATACATATATATTTGATCTAGCAACATTTTGAAATTAAAGAAAATTGTTCAGCTTTTCTCATATTTTTGCGTCGAAAAAATATGAAAGTTTAGGTAAAAAATGTTCCTTTTAATTTCTACACTTTCGTTTTTATGTTTAAAAATTTTTTTTGTGACTAAATTTGTTCCCGTTTTTGTAACTTTTGTTTAAAATGTAACCAACCTAAAATTTAAAATTTTTTTTAGGTCCAAAGATGTTTTTGAAAAAAAATTCCAAACCATTTTTTTACATGACTTTCACAAAGTTGAGTGCTTTCCAGCAAAAAATGTGAAAAAATTTATATATTATAATTTAGAATAAATTAAAAATTTTTTTCTTTAATTTCAATTTCTATTTGCATAAAAACTGTAATTATACTAACTTTTTATTAAAAAATATTAAATGCTAATTTGTTTTTAAATAAAAAAAAACTAAATTTGTTTTTTCTTAAACTTACATTCGTTCTAAACTTTGATTTGTTTGAATACATTTGCATACTTTGTTGCATATGTATGTACATATGTATGAACTTTCCCATTCGTCACACTGGCATACGCCATACGTAAATGCACAATTTTCTGCTCTCCTGAGGTGTTGTTATTTATTTGGTTTTTCCAGAAATTAAATGTAGTTGCGTATTTTTCATTTTTATTCAGTTATAAATTTCAATGATTAAATTTAATGTTTGGAACTCTAGACCGACTATGTAGTTCTACATATGAAAAAATGAGTTTATGATTTTTATGTGAAAAACAACCAACACCTCAACCACTCAACAAACTTACATACACATACTACATACCTATTTATAAACGTATTTTAACATACATAACTATAATCTTTAAACGTTGTTTAAGCAGAATTAAGTGCAAAATCATAAAACTACACACTTTTCAGCCCAAAAAAAAAAAAACTAAAAAAACAAGAAATCAAATTTATCATACTTAAAATTACCTAACTACATATATTACGAGTACATATACGTATTTATAAAAAAATATTAATTTTAGTTTAATTTTTTGTTAAGTTTTTTGATTATTTATTAATATTCCAATAAATATATAATAAATTGATAACCAATTTCCCTTGCTGAGATAGAAAAAAAAAGAAACAAAAAATACAAAACGCAAAAGTACTACATAAATGCATTTAAAAATATATTTTGTAGGAAAGGATGTCATCGGTGCCTGGTTATCTATGAAAAACATAAAAATGTTCTTCAATATAAAGAAAGTGAGTGCGAAGGTGATAGTATGTATATGCATCAAACGAATCCATCGGCATTGGCGATGCGTAGCGTTTTAAAACAAAGCGAACATAGGGGGGGAGCTCATCCCAATTTGAACAACAACAACAACGGGCATTCAAGACTATCCTCATCGGATCAATATATAATGCGATCCTATGATGATATGAATGATTGTAAGCATTAATTTGTATACGTTTTTTTTTTTGGTTTAAATTGTTATGTTTTTTTGTTCTATTTTCGAAACTTACTCTCTCTCTCTCTATCTGTCTAACTGCTTAAGTAAATACACACAACTGTTTGTCTTTCTTTATCACGCTATTTGTTGATATAGCTTTGGTTTATGTATAAGTTTTTTGAAAGCTTTTTTGTTATTTTTAATTTAAATTTACAAAAGTTTTTTTTTAATAAAATTTTTTCTTTTTTTTTTTTCTAACTTACATTTACAATATACATATGTATATTTATTTGCTTATAATTATTGACATGTGTTTTATCAATTTCCTGATGAGCATTTGCTTTAACTTTTTCCCTCAAAATTTTTGTGTTTGAATTAAAAAATTGTTTTTAAAAAATTATATGACATTTTAATTAGAATCTTACTATTTGAAGCTTTAATAATGTCCAATAAAACAATTTCCAAAGTAAAGGCACAAGAAAAAATAATAATTTCAATCTGGAACAGTAGTTTAAATATGTATTAAAAAATATAGTTTTACTTTTATGGTTTTTCTCAGTAATTTTTTGTTTGCAAAAAAATTTTAAAAACAAGTTAAATGCAAAATCAATTTGCTTTTAAAATTTTTTTGAAATAGTTATCTTCGCCGCCACTTTTTTTTAGTTTTGAAAACATATATTATTTTATTTTTGATTATGTTGATTTGTTTTTTTTGTTATTGTTTTATGTTGTATGTATTATTTCTAAAATTTGTTTGTTTGTTTGAAAGTGTCTAACTTAAATAACATAATTTTATTCAGTTATGTTTTTTAAGTATATACACACATTTGTATTTGTTTTGAATCTTTTTTATTCACCCGAACCTTTTTTAATTCTTTTTTTTTATTCTTCGGCACTTTAGTTATAGTTTCGTTAGATTAATTCAAAGTGAAATTTTAAATAAATTTTGTTTTGTAAATAAGCAACATAAAAATTGCCAAACTTCAGAATGTTTCTCAAAGCTTCCAATAATAAACAACTCTAGCGTATTTAAATTTCTTCAGTTTTCAAATTCAAAATTTTGAAAATTTTTCCAGTCTATTTTCATTTCAATTTGTTTTTGCAATGCGTTAACGCAAAAAGTTCACACCAGGCTAACGACAGATAATTTTAATTTTTATTGGTTTCGTAAGCATTAATATGTAGTGTCTAATCACAATTTTTTATTTTTTTCTGATTAATTTTTTTTAAATTAATAGATATTCAAATTAATTTTTTTACTTTTATAACTTTTCACTGCAAGCTAGTGCAAAAAAATTAGTTTCAATAACATAAACACATAAAAGATAAATCATTTTTTTTTAATCAACTTTTTTTTATTTGATAATTTTCCTTTTATAACCTTTTTTTCTGTGTTGAATCACCTTAAAGTGCAGGAGAAAAGCTAGACACAAACACCAAATTGTATACTTGTAAATAGTTACTACAAAAACAATAACACACACCAGAGAAACATGCATATATATCTATATAT
Source organism: Sphenella marginata (assembly GCA_951509765.1). Taxonomy (NCBI): domain Eukaryota; kingdom Metazoa; phylum Arthropoda; class Insecta; order Diptera; family Tephritidae; genus Sphenella; species Sphenella marginata. The sequence continues at coordinate 92,070,953 of OX608079.1, read as the reverse complement.
ATAAATATATAAATAATAAAAATATTTTAGTCCACTCAATATGCGAAATATTCCGAACGTTTTACGTTATTTTACATACTCTTTTTTGTTGTTTTTTTGGTCATATTTGCTGTCATTAGTTCATAGCAAAAAGGGTCCTCTCTCTCTTTCTCTCTAATCACAGTGCAAAAAAAAAAGAAAAGAAAACAAAAAAAAAGTTTAGTGGCAAATTTCTTTTTTTTTTACTAAATACAAATTCTTGAAGTTCACGTTTTCAACGTAAAACGAGAAAAAAAATTATTATTTAAGTGTATGTATTAGCGGAATAGCAGTTTAACCCGTCCCAACTTTTGTAAAATGTTTAAAAACAAAATAAAAGTATTCCGTAAAAAAATTCTCATCAGCTTAGTGACTAATTAACAGTTCAAACAACATTAAATATGTATCAACGCAACACACACACACACATACATATATATACACACACCCATACATATAGATACTTCGCAAATAAATTTAACAAACAAAATTTGAAGAATGTTCAAAGTGACTGCTAATCAAGTTAGCGGTTAGTTGCGTAGGTCAATACGCTTTGACCGCACTTTTTCTCTTTGTTTAGTTTTTATTTACTGTATATAAATGAGTTAAAGTAACTAAAACATACAAACTATACAAATTTTAGTTTTTATAAATTTCATTTACTTGCTCTTGCTTTCAAAACCGATTCAGTTCTTCACACCAAAACTGTAAATAATTGACTTTTGTAAATAAAAAATGGTTTGTTATATTGTTACTTTTAAATTTATAACTATTTTATAAATATATATTTACACTTATATGTATATATATACAAAAGAGAATTCTATACATATGTATTTTAGCAATCATTATTTGCTAACGATTTGTTTAACAAAATTACGTTTTTTTAACTTATCAAATTTAAAATATTTTTTTTTTTGGATAATTCCAAATTCAACCCTAAAAATATTTAAGGTTTCCGTCTTTATAGAGTGTGCTTAAGAAAAACATCTGAAACGCATTAATGGCGAAAATGAAATATAGTATAAGGGGAAAACAAATAGATAACAAAAGTAAAATATAGAACACATTAACAAACAAACTGTGAGCGAATTTTTTAAGTTACCACTTTGTGTATGAGTTCGGTCTGCAGAGAGAATACACCAAAAACATGCACTTTCCTACAACATAATTACGTACTAAAAAAAAACACAAAAAATAGTACATAACTAAATTTAATTAAACAAAGATTCCACCTCATTAAAAATAGGGAGTACTAAATAATAATAACTATGCATATAAAAGTAATTAAATAATAGAATACAAAATACTCAAATTAAAAAGGTTGAAAAGGAAAACTGTATAAAAATTAGAAAAAAAAAAATAAAATATTAAAAATAATAAAAATTAAAACGTAATTGAAATGAAAAATGTAATGCTTGAAAAATTAAAACAAAAACTGATAAAAAGAAATCAAAGTTTAATACAAACGTATTCAATAAAAACTAAAAGCTAAGAAATGTGTTTTCCCAAAAAAACTAAAAGAAAAATGAAGCAAAAGAAACAAAATGGAGCAACAATAAAAAAAAGTACAAAGGAAACGCAGCTGAACAAACAAAAATTGAGGAAATATCAAAATATTACATAAAGTAAAACAGCATAAAATAAAAAAAAAATATTAATGGAAAGGAAAAAATATATAAACGAAACTGGCTAACAAAATATTAACAAAATACATATATAATCAAAAACAAATTTTTTTTTTTTTAAATTACAAACGGGAAGTAAAATGCAAAGGCGAACGCAAAAAATATAATAAAAATATTTTTGTAAATTTTATGAGCTCAAGACCAGTTAACAATAATTCGTAATGAGTTGTTATTGTCAGTTTCAGTTCAGTTTCAGTTTGTAAAGCCAACTACAAAATATAATAAAAATATTAAAATCAATTGAATGAAATTAAATAGAAACAATTACAAAAGAATAAAAAATAAAAATAAAAAAATTGTTTAAAATAATTTTAACGAGAAATGAATAAGACTAAAAATTAATTCACTAAACCATTACGTATTCTTGACCGCCTTGAGCGCATTTAAAGTCATGACTATACCAAAACACAAAAACAATAAAATACAAGTAATAAAGAATAAAAAGTAAAGCAAAAAAACTGTCAATACCTTCCGAAAACGTTGAATTAACTGAACAAAAGAAAAAATTAGTAAAAAAATCAAGGAATATACTACTTAACTAAAAAAACTGAAAATAAAACTAAAAATAAATCAATCACATTAAAAAAATAAAACAAGGTAGTAAGAAAAAATATATATAAGAAAAAATGTTAAAGAAATAAAAAATGTACGAAATAAGCATTTGTAAAAAAGAATTGTGAAAAAATAGTAAAAATACTTTAACTAAAGAAAATTAAACAGATAGGCTAAATGTGTATATAAAAGATAACAAACGAAAGCAAATTAAATATTAGATAAAAAACCAAAATTGATTTTATAAAGAAAAAAAAAAAAAATTAAGAAAAATTACGTCGAATACCCATCGAAAGAATTAGGCAACAAAGCAAGTTTACTGAATAAAAAAAAAAGTATGATTAAAAACCAATAAGGAGCAATTAAACTCAAAGTGGTATTTGCGCTTGTTGCTTTATAAAAATAATACACTTTTCATTTTTTTTTAATGATAAATAAGTAATACATATGTACAAAGTAAATTATTGTAAATATTTATGAATATTTAATTAAGTACAGAAAAAATTAATTTCAACCACAAACCGCACGATTGCAAATCGAAAAAAAAAATATTCCCAGCCAGTGGCAGTCCAAGTAGGGTAGTTAATTTTAAAGTTTCCCAAATTGTTTTTTTTTTGTTATTATTGCTTGTTTCACAAAAATATATAAATATTAAATACAGGAGGCTTTATCACGATTTCTTAAAAGTTATGTACAGAAATGGTGGCAACATACATATATGCTATACGTATTTCGAAATATGTAGGAAAATATAGTTTAAAGAAGCATTCACCTCCATTCGTCAGCTATTTTATGATGAGGTTACAAACATATACATGTACAGACAGATGTACAGCCAACAACTCTAAGTTGACGTCGCTTCTCGTGCGCTGCCGTTAAAATTATTTTTCACAGATTTTCCTGACTTATGGTTAAGCCCATATTGCATCATGACACTTATCACCTAAATTTAGACGGACCTTAACTTAAAAGGGCGGACGTTGTGTACTTGTTTAGCTAGAACTTGAAAGGTTATTTTTATTACTTAATATTTGTTATTTGGGTTTTTAATATTAAAAATATTTATTTTCGGAATTTCGGATTTGCATTTTTCCTTTTTCTTTGCTCACTCACGTGCCCTCATTTGTAAATAGAAGGTCGTCACGTTCATTTTTCACAAATTGAATATTATTGAAGCCACCGTATAAACCTTACATAAATATTGCGCAACATTTTTATTTAATTTCCTAAGTGCCCGCCCATTGTTATCCTTACGTATGTACATATATACAAACTAACATACATACATACATACGCAGGTATTTACTCGTTTCAAATCCTTATTGCCCTTAATGAATACAACAAATAAAACATAGAATTCTATAGAAAATAAAACCCAATACAAATATTTAAGTTTATCATATAGATATACATATTAAGGATGTTACGAAAATGTGTTTGGCCTAACCGAAATTGGGTACGAATATTTAAAATTTGCTTACAAATACAAATAAAATAATGTTGACAGTATTTTAAATGCGTTGAATCGATTTTTTATTCGACAGCAATTAACCCGTCAGAAAAACAAAAGAAAAAGAACATAGGGAGAATATTCTCACTGACAAATTTTGACAGTTAACTAGTCAAATGCTATGAGGAGATATGTTTTTTTTTTGGTATGGTGAATATGTCAAGTATCATAACTGTCAAGTACTGTCAAAACTTTCCTTGCTACCGTTTTACATAGACCATTTGTGTCGATTGAAATTTCAAACAGTTTGTTGTTATGATTTTTTAATTATACAATTCCTTTCTGTTTTCATCTAATTTCATACTTTTACTTATTTCTTTTTCATTTATTATTTGTCAGTTTACCATATATCCTTGCTTTTGTTGCCAAAAGTAAATATAATGTGATTAGGTGGCAACATTAGATGAGAACGCAACCTAAAAAATTTGGAACTGGCAGCGGTTAGGTAGAAATTCTTAGAATGTTGGACACTTATGTATGTGACTTGTGGCAGTCACGTTGCGGAATTTTTTAGAATTTCTGTCTGTATATTCATATGTTTGTTATCGCATCACTCAAAAACTGCTCTCCAGAATTGAATGTAACTTTTCTTTCGTATTGCTGAAGATCTCTACTAACAAATAACACACATTTTTCGGTTGTTGCTGTACTAAAAATGCAGTTATAAGATAAATTAAGTTAATGGTGACTTTAATGTGATAAATGTCTATATGAAAATTGTTCAGAATTCTTGGTTAACCCATAACCTCTCTTTTAGCAGGTACATAATTCAAATAATTAGTAGGAATTCAGATTTTTTGGTTATGAAAATTGCATTGAATAGCCATTCGACGGATGAGAAAGAATATACATATCTAGAAAAAGAGCTAGTTATTGGAATATTAATATGTACATTTGAAGTGCAAAATTGGCAAGAGGTGAAGGAATATAAATGTGTTTGATAGTGAGAAGATTTTGCTATAAATAAATAAATAAATAAATATTTTTAACACACAAAAAAACAAAATTTTCTTAATGCAAGTGCATTTGAATTTTTAGAATTTTTTAATTAAAATACAAAAATAGCATTCAAAATAATTTCATCTTTCGACTTTTTATTGGCTTTCTTTCGGACTCTAGCGCACTTTGCAACATTTTTGAAATTTGGGGCTTCCACAAAATGTTAAATAAAATAAAATTGTCAAAGAGAATTCAACATTAAACACCCTAATGCACATACATAAATACGTATTTATATTTGAATCTTAGCTTATTGATGAGCGCAGTAGAGTGCGATTTGGTTATTTATTTCAGTGCTTATAAATATTCTCCATGCACAAATGCCTACACATATTTACACTTATTTACCTTGAGTTAATATCTATGCCAATCATTCGAAATTTTAGGAAAACAAGCTTTTTGTAGTAGTGATCTACAATCACCCACCACATCAATCAAGCGACATTTATTTTTATGTTGCCAAGTGCTTATTTACATGTTGAACACAGAAATTACATAAAAAGTACCACTAAAGTGTATAAACGATATATGTATGTAGGTATAGGTATTATATATTCAAGCGTAGGATAACCAGAACAAAAAAAAGCCAAGCTACTCACTTCTTAAAAGAAATAAAACTCCAATGATTATTTGTTGCAGCCACTTGTTAACTTAAAGGGAATGGAGTTTAGGAAAACAAAATATAGAAACAATTTCCTAGAAATCCGTGGGCTATATCTGACATACAAACTGCTTAGAGCTAATTCTTATATATGCCCTTACACATTCTTGCAGGTTAGGACCTATTTTTGTTCCTATTTCAAACCAAATTTGATTTGCCTGCAAGGCTATTAAGGTTGTGGTGAATGACTTTGAGCAATACCAACTGCTAAATTTGGATTAGGGCGGAACTCTCCACACCATTCCAAACTAAATGATACTTCAGACCATAAGACTCGGTATAGTGCGATTGCTTTAAATTAAAGGTGGGAAGATGATTCGAAAAAAGGTTTAACTCGCACTGGTTAAATGTCTTTACCAAACGCTCTGAACGTTCTAAATTCTATGGTTTCAAGACGAAGTATCCTGAACAGCAGCTCTTGCACCTTCGCACCCACGTCATAGTTGAAAGTTATAGATTTCTATCTGTTAGAGATTTCATCCACTTGGAAATCATGGTTCTCAGAAAAAAGTACAACTTTGCACTGGATCTTGGAGTAGTAGAGAAAGGTCATGTCCCACCAGGTGTTCCTATCGAGATTTTTAAAAATGCCCAACTTAGAACATTTTTTGAAAAATATTCGATCTGTACGAAAATCCAAAACATGATCAGCTATTATTGAGAAATTTCGAAAATAAGACGTTCTACAACCACAATCTGAAATAAAGCGTGTTTCAAAAATATTTTGATCTTCCACTTAGTTTTCTATATATAGTAAAATAAAAGCAAAAAATATTCCCTTTATAAATTATTGCTAATTTTTTTTTAGCTATTCACGTATATCTGGTTATCCGTTCAGTAAGTTATTAAGTTGTTAGATTGTCTGGTTAACAGGTTATTTGGATATTTAGCTATATATTTTACTCAGTTTACAAAAACAGTATACAATAGAGGAAAACGCTCTTAAACAGATAAAGTGGTAACGAGTAAAATAGTACAACAAAGAGTGATGATATTTAAAACCAATTTTATAACATTCCGTAACTAATAATCATTAGGATTTTAAGTAATTATTTGCTTTGATATCCTTTGATGTAAATAGCAAAATAGACTACATACATATACAGATTAGCAGTATACTCGTACAACCAAAAGTTAAGCACAATTGTAATTGGGAAATCTAGACAGGAGATCAAATAAAGAGAACAACACTTACAAAAATAATAATTGCTTCGAAACAAGAAAAAGATTAAAAAATTAAAAACCCCTTTGTAAAACCAAGGAATAATTTATAATTTGAAATAACCACTCATATAGAATCCCTTATTAAGGGTTGGTTAAAAGAAACCAGAAAATATTATAAGCGCTCACAGTTTTGGTTGCTACCTCGTTAGCGAAAAGTTTATTTTTGATTTTTAAAGGAAGATTCAAATTAAGAAAAAGCTCAGTTGGTTTTTTTTTTTCACAAATCTCTGAACTATTTTGAAAAAAAAAAAAGTCGGTAATATTTAGAAGCAGAAAGCAGATTTGAGATGTTTGGTTTTTTGCCCTATAGAACTATGATTTTTTTTAAGCCGTTGCGATTTTTGTCAGGGACGGGGACTTTTATTCCTTTTAAAATAAAAGTCCAAAGAAAAAAGATATATCTGGACTTTTATTCTCATCCGGACAAAAATAATCGAACAACACGGACTTTTATTTTTTCTCGCCAGCAATAAAACTTATCTTTGTTCTTATATTTTTTAAGGACAGAATAAAAGTCCGAGCTAAAATCTACCAAACCGCCAATAAAAATTTAATGAATTTCTTATCATATAAAAGAGGTTTGGCGGTTTCGTAGATTTTGGTTCGGACTTTTATTCTGTCCTTAATAAATATAAGAACAAAGATAACTTTTATTGCTGGCGAGAAAAAATAAAAGTCCGGGGTTTTAAGTTACTATCGGACTTTTTTCAAAAAAGCCAGGAAAATTAATTGTGGCCAGGATATTGATCCTAAAAGTCTTGGGATGACAGAAAATTTAATAATTTTCTTCAAGGACACTATCTAACTCCGGACTTTTACAAGATCAAAACGGCAAATAACTTTTATTTTCCGTCCCTGATTTTTGTGTACTTAGTAAGTTGTATCGTATTTTTGTCGTTGTTCAAGTCAATTAAATTTTTGATATGAAATTAAAATTTTCTGAAATTTTTCTATTATAATTTTAAAATATTTGTGTATTATTTAAATTTTGTTTTACAAAAAATGTGTTTCTTATTTTTCTGAAATTTTAGTTTTTTAAAAATTTTTTTTTTTTGGTTTTACATATTTTATTATTTACAAATATTTTTTTTTGGCTATGAATTTAGTGCTACATCTGCTCTATCAAAACTAAAGGATAATAAGTGAAATTTTTTTTTTTAATTTGTTTTTCATACATTTTTTTTTGTTTTACTATTTCTGCATTATTTTTTGTACATACCTATATACAAATGTCATACACAAACACAAAATTCAGAAAGTATATAAGAAAACACTTACATATGTAAAAAAATCTGTAAATATGTTTGTCGATTTTTCCTAATCTTACCTTTTTAATGCTAATTCATTGAAACATCCATACACATATTTACATAGGTATGTACACACATATGTATACATATGTATGAATTTATTTTGTCTTTCCAAATTCTCATGTAAAATAGCAAGTTATGAAAAATTCAACAAAGAAAAAAGCAGGACGTGATATGTATATTATTGTACCAGCCATCAAAATAATCTGTAAATATTAATTTTGTATTTGTTTTGCATTAGTTATTAAATATTTTTTTTTTATGTATGTATGTACATAAAAAGTCATGTCACAATGTAATATAGGTACTACTTTTATGTTAATTATCTGTCAATTTGTTACTGCTTTGGAATTTTGTATTGTTTCTTTTCCATCATACTTTTTTGATAATTATTTTGTGTGTTGCGTTTAGCCGAAGTTCAATTCGATTTGTCTCGATTTGCTGCTGACTGAATTTTTTTTATCTTTTTACTTGATTATATTTTATTCCGTTTCGTAATTCGTTTGTTCACCCAACTCACCCCATACCACCGCCATCATTTGTATATTCCTAAATTAGAACATGCATACCAACATATGTACCTTTCTTCTAATAACAAAGGGAAAAAGCTCACCAGCCATCGTCAGTTATACAACAATAAAGGATAACTGTAATTCATTCTCTTGTAATAAATAAATAATTATCAATTATCATGATGACAGCAGAAAAGGTTTCCAATTATTTATAGCAATATTTTATTTTTGTGTTGATTCAAATATTTTCCTTGTTAATTCGTAATTGAATGCTGCTATTGTAATTCAGAGAAAAATATGTGCAGTCGCTCTCTATAAAAATCGAACAGTTAAGACATGTTTGGTGTTAAATTGCAAAAATAAAACTTATATAAAAACTTGTACAAAAAGTGTATTTAATTTCCCTACAATTGTAAAAAAATAAAACTTATTCCATTTTTTTTTAATATTTCTTGTATTCAATTTCTTCCGTATAATACTCAAAGAAATATTAATCTAAATTTTCTAAAATTAAAAAAAAAAATTATTCAATAAGCAAACATTTGGCTTTAATACGAAATAGCCTCATTAAAAAGAATACCGAAATAGTTTTTATTTTTAATAACTTTTGGATCTAAAATAAATTAAAAAAAAACTTATATTAAATTTTTCAGAATTTGTTGTGTATTGACGTATTTCGAAGCATTTAATCTATTACTAAATTTGAAAAAGTGGAATGCATGCAATATTTACAAAGGTGCATAAAGTTTCAAAAAATTCTTTTTGTTTTGAAAAAGAGAAGCAGCAATTTTTTTTTGCATAGAACTAATTTTTTTAAAAAATCAATTTTGAAAAATATTTTTGCAAAAACGGTTATAAAAATTTCGTAAAAAGTATACACATTTTTTGTAACCAATTTAGTAAAAAAGACTACAAAATTTTGGAAAGAAATAAAAAAAAGTTTAACCAGTTTAGTAAAAAAGTTAAAAAAAAAAATTCAAAAACATTTTTAACTAATTTAATAGAAAAGTTAAAAAAAATGTTAGACAAAGTTTAAGGTTTAAAATTCTAAAAATGTGAAAAGCCAAGGCCCTTAATCATTCATTTTTTTAAACCCTTATTTATAAGCAGTATGAAAGATGTAAAGACATAACCTCAACCGATTTAAAGTACAGAAATATAGGTCTGTTAAATAGAAAAGGAGACCATACAATTTTTGTTTGTAAACTATTTGTGCCATTCTATCTACGGGTAACAGTATGCGTGTGTGCGTTTCATCAAGCGATTAGCTTTTCCATCTTACCTGCAAAATACCAAACCACCTTTTTTTGGGTGCGACGTTGCGTATACGCAACTTAATCAATTTCCATTTTCCCTACAGTTTGCATACCAGATACATACATATGTACACACATATACACATGCTCATAAATACATACACGATTGTACATTGTATAAAAAAGGAAACAACTTGACATGCTCATTTATCATATTTAGCTTATTTATATAAATACTTGCAAAACATTGTATATATTAGTTTGATTTCGAATTTCATTTAAAAAAGAAATATTTTTTTTTATTAAAATTAAATTTTTTAAATTCTTTTAAGGTACACAAATCTATTCAAAAGCGTGCGAAATACATAATCTTTTTTATTGCAGAAAAGTTTGCTAGACAATAAAAATAAATTTCACTTAAAAAAAAAATATATTGAATTATGTACAATAAACGTGTGTGTGTGTGTCTTGTCTTAAATTTTATTTGCCAGTAAAAACAAACGAATTTATACATACTTAGTCAAACACACACACACGCACGCACACATGTAAAAGACAAATGACGAGTAATTGAAACCTAAATGCAATGTTGGGATGGGCTGCCCGGTGACCGCTAGTATTTTTTTTGTATTTGTATTATATACTTACTTACTTACATATATCATATTTACTTACATAATTACATCATTCATAAAATGACAATAGTTTTTTTTTCTGTGGTGTTTTCGTAAATGTTGTTTGTTGTATTTGTTGTTGTTGTTATATGTAGTATGTTATAAGATGTTATCATTTTCGGTTTATTTCTTCTATTCGTACATACATTAATGTATATAAAATGAACACATGAGTGTAACTTTTTTCCCGTCGTAGTAGTAGTAGTAGTTCTTGTTGTTGTTGGCTTTATTATTACTATCAAACGCATACGACACACTTTTTTTTCACATACAACAAACATATTAGCTGCTTACCCAAATAATTCCTTTTATACAAAAAAAAATATGTATGTATGTGTGTAGTAGTTAGCAGTTAGTTGTTTGTATATATTAACCTCTATGTATTTGTATTTAAACCCCAAATTTTTAATTATTCAATTACAATAGTTTTGAGTTCATATTATTTATTTTAGCTAAGTAACTAAAATCGACAGAATTCCATGTACATACATATATATGTTAGCAAAAATTTCCAAGTTACTGTGAGTCAAATTACAATTGTATTGTTGTAATCGTGTTTTAATGGAAAACTGTTGTTATTGTGACCTATTTTTTATTTACATAAAATATTTACATACATAAATATATCTACATCTACAAATTTTCATTAGATTCTTTATATGTGTATGTATGTATATCGAAAAATGGTTACACAAGCAAAATGCATTAAAATATTTTTATAAATGCATACATACAGACATATTTACTTGTCAGCGATGGGCAAAGTTTCAATGCAGTTAGCATTTCACCAACTACTCAACGTTAACTGCTGCTGCAATTCCGTTCCCGTTAGTGATAACATATACTTTTGAGTGAAGCTTAATTTCGATTAACACTCAAAATTCTATTTTTAATGAAATTACTTTTAAATTAGTTTTAGTGCTATCGGTGACGAAACTCCATTCCAAATCAACATTGAGTGATATTGGGTTTTTTACATTCAAACCAAATGTTGAAGAATTTTATTTTAGTGGAATTTCATTTAATGCAGCACTCAAATTTTTATTAAATGAACATTTTTTGGCAATGCACACTGCCCATCACTGACACATTAACACATTTAACTGAAATATCCAACAGTTTTGTATAGAAAAATTAATAAATCTTTTAAAATCTGAGTAGCCTAATTATATTACTGCCATATTTGTTTGTTGGGTTTTTCTATTGAGTTTTTTTTTTGCTACACATTTGCTTAAAAACTTAACTATTATTGTAACTCGTCAGCTTGTTACCAAACAAATGTTTTAGGTCATCATATTTTAACAGCAAAATGCTTTTTACAGGCACATTTCTTGCCATGTTGTACTGTTTGAAAAGCAATACTTCCACCAAGACGAGTACTCATCTCTCAGTGACTATTCTCCTGTCCTTTATAGCGCTTCAATGGCAAACGGTTTAGCAATGTCTAAAAATTTTTATAAATGCAAAACTTTAATTGAACATATTTCTTAAACGAATATGACATTTTAACAAAGTCCAGCCAGCTCAGCCACTAACTTTTAATCCGTTGACTATGACTATGTCAAGCTTGGGTAGATCATCAGTAAATTTGCTTCTAATTGCCCTCCAAAACGCTGAGAAGTCCAAAAATAACCCTTACCCCTTTTCTTGAATACCACTAGGGTCAAATGAACTGAAGTGGTCCAAGCTATCAAGCTATCAGCACTGGCTGTCTATTGTATTCAACCTTCAGAGTTTTAGTTTAGACTACAAGAGGCTAATACTTTGAGCAGTGTAGTGAATTAACTATAATTAATTAATAATAATACAAATATATACATATATACCTCGAAGAGGATTAAAGCCGAGCTCGTTTTACAATTAGTGGAGTGCTGCTTCTTATTTCCCCCACAAATTAGCGAGTCCTGCGTACATAGTTTCAGCAACTTCAAACGGCAGCTATGAAGTTGAATTTTTACTGAGAAGAAGAAATATGCTCGGAACGTCGCCGCTGTCTGAAGAGGGGCGAGATGCTTTTAAAACCTATTTTGATGTTACCTGAATAGAGGCGCTAAATTGTTCAGTAGTAGAAATGCTCTTTATAAATTTGACAAATCTGTCCCTATATATCTCTTCGGCTGCTTTCCTCCAGTAGCAGACAACTAAAGACCCATCAAGCCACGTAGATTCAATGGAATGGAATGAAAATATTTGCTTTTTCCCCCGTTGTATAGTGGACTTTTGTCAATAAAACTTGCATGGCTCTCGCTATCGCAAGGTACCCTAGCTATGCCATCCTAGCTGTGGTGTACGTGTTCCAGAGCGAAGACCGCCCGATTAAGCACATACCTCGAATTCAGTAATATTTTATATACTATTACCGATTACTCATTTGTGTGAGTACACTCTTTTATATAGAGGATAAAATTCGCTTTACTGCTGCATTTTACATAATTAGGCTCTTAGCGTTTTCAATAAAATCTAAACGAAAATCAAATTAAAAAATGAAAATAGTTTTGTATTAGAAAACCAAACTTGAATTTAAGCAATTTTGCAAACCCAAAACAAATATTGGAACATTCATTTCTATTAGCTTAAACCATTCATTTATTTATTGATTCCACTCAAATAACTTTTTTTTGCTATTAATATTTGCAATTGTTTGGTTTTATACACAACAAATTTATACACTTCATAAAAACTTTTGATAGCTTCGGTGTGGTGCTTGACATTAAAATTTTTGTTAAATACACACATAAACACATGTAAATATACACCCATATGCGTAAATATTTGTGGAAAAAAATAAAAATAATTTTTTTTTATTACATATTACAAGCGTAGTGCAAAAAGAACGTAACTTATGTTTTCAATGTTTAACTTGTCATAGCTTTTGTTTCAAAATTGAAAAATAATTTTCGAAAAAATACTGGCATAAATTGAGTTAGTGATTTTTAGTGAAATTTAATAAAAAAAACCCAACTGTGACGGTGAATTCCGTTTTTGCAGAAAGGTGTAAGTGATTTTACCCAACCCAAAAAAATTGAGTTACGCCCTTTTACAACTATACCAATCATAGTATCTACACATATACAATACACAATATACACATACAACTTAGTTTAAGTGAATGCAATTTTTATTTGAATATAAAATATTTAGTGCCCTATGAGTCCTCAAAATAGCTTTATTATCAAAAAAAAACAAAAAAACGAAAAAGTTATTGAAAAAATACAGAGAGGACCCTTAACCATGAACTTCGTGCAAATCCTTAAAAACGTTTATTTCAAATACTTGCTTTTTTAAACTTTTATTATAATTTGATTAAGTTTAGTTGTCTAATTTATACTACAAATTGTTATAAGTTTCTGACAAGACTGAACTTTTTCGCCTCAAGAAGCATCGAGTCGGCCTATTTGTAGAGGCCGTTTCAAATAATGCACACGATTTACTGTTGTTAATCGATTTACCGTCGACTCATCACATTGGTCTGCTTCTGGTCAGCTTGTTTTATTCAATTTTAAAACCCATATGCAAACATCAAAAACGTAGTTTACCAACACTACTCAATCCTTGAGTCACAACTCACAAGTTTAAAGTGTCAGAAAAACATTGGTATGGCCAATACCAACACCAACACTACTCAATCTTTGAGTCACAACTCACAAGTTTAAAGTGTCAGAAAAACATTGGTATGGCTTTTCGTTTGAGTAGATTTCAGTGATGGGGGCACTAGAGTATTTGCTCCATCGGCCAAGCTTTTGCCACACAAGCAAATTCCTTTTGTCCATATCCTAAACTACATACATTATTATTTCGGCTCACGCAGCCAATCTAAAACCGTGATACCATCCTGGATATTCAGAGAGTGGTTAAGGTCCAGGTTTCTACCTGGATATGCACTGCACTCAGAGTGATGTTGTGTGTAATGCAACTATTGAACTGGAAGCCAATCTATTCTCCAAAAGGTTTTTGTAGTTCAGTGTCGCACTGGATAGAATTGCAAATTAATGACCTTTTTTCTATGTCGTAACGCTCCGCAATATGTTGCTAGTCCCTACTTACCCCTAGGTAGGGAGTCTGACCCAATTTTGAGTATACACTTTAAAGCCACTACATCGCTTGAAAATCTTTTACATTTCGGTTGGCTCCCACTCCAAGTTTTGCTCGTAAGGTATTATCATCACAAGGTGGCACACTTTTTCTCTAGAAAAGTTCCTTCTGATTAATCGATTAATCGAACATCTCTAATATCCTTTATTTCTCTGATTTATTATCTCTTTTTCTTTGTTTACATTTTTAAACAATTAAGTTTTCCTTCATTTAACCATACCGCCTCTCGCACCAAAGAGGCTGTTTTATTTATGTATAGGAACAAATAAATCTTTTTTCTTCATAGTTTCTTAATACTGATTGGTTATAAAAACTTTTTAAAAATATTTTAAATTATCATCAAATTTGAGTTAAGTAATTTGCTTGCTAGAATCGACTCCAAAACCTTACTTAGCATCTACCTATAACACATTCATGAGTCACCACAAGTTGTTGTATGACTACAAGTACATATTACACGTATAATCGAAACATCTATTATGAATGTCGATTGTCGACCTAAGTGACTACGAACAAACTGGTCGGCTTTAATCAGCTGTCTCCGTCTTAAAAAAACGTTGCGAATCCGCTATTGGATTATGTGCTCGGCGAATAATCGATAAAACGTCAACTTAAAGTCGATTGTCATTTATTTAGGTCGACAATGGACAACGTCGATAGGGTTTACTATATTTATTAAATATTTTTCAGTTTTTTACTTTTTTTATTTCTTTCTTAAGTAACAAAATTTTCTCATAACTAACACGTGCATTGATTTTTATACAAAATAGTTTGTAGTAGTATGTGTGTGTGCTTCTTCTTTTACTAACACTTTTTCATGTACTAAAAAAGTCAATATTTATGTTATCAATTTTGTTATTCATGAAAAAATGTGCATTAATCGCTACACTTTGTTGTGGTTTTCTAAAATTTATGTCCCCCAGATTTTTGCAAGGGCCGTGAAACTTTACAAAATCTCTGCGATCAAATACCGGGTGATGCTTTGTTGTACTCGCTATTTCGTGAAAGTGCCGAGCCGGTGAAATGTCCCTTGAAGGGTGAGTTAATAATAATAATTTAATTATAATTAATAAATAAATTCAATATTTTTTTCAAATAAACCCTTTTTAGGCCCCTTCATATTTACATACAATCGTGGACACGGTGAATGTCGAAGTCCCGTTTCAAATATTGAAAGCTGCACCGAAGACAGTCGTCTATTGCTTAGTTTTCAAGCTTGCCCAGATGTGCAGGGAACCGAAAGCACTGGTAAGGAAATTGTAATTGAAAAAAAAAACAATAATTAGATGCGAACTGATTAGTCCCGTGTAGGATTATTAATCGATTAACTAATTGATTAAACATATCATGACCATTGTTCTAAATAATCATAATAGACAATAAATTAAAATTTTTAATTTATTAATTGTGATTAATTAATCTGTGATCAAATAATTTATATATTTCATTTATTTCCATATTCCTATTACTTATAAATAAATTTTCTGTATATTTTTAATTGAAATGATTATATTAATTTATTGTTTGAATACTTGTTTTTTAATTTTTAATTTCTTTGTAATTTCATTATTAAAAAGATTTTAATTAAATTTAGTTATGCATATCGAACTTTCTGAAACAAAAAAAAATAATACTTTTCTTTCAATAGTTGAAGAGCTCACTTGCTTGGCCACCTGGAAGGATGGCAACTCAAGATATCTCGTTGGCTTGGTTTCACATCATCACGCGATCTCAAATGAAGAGCGTTATCGCTGTTTTGTCTATGAGAAAATATCCTCACTAATGGGTAAGTACAAGTAATTTATTATTTAGTACAAACCAAGTTACTGCAGCTGAGGTTTAAAGATTTAAAAAATGTTTCGCTACTTACGCAGCAGAAAAATCTCATAAATCACTAAATAAATTATATTTTTTTTTTTTTACTTCAGGTGGACCCAGTATTGTTAGTTCAAAGGACGCTGAATATAAATTGGCACAATCTGGAGATGCCACCTGCAATGGATTAGATAGCGCAGAGGTGGGTGTTTTTTAAATTTACTCTGATTTTTATTAACAAATAATTGAATTTTTTATTTAGGTTGGTTCCCGTATAATGTCGCTGCGTAAGCCTCCGATAACCGAGCGTTGTGATTTTCCGGTGTGGTTCAAAGGACCACGACATTGGCATGTTTTAATGGGCAATGCTGTTTATAATTATCATCCAAAGTAAGTATGAGAGTTGAGCGAGTTTAAAGATGCTGATAAAATTAAAATTTAAGAAAACTACACTGTGTAACAATTTCAAGATTATTGTTGAGGGGGGGAAAAATTGGCATTTTTGCAAATCAGTAAAAATTTGAGCTAGGGAAAATATTTCAAATTTGTTTTTAGTGAAGCTCTCTTGTATTTTTGAAGTTGATTGAGGCTGTAATTTTTGCCTACTTCAAAGAATAAATATTCTTTTATTTATTTTGAAATATTATACCACTCTAGCGCTCTTCAAACCCCTATTTTTGAACCCTGCAAGTCTGAATTATAATATCAATATAATTTCAAAAAAAGGAAATGCTATATATAGATATATTGGACCCAATATAGTGCACCTATTTCTCCCTACTATGGGTTTTTACTATTCTTCTACTAATTTTTTCTCAAAACAGACAAATATTTAAAGTTTTACCATTATTTCAGGCTGGGTTGGCATTATACCCCCTCCAAAAAAGTTGTTGTACAGAATGCATTTCAATCAAAATTTATCAAACATTTTATCTTATTTAATTTTAATATAATTTATTTGTATATTTTCGTTTCATAAATTGCAGTGATGGCTCTGTTCATATAATAAAGCCAAATGGTTTCATGGAAACTCGTGCACTTTGCGAGCAGATCAATAAGCAAACTTCTACTGAAATGATGGCTGTGGTACATTATACAACTGGATGGTGAGTTAATTGCTGGAAATTCGAATTTATGTTTAAAGCAAAATTTTAAATTATTTAATAAGCTGCCTAATAAACAAACGATTCTTTGTAATTTTGCAGTCAATCGGGTTTTATGTGCATGATGTTCTATCGTCGGGATACCCATGTTATTGAAATACAAACCGGTAAGCAGGCTTCTCGGTTAGAGGATGCATGCGCGCCAGATCATTTCGATGTGAATCGTATGCCGTACATAACGTTATTGGGTGAGTAGTTCTACGAAATTAGAATTAATGTATTTCTTAAATCTCTTTAAGTAAATCTTATAAAGTAATACAAACTCAGATTATCACGTATGAAACTAAACGAGAATTTGAGACTAGCTCTAGTGAGCTAAATTTTCCAGTGACGATATTAAATTAATTACATATTTGTAAGTTTTGCAAGCTCGAGAACCAGAGAAACAATAATTCGTAATGAATTTTAATTGTCAGTTTTTTGGAAAAATTGATAATTGGAGAAAAATTACATTATTAAATCACAGCGATGGATAGGATTACATGTTTGCAAAAACCAACAACAAAATAAATTAATTACAGTCTACAACAATTTTAAACTTTTTAAAAGATTCAACCGGTTTTATGTTTTGAGTATTTATTTTTGTTTTATGTATAAACATTTTTGAGCGAACTTGTATTGCCACCACTGTGTACAGTATAAATAAAATATTTTATTGTAGTAAATTCGATAGGTATAAAAATCATGTGATCTGATGGTAAGATTCCTTGTGATACATATGTATGTAGGTATAAGTATGTATATGGTTTGATAGTATCATGTAGTCAAAGAGAGATATGTCGCTAGGCGCCATCTGGCGGAAATCATTATTTTTCATAACCAGAAATTCTTAAATACCTTTCCAACAATCTTACAAAGTAACAGGGAATTAGATATACATACATATACATATGTATATGCATATATATATGTATTTTTTTTGTATTTATCACCAACTTCGGCTTCAGAAAATTAATTTTAACTATTTTCCTGTAAGAGAACTTATCAAGATCTAATACAAAAACTATAAATTATATTTTAAATATGTATGGGAAATTCGCAAAAATTTGACAAATTTTCATCAAAATTTTCAACTTTTTTCTCAGAATTTTTAGAATTTTTTTTGAAAATGCAGATTTGTAGCGCATTCAATTTTAGTCTGATAAAGTGTTTGTTTCAAGTCTGTAAGAAAAAATACTATGTTTATAAATTTGTATGAAAGAAAACACGAAAGCTCTTCAGAAAAAAAATCGCCAAAAATCAGGAAAATTTCTTACAGACTTGAGACCAACACTTTATGAGACTAAAATTGAGTGCGCTACAAATCTGCATTTTCAAAAAAATTCTAAAAATTCTGAGAAAAAAGTTGAAAATTTTGATGAAAATTTGTTTAAGTTTTGCGAATTTCCCATACATATTTAAAATATAATTTATAGTTTTTGTATTAGATCTTGATAAGTTCTCTTACAGGAAAATAGTTAAAATTAATTTTCTGAAAAAGGGGGTATGCATAGTTTTGTCGGCCACTGTATGTATAGATTTTATTGGCTCACAGTTTTGATCAGAAAGGACTACAAAACCGCGTTAGGTTCTTAGCTTATCGTGAGCAATGGGCTATGCAATGCCGACTTTTTGAAAGCAATCGGTTAAGCTGAACAAATTTTTCAGTATTCTGGGAAACCTAATACGTCGAATACATCAATGGGCAAGAATTGATTACATGAGAACTACTAAAAAGTGAGCTAAACAGGTCCAACTGGGGCCAATTGGAAACATCACGGGATAGCAAGTCGTTATCTAGGTGATACTTCCATCAAAGTGGTGGTTTCCTCCTACATTAATGTAACAATATATAAAATACCGTAAAGTAAAAAAAAATTTATACACAAAAATAAATAAAGTTCCTTATATTTGATAAAAATACGTCGAATTTAGTTAAATTGATAAAATACATATAAATATAATTAAACTACAACAAACTAAAACTCAATTTTTTTAAATTTTTTCCAAACAATAGCAAGCAATCCGGATCCACAGATTTGTCCAATGGAAGGCTTGTACAACTTGCGCGGCGCTATTGGACCACCATATTTGACTACGCGTCACAAAAGAAATCACAACAACAAAATACATACAACACATGGTCATCATCATGGATCACAGAGCGAGCTGGGCACGTCAGTTGCCGTCAGCGGAAGTGAGAGCAATGGTTACGCACGAAAAAGGTTAGTTTATCAAAATCATCACCAGCATTCTTTCAATAAAATGTATGAAACCCTTTTCCCTTCTTAGGCATGCAACACTCAGTTTGCGAAGTAGTGACACAACCGATAGCAGTGTTTTGCATGCCAATGCGCGCGGCTTAACCGAACGTAATAGGCGTGCTGCCGTTAGCAGTGCTACGAGCAATAACAAAAATATTAGCACGAACTATGTCGCCGATAGTACAACGACTTTGGAGCATATGAATATATTAGAAAGTACACCACAGCGTCAAAATTCTTCGAGAACTAAAAGTGAAGTTGCTGTATTAGCGCAGGACAAATCTTTATCGCATAAATCGGTAGATTTTGTACATACGTCAACTGCATTGGATAATGATGAGCTGCGTCAACGTAATCGACGTGATGCTCCAGGTTGTGTAACAAATTATAAAGCGCAGCGACGTCTTTGGGTGGGTTGCACTGAACCCGATGTTATCGATGTGCGACCATTATGTAATGAAGATGGTGATGAAGGTAATTTATATTGATTACTTACAATAATTAAGAAAATTTTTCGAAGAAAAATCTAAAAAAAATTCGGTTGTGATAGCTGAGATTCGCCTGTTGGCGTTGTGGGTATCAATTATTTTTCGGTTTATCCGGTTTATTCGGTAACTTTCAGCAATATTTTCGGTGATAGTTACGAATATTCTTTCAAGGGCTGCGATTATTTTATGGTATCGATTAATCTCTAAAATTAAACCTAATTGTCTTATTCTCAATCTGTTTTTCTAATAAATCAATTATAATATTTTTTTACAGAGTACTCTTGTCATGGCTCATGGACAGAAAATAGTACTGTATATATAATAGCGCGTCACAAAGGCACCAAACATGGTGTGTGTCTTAGCTATCGTCCAACCGAGGGTACCGCTGCCAAGCTGGTAATCGGCGATGCTTGCTATCGTGGCACACAAAATCCACCAGATCATCATTTGGTAGCTAATTTAACCATATTTGGTAAGAAATTACTTTCGATAGATTGGAAATATGCATGTTACTAAAAAATGTATCAACTAATTTTAGGAAAATGTGGAGAGACTGGTTCTGCTGCGTTTCATATACGCCCAAATGCTGAGCTAATCAAATTGGCTGTGGCTTTGTATATGTTGTTGTTTACGTTTAATACTATAAATGTTATGCAATATCAAAGATGATAGATTCAAATCATTAATCACAACAACAACTACAATTCATGATCAACGAAAGACAATGGAATGCCTAGAAATTATTAAATAGCGTTTGATGCTTCCGTTAAGATTGAGAATAAGTAAAGGACTTCAAGTTTGAGTGACAAAACAAACATTAACTGAAAAGGAAACTTCAGATATTTACACACATGCAAGTAGATAAATAAAAAGTAAGATTATGTCAATAGTGGGGCAGGTGATTAGGCTCATTTGTTTTAATGCGAATGTAAAAAAATAAAAAATAAAAAAATTTAAGAATATGCTCTATGTATGCTTGAGGGATGATGTTGAACTAAATGTCATAAGCGCGTTAAGTACGGCTTTAAGGTGAAATCGTGTGTATGGAATGACCCCAAAGCAGTACGAAAGAACCCTTGTGCGAGTCTGAATAAATTGTATCTCCAAAGTCGTTTTAGAGTTAAAATTCTGTGGATAGGTCTTTTGCAGCAACAAAGTTTTGGTTTTGGAACAGAATTAGTAATAGTTTTTTGCGTATAATTTTCTGAAATATTTCTATTCTTTAACCACGTACCAAATTATTCAAAAATAAAAATGACCCCCTGAAATTTTTACAACATTTTAATTTATGTACTCTTACTAAATAAAATACAATTTTCACTAAATTAATTCTCTACGTGCCTTTAACTCTCTAGTGGGCACTTGACTTAGGATTAAAAGTAGTACCCGAAATCTTTAAGGCGTGCTGCCGTAGCGGCAGTCCTCTGTTCTTTTGTCCTGCTTTGGATACCTTCCAATTCCGTAGCTTAGGGCTGTTAGAATGATCTTTGCATATACGACAGCGGTACATTGTACATACATACATACATTGAAGTTGAATTTTTTCCGCTATCTTTCAAAAGAAATTTTTATTCAAAAGAAAAGTTTTAGATTTTGCAGAAGTTTTATGTTATAAAAATATTCGAAAAGCTAAATATTCCAAAATTTTTGATTTGTTTTTGGGAAAAGTAATGGATTGTTCAAGATATTTCAAAATTTAAATTGAGAATTTTTAAAAAAAAGCTTTAATGAAATTTTTGGCAATTGTTAAAACTTGCCTTAAAATTTTTTAAATTATGATCAAAAATTGCCACAGAAAATTTTCAAATTTTGACCAACTTAAAATATGGTAAAGTATTTAAAACTTCAAAGTTAGGACTTACGAATTTTAAATTTTTTTAAATGAAATAACAATCAAATAGAACTTGTTTCATAGCAAATAGAAGGCAGTTAGCTAAAAGTTTCAAAAAAGTTTGAAATTAAATTTCAATTCAATTCTTCTAAATGTAAATTATTCATATAACATTTGAATGAAATTTTGGACAAATTTAAAAATTTGTATTACAGTAAAAGATAAAATTTTTAGCAGAGAATATTTTTTTGTAAAAAAGTTTTTAGAAAGCAATTTTTAGTCCATTAAAGGTTTCAAATATCTTTTAAAACGAAAACGAAACATTTAGTTACATACATATGTATGTATGTAAAAGTAAGAATTAATATTAAAAAAAAATAAAAAAATTAATAAATTAAGTAAATAAAGTTTTAGAACAAAACTTGACATTGTAAAAATAATAAAAAAAAATAGTTATAAACTAATTTTATATGCATTTAAATTAGATAGATTTATAGCTCCATTCATTTTTTTCTAGTTTTGAATCCATCCAAGTTTGCCACGAAACTTGCTCGACTGAACTCGATTTGATGTATTTTTTATATTTTTGCTGACCATCTTGCCTGGTTTAAAATTTTCATACAAGTTTTTTTAAGTTTTCATGCATTTTGCATCAATTTAAGAAACAAATAAAAATTCCAACTTTTTAGGCAGTCAAGCATTTTTTTTAAGTATGAAAATGACGAATAAAAACGGCTGTTAATACCGTTCCATTTTGAGTGACAGAAACTGTATTTATTAATGGCATCTTTAAAAAATGTACGTATGTATGTACATGTGTGGTTTGATGTCGGCACAGAAAACAGAATAAAAAAGAATTTGTAAATATATAAAACGATATTACTTTCACGAATATTTACTATAAGAAAAAGTAACTTTTAAGTTAATTTAAAATAAGCGTAGTATTAGATAAATACATAAATGGTTTGCAATAGAGCCTTAGTTGTGCGCATGTGCGTCTGAGCTAAACATAAAAAAAAAAACGAAAATAGAATTAGAAGAAATAATGAAAATTCGATAAAAGTTGAAAAATGATAAAACAAATAGAAATAATGTTAAAATGTTAATTAAGCATATACGAAAGACAAACACACCTACATACATACATACATACATACACAGACACAAGAATTGAAAAAAAAGAGAAAACAAAGTATATGAATGTATGTATGTGCGTATGTTAACCTAACAATGTGATTGCAGTGAGTGCAGATAACTTTCTCCCCAGTTAGACGACGATGATGTACAGTTGGCATCAAATTTGAAAAGATTTTTCGAAAATGTACTAAGGTTTTGTTTTGGAGATTTGTTGAAATTAGTGCTAGCATTTCTAGAGGCAGAGTGCAGTTATGCTAACACAACAACAACATCTGCGTTTAACGCCGCTCAGGCGACACATCTATTTGATCGCTCGGTATTAGAAATTAGGATACATTTTATACATTTTTGAAATAAAATCTAAGATCATTTTAGAGAACTCAGCACAAAAATTATGATCTTTCAGAAAGTCAGAGCATTTTTGTAAAAATATGAGATAAGCGCGTTCTTCGGAAACATGTTGAGCTACGCCATTATTGCAACCGCAGCTAAGATAAACAACCCTATTCTTCTCAACTTTCATTTTCGGGCTAAAAAATACCGAGTACAAAGCCGGTTTTTAAAAAATTTTAGTTGCAAAATTTATTTTGTATATTTTCGAAAAATTCTTTCATGCTGCAGTGCAACTATGGATGGTTGAGTGCTTGATTACCCATTAGCCATGTACGTATGTATGTATAGTTAAACACATACATATGTACATACATATATACAAAATGCATGTATATACATATATAAAAAGGTGATCTGTTATACATAAATATATGTAGAATGTGCTATGTAATTACATACTATATAAGAAAATTAAATAATTTTTATTTTATATACTTAATTGTAGTAATATGTAAATGCAAATACAAACGTACATACATACATACGAGTGTGTTGTACGTATGTATGTAAGTATTCAAGATTGTAATTAAACTAATAATTTGTATTTATTGTGTAATTGATAGTTTCTTAATTAATATATTATTATACATATATATATATAAATGTAGTATATACAATTGTATTGACAAGTACTAAGTATATACAAATATATACGAATGTAAGCTTAAAGCTTCTGTATTAAAAAAAAATGGAAAATGATTATAAAATAATAAATAATAAATTTTGTATGCAATTTTAAGCTGTGGCTATGTAAATACATGCATAGACGCACACATATGCATGTATACACATATGTGTATATGTATGTATGTATGCATGTACGTGCATATACATTTTATGTGCAGCATGTCTTACACAAATTGTTTGTTTATAAATGTATATGTATGTATGTAATATCTTTATTTTATATATAATTGATAAATGCACAAAAATGTTTTATTTGCTTTTATTTGTTTAATTGTAATAAGTTTTGCTAAAGACACATTAATAAAATTAAACCAAAATAAGGTTTGATATTTCTATAAAAAGTGATTTAATAAATGATAAAATGTATGAAGATATTAAAAAAAAAATGTATTTTTCTGAAGATGAAAGGACAGGCCGAAATTCACAATAAGAACAGTAGTAAAACGGCGGGACCAGAAGGAAATAAAACTGATACCAAATTTAGGCACCAAGAGTGATCAAGTCATACTGTAAACACATACTGTTAACAACAGCAACCACAACATCAAGTCATACTCCTCCGGGTATTCTAAATCAGTCGAGGCCCATTCCTCTTCTGCCAAATTCGACTTTCGTATGAAGCTTTCAAATTTTTCTGATATATTTTCTCCTCAATACTCTAGGCGCCATCTTCATTCAACATCGATTCCAGGTATGATGGGATATTTAGATAGAAACAAGTATGGGAATAGCAGTCTTCATGCATACGCATAATTCTTTGAGTATAGGATCTTTACTTACAATTGATACCAACTTCAAAAATGTTAAATTAATGATTCATAGCAAAAAGCCCATTTTTCGGAGTAATCGATTCTGTGGCAGCTATATGTTCTAGTGGTCTGATCTGTCTGAGTTTTATTACACACATAACATTTATAATAAATACCAAATCTGCAAAATTTTACGTTCCCAGCTTTTAATTTGTAAGAGTTAGCGGCCAAACCCCCAAACCCCGTTTATCGGAACAATCGATTGCATGGTTGCTAAATCCGCAACTGTTTCACTCGAATCGATTCTCACTCCCACCGCAGAGCATCCGTCGGATACCGTAATAGGCATAAATACAAAATGGTGACCTCATACTTTATTTCATTGAGATATGTCAAATACCTAGGTATAACTTGTTGGCCAAAGCGAATATCCATTGCAATTCAACGACTAAACTAAGTCTCACACCGTTTCAAACAAATAATAATCTTCGCGTTCACCCCAAAATACAATTTTCCGATTCTTTATCCAGGCAAGAGAAGGGTGAACTCTCGGCGCGCTTATTAAGGCCAGTGATAATAATATCATCTCTATAAACCAGGCTCGTTTGATTGCGAATGTCTCGGCTAGGTCTTATAAACCTCATCTATGTACATAGATGTTGGTATTGCTAAACATCATTTCATATAGCCTCATAAGCGTTGGACGTCGGTTTCCCGAATGCCATTATTGTATCTGAAAAAATTTGCCCAAACCTAACATCGCAAATTTTTTTGGTATGATTTTCAAGCGTTATTTCTGCCGCCCAATAACTACAGCTCCCCACGCCTTAAGTTATTTTTTTTTCCCAATGGGCGTCTGTTCTCTTTTAAGCTACATAAGTTTCACCATACCTTACCGCTCCGTCGTAGATGTAGTCCAATTATAACGCGGACATGAAAGCAGAGGAAAGGCAAGTCCTTCACTTTGCTGGGAGGACCAAGTGTACAACGATTTCGGATCCCTTGGAGTTTCCAACGGGTCCCTGGAAGAAATGACGTGCTTTATTTTTGTTGCTAGCAGTGTTTCGCCCCGTCTAATTGGCACGATAGCTCTAAGAATCATTATCAAGCTGCTGACCAGGGTAATATTGAACTGACGGGAATGTTCAATTGAACAGTTAAAAGCATGTTTAGTACCATGTATTTGGTATATTCGTAATGGGTTCAATTTGGTACAAGTAAGAGTTTAACCAACGAGTATTACAATGTGCAGTTCGAAGTTATGCTACTATGATTAAAGTCTTCCTGTGGAGGACGCTTTACTCTTCAGCTACTTCCGTTAGTTGAATGTCAATAACGGGGTTCACAGGCCGAAACTGGAGGGATTTATCTACCGACGCAGTGTGGATGTCATGTAGAGCCCGCCAGTGGCCAAATCAAACGGATTTGTTATGTGTGATGCTGGCTCCCATAGTATTTACGTAGTTACTTCCTAATATGCTCAAACGGAGGTGTTTCATTAAATATGTGGTTTTCGGAGACTAGTGGCAAATTCCTCCAGAAAGATTAGGCTACCATATCGGCGTAGCGTGATAAATAACCGGTAGGCCGATAGCCGATATGGTGAGACATCACTCGGTCTTTAAAAGGCTGTAGAGATAATTATTCATCCTTTTACACAGTTTGTTAATGGAATGTCTCTTGTCCGTAGCTATAACATTACAGTCGTTAGTGTAGGAGACTAAAGACTAAATGAGGCATGGGACTCCACCCTGTGCTTTGTTAGATGGTACTATTTGAGAAGAGGATGTTAAAATACTTTTTACTGAATGGAAAGCACCTAAAGCTTTTTGTGTGAGGCTACTTACTTTTCTTTCCTTCGCAATATAAAAAAGTGTTTGCAATTAAATTTTTATCTTATTAATTTTTAATTTACAAAGTTTTATGTAAATAAATTTAATTCAACATTTGTGAATCTGCTTTTTAACATTTTTTTTATACTTTAATAATGTATTACAAATTTAGGAACTCAATAAAAATTTTCATCCAGTCCATTTGTTTCTAAACCTTGTTTTTACATTTTCCGGCAGATCCGACGCATTCCAGTTTTCCCTCCATATAAAGCTGTTCAGTATCTAGAAAAAGTATAAAGAGATATATAAATGTATTTTATTATTTTGACATTTGCAAATATGTATGTATGTATGTATCTATGTATATGTTTGTAGGTAGGAACTATCCATCTATTCAATTAAAATTCAATATCTCCCAACTTTTTTGCAGAGATTTCTATTGTTTTAGAATTTGTCCCCCAAATGTGATATCGAAACATATATTCTATAGCTCACTGGAACCTATGTTTTGAAAAAATTATGAGATAAATTTTTTTAACCGAAGTTTTTGAAACAAAATTTGAGATAAAGAGGTCTTCAACCCAGTTCTTTTTATCTTATAAAGACTTCTAAATAAATTATAAGTCAAGCTATATAAATTGGTTTCAAAGTATGCTCTAAATTAACCTAAACAAAATACTTTCAGGAGAAAACTTTTTTTTTATATAGGGTAATCTTCCACATAGTCAACGATACACAATTAGTATATGATAAACTATGTATATTGTTGTTAAATTCCCGAACAGCATTCTTACCTTTTTCGGACCAGTTTGCTAGAGCGCTTCAAGACATTTCGTACCAATTTGCATATGAGATAGGTTTCAGGTAAGTTGCGTTATCCATTGTTTTTCCAAATAAAGTTTGCCAAAGCGTCAGCCTACGTAATTTGATCTCATAATTTGAACCTTGGTGTGCTGGAACACGATGATTTCAGAGAGTCATTGCCAACTTGATATCCATGATAACCCCAACAACATCAACATGACTGCTACATCCGTTTGAAAGTGTTTGACACGTTCTTGTTTTTCTTGAACGTATTGTTTTAAAATTTTTGATCTCTTTGTTTATAGATTTTGTTGGGTGAGGTTCATTTTTGTGGTGTTTGGGAAACCACAGAAATTTTTTTAGTTTATTTTTGTTTACTTTATTTTCACAAAGCTAGGAGAGAACCTCACCCGGAAAACTATTTCATAAGTAGTGTTTAAATAATAATAACAAGCCCATTAAAGAATTGCTTTTTCTTTCTTTTTTATATTAAGATTCCGAAAACGAATTAAAAACATAAAATGTTGTTTGCATGGTGGAAGATTTTAAAGAAGAATCTTAATATTTGGAGTTCTTGTTTGAAAAAAAGTTGGGAGCTTGATAAATTTAATTTATTATACGAAGTACATGAGAGTTTTCGATAATAGGAAGAAGGGCTTGTTTAGTAGCATTGCTCCAAATAAAACAAAAGCGAATTGGTTAATGTTAATAAAAAAAATTAAAATAGTGAAGTTGATGAGTTGTTATATAGTGAGTAAAAATGGAAATCAATTTTATTTTATGGAACATGTGGGAAGTGATTTTGGAGGAAAGTGTTTGTGAGAAGGAAAATGATTGTGATTGGTACATATATAGCATAGTAGTACTTTTGAAGTAATAAGGTATTGGTTGTGCGTGTTTTGTGTGTGTTTATTAAGTGGTTGTACCTAGCTTTACAGGTTACATATATCGTAGCCACAGAAGTTAGTCCCTTCCTTTTAAATTGCGTTTAATTCTTACATTTCTTGTAAGCGTTTTTAAACTGCACTAATACCTTAGCATTCCTCTAAACTTTGCAATATATGTATGTAGTTCATTTACCATATCAGTAGTTCATTATTATATTAAAATATAGATTTGGAAATATTTTTGAGAAATTCCTTGCACCGTCGTCTCACTATTCCGATTATTACCGCCCCTTGTTCCTTTTAGTGAAACAAATGGACTTATTATTCCACTTTCAATCCTGACTTCTGCTTTCACAAGCTTCAAAAATCTTCATAACCTTCTCTGTTTTTCAGCACACGCTAGTTTTCTAAGCATTCACTGTTTGTAGGAATTTCTTTAATCCTTCAGCACAGAACCTGCCAATTTTTTTCGTTTATTCTTTTAATTTATAATTTTGTCTTAACATCTTTCGTTCTACAGAACCTTAGATTTGCTTCGCTCTATTTTATTCTTTTGCTTTCGTAATCTTTGTTTTTAAGCATATTTTGGATTTGTTCTCTTTTTTTAGGTGTTCATGTTCTATAAGCATTTATCTCATATTTTCGATTTTCTTTCATTTATTCTTAACAGAACTCAAAAATTATTTAGTTTGTTTTTGTTTCTCTAAGCATTTTAATTAAATTTCGGTATATATCTTTTGCATTAGAAAACCTGGCTCGTTTTTACTACCTCTTTAATTTCAAGGAGTTTTATAAAATTTCCCTCGTTAAAACGTTTTTCTATAGACTTCTTTCAGCGTTTACCAAAATTTTGTTTAAAACCACAGGACTTTGCCTTTATTTGTTTTAGGGTCTTTATTCTAAGAACACCGGTATTATCTTCTCTTTGCTTTTCTTCAGTGTTCGTTTACAAGCGTTTGCCACATTTTACCCGATGCGTTGTGTTGATTTCTTGTTAATCACGGTTCTAAGCTCAGTTTTAATGTATTTAGTTAAACCGAACTCTGGTCACTTTCTTCGCATCTCATTAAGGCCGCTTGTGCAAAGCGTTTCTACAGCGATCTTCTGCCACGTTTTTCAAAACGTTTGTTTTCTTTATAAACTTTTGTGCACATATATGGTGTACTTTATTTCTTTATCCTATCACTTTGCAGGTTTTACTGAACTTAGGTGCATATAAATACTTGTACGGGTGGTGGAGTGATTGTGTTTCTTGTGAAATAGTTTAAAATTAGAGTGTGTGTATGTATGTATAAAAATACATGAAGATTATATATAAAAAAACGCATTCGCATAGTAATAGCAAAACATATACTATTTTTCAAATACATAAATGCTTCGAAAAATAGAATTTAGTATAAGCTATAAGCTTAGCAAGATAAAAGTTTAAAAGCAAGATAGCTTCGTTTATACATAAATATAGTTAATAAATATGTATGTGTATATATCTACATATATATATGTATATATAAATAAAATATACAGACTAAGTAACTAGGAAAAATGA
Source organism: Sphenella marginata (assembly GCA_951509765.1). Taxonomy (NCBI): domain Eukaryota; kingdom Metazoa; phylum Arthropoda; class Insecta; order Diptera; family Tephritidae; genus Sphenella; species Sphenella marginata. The sequence continues at coordinate 92,040,882 of OX608079.1, read as the reverse complement.
GAATTAATTTATACATATGTACGTATACTTATGTACATATCTAAATAAGTAAGTACATATGTCGTTAGTATATAAAGAACTAATTGTAGTATAATTCAAAACATTCATTACCTAATTTTTATGGAGAGAAGACTTTATGCAAGTTAAGGTAAATAATAAAAACACGAAATTTGAATTCATGAATACTTATGTACAATAAATAAATACATATGTACAATAAATAAATACATATGTATGTATATACATAAAATATGCACCTCAACTCTTTTGATATTAGTCTAAGCTTACTGTTAACGCCTTTAGTATTAGTTATCGGTTTCTATTTTTATCTAACAACTTAACTTATCTTTTATTCGAGGTTTAATTTGAAGGGCGAACTTAGGGGTTCGACGCTTTTCGAAGTTTTAATAAAATAATCATATTATAAAATACCTCAACTCTTTTGATATTACTCTAAGCTTACTGTTAAATCTTTTCGTCTTAGTATCGGTTTCTATTTTTATCTAACAACTTAATTCATCTTTTTTTAATCGACGTTTAATTTAAGGGCCAAGTCTAGGGGTTCGACACTTTTCGAAGTTTTTTAGAATAATCATATTATAAAATACCTCAACTCTTTTGATATTACTCTAAGCTTACTGTTAAATCTTTTCGTCTTAGTATCGGTTTCTATTTTTATCTAACAACTTAATTCATATTTTTTAATCGACGTTTAATTTAAGGGCCAAGTCTAGGGGTTCGACACTTTTCGAAGTTTTTTAGAATAATCATATTATAAAATACCTCAACTCTTTTGATATTACTCTAAGCTTACTGTTAAATCTTTTCGTCTTAGTATCGGTTTCTATTTTTATCTAACAACTTAATTCACCTTTTTTAATCGACGTTTAATTTAAAGGCCAAGTCTAGGGGTTCGACGCTTTTCGAAGTTTTTAAATAATAATCATATTATAAAATACCTCAACTCTTTTGATATTACTCTAAGCTTACTGTTAAATCTTTTCGTATTAGTATCGGTTTCTATTTTTCAAGGGGCCAAGTCTAGGGCCAAGTCTAGGGGTTCGACGCTTTTCGAAGTTTTTATAGAATAATCATATTATAAAATACCTCAACTCTTTTGATATTACTCTAAGCTTACTGTTAAATCTTTTCGTCTTAGTATCGGTTTCTATTTTTATCTAACAACTTAATTCATCTTTTTTTAATCGACGTTTAATTTAAGGGCCAAGTCTAGGGGTTCGACGCTTGTCGAAGTTTTTATAGAATAATCATATTATAAAATACCTCAACTCTTTTGATATTACTCTTAGCTTACTGTTAAATCTTTTCGTCTTAGTATCGGTTTCTATTTTTATCTAACAACTTAATTTATCTTTTTTTAATCGACGTTTAATTTAAGGGCCAAGTCTAGGGGTTCGACGCTTTTCGAAGTTTTTATAGAATAATCATATTATAAAATACCTCAACTCTTTTGATATTACTCTAAGCTTACTGTTAAATCTTTTCGTATTAGTAATCTGTTTCTATTTTTATCTAACAACTTAACTCATCTTTTTTCAATCGACGTTTGATTTAAGGGTCAAGTCTAGGGGTTCGACGCTTTTCGAAGTTTTTGTAGAATAATCATATTATAAAATACCTCAACTCTTTTGATATTACTCTAAGCTTACTGTTAAATCTTTTCGTATTAGTATCGGTTTCTATTTTTATCTAACAACTTAACTCATCTTTTTTTATTCGACGTTTAATTTGAATATTTAATTTTAATTTTGTTTTTATAGAATAGTCGTATTATGAAACACCACAAATCTTTTGATATTACTCTATGCTTACTGTTAAATCTTTTCGTATTAGCATCAGTTTCTATTTTTATCTCACAACTTAACTCATCTTTTTTTAATCGACGTTTAATTTAAGGGCCAATTCTAGGGGTTCGACGCTTTTCGAAGTTTTTATAGAACAATCATATTATAAAATACCTCAACTCTTTTGATATTACTCTAAGCTTACTGTTAAATCTTTTCGTATTAGTAATCGGTCTCTATTTTTATCTAACAACTTAACTCATCTTTTCTTAATCGACGTTTAATTTAAGGGTCAGGTCTAGGGGTTCGACGCTTTTCGAAGTTTTTATAGAATAGTCATATTATAAAATACCTCAACTCTTTTGATATTACTCTAAGCTTACTGTTAAATCTTCTCGTATTAGTATCGGTTTCTATTTTTATCTAACAACTTAACTCATCTTTTTTTATTCGACGTTTAATTTGAATATTTAATTTTAATTTTGTTTTTATAGAATAGTCGTATTATGAAACACCACAAATCTTTTGATATTACTCTATGCTTACTGTTAAATCTTTTCGTATTAGCATCAGTTTCTATTTTTATCTAACAACTTAACTCATCTTTTTTTATTCGACGTTTAATTTGAATATTTAATTTTAATTTTGTTTTTATAGAATAGTCGTATTATGAAACACCACAAATCTTTTGATATTACTCTATGCTTACTGTTAAATCTTTTCGTATTAGCATCAGTTTCTATTTTTATCTAACAACTTAACTCATCTTTTTTTAATCGACGTTTAATTTAAGGGTCAAGTCTAGGGGTTCGACGCTTTTCGAAGTTTTTATAGAACAATCATATTATAAAATACCTCAACTCTTTTGATATTACTCTAAGCTTACTGTTAAATCTTTTCGTATTAGTAATCGGTCTCTATTTTTATCTAACAACTTAACTCATCTTTTCTTAATCGACGTTTAATTTAAGGGTCAGGTCTAGGGGTTCGACGCTTTTCGAAGTTTTTATAGAATAGTCATATTATAAAATACCTCAACTCTTTTGATATTACTCTAAGCTTACTGTTAAATCTTCTCGTATTAGTATCGGTTTATATTTTTATCTAACAACTTAACTCATCTTTTTTTAATCGGCGTTTAATTTAAGGGTCAAGTCTAGGGGTTCGACGCTTTTTGAAGTTTTTATAGAATAATCATATTATAAAATACCTCAACTCTTTTGATATTACTCTAAGCTTACTGTTAAATCTTTTAGTATTAGTAATCTGTTTCTATTTTTATCTAACAACTTAACTCATCTTTTTTCAATCGACGTTTGATTTAAGGGTCAAGTCTAGGGGTTCGACGCTTTTCGAAGTTTTTGTAGAATAGTCATATTATAAAATACCTCAACTCTTTTGATATTACTCTAAGCTTACTGTTAAATCTTCTCGTATTAGTATCGGTTTATATTTTTATCTAACAACTTAACTCATCTTTTTTTAATCGGCGTTTAATTTAAGGGTTTTTATAGAATAATCATATTATAAAATACCTCAACTCTTTTGATATTACTCTAAGCTTACTGTTAAATCTTTTCGTATTATAAAACTACTCAACTCATTCAACATTATTCGACGTTCAATATCAAGGGTATATTTTCTAGTTTCGACGCTTTTCATATTTCAAAGAATTTTTCATATTATAAAACTACTCAACTCATTCGACATTATTCGACGTTCAATGTAAAGGGTATATTTTCAAGTTTCGACGCTTTTCATATTTCAAAGAATTTTTCATATTATAAAACTACTCAACTCATTCAACATTATTCGACGTTCAATGTAAAGGGTATATTTTCAAGTTTCGACGCTTTTCATATTTCAAAGAATTTTTCATATTATAAAACTACTCAACTCATTCAACATTATTCGACGTTCAATGTAAAGGGTATATTTTCAAGTTTCGACGCTTCTCATATTTCAAAGAATTTTTCATATTATAAAACTACTCAACTCATTCAATATTATTCGAAGTTCAATGTAAAGGGTATATTTTGAAGTTTCGACGCTTTTCATATTTCAAAGAATTTCTCATATTATAAAACTACTCAACTCATTCAACATTATTCGACGTTCAATGTAAAGGGTATATTTTCAAGTTTCGACGCTTTTCATATTTCAAAGAATTTTTCATATTATAAAACTACTCAACTCATTCAATATTATTCGAAGTTCAATGTAAAGGGTATATATTCAAGTTTCAACGCTTCTCATATTTCAAAGAATTTTTCATATTATAAAACTACTCAACTCATTCAATGTTATTCGAAGTTCAATGTGAAGGGTATATTTTGAAGTTTCGACGCTTTTCATATTTCAAAGAATTTTTCATATTATAAAACTACTCAACTCATTCGACATTATTCGACGTTCAATGTAAAGGGTATATTTTCAAGTTTCGACGCTTTTCATATTTCAAAGAATTTTTCATATTATAAAACTACTCAACTCATTCGACATTATTCGACGTTCAATGTAAAGGGTATATTTTCAAGTTTCGACGCTTCTCATATTTCAAAGAATTTCTCATATTATAAAACTACTCAACTCATTCAATATTATTCGAAGTTCAATGTAAAGGGTATATTTTGAAGTTTCGACGCTTTTCATATTTCAAAGAATTTTTCATATTATAAAACTACTCAACTCATTCGACATTATTCGACGTTCAATGTAAAGGGTATATTTTCAAGTTTCGACGCTTTTCATATTTCAAAGAATTTTTCATATTATAGAACTACTCAACTCATTCAATATTATTCGAAGTTCAATGTGAAGGGTATATTTTCAAGTTTCGACGCTTCTCATATTTCAAAGAATTTCTCATATTATAAAACTACTCAACCCATTCAATATTATTCGAAGTTCAATGTAAAGGGTATATTTTCAAGTTTCGACGCTTCTCATATTTCAAAGAATTTTTCATATTATAAAACTACTCAACTCATTCAATATTATTCGAAGTTCAATGTGAAGGGTATATTTTCAAGTTTCGACGCTTCTCATATTTCAAAGAATTTTTCATATTATAAAACTACTCAACCCATTCAATATTATTCGAAGTTCAATGTGAAGGGTATATTTTCAAGTTTCGACGCTTCTCATATTTCAAAGAATTTCTCATATTATAAAACTACTCAACCCATTCAATATTATTCGAAGTTCAATGTAAAGGGTATATTTTCAAGTTTCGACGCTTCTCATATTTCAAAGAATTTTTCATATTATAAAACTACTCAACTCATTCAATATTATTCGAAGTTCAATGTGAAGGGTATATTTTCAAGTTTCGACGCTTCTCATATTTCAAAGAATTTTTCATATTATAAAACTACTCAACTCATTCAATATTATTCGAAGTTCAATGTGAAGGGTATATTTTCAAGTTTCGACGCTTCTCATATTTCAAAGAATCTTTCATATTATAAAACTACTCAACTCATTCAATATTATTCGAAGTTCAATGTGAAGGGTATATTTTCAAGTTTCGACGCTTCTCATATTTCAAAGAATTTTTCATATTATAAAAGTACTCAACCCATTCAATATTATTCGAAGTTCAATGTGAAGGGTATATTTTCAAGTTTCGACGCTTCTCATATTTCAAAGAATTTTTCATATTATAAAACTACTCAACTCATTCAATATTATTCGAAGTTCAATGTGAAGGGTATATTTTCAAGTTTCGACGCTTTTCATATTTCAAAGAATTTTTCATATTATAAAACTACTCAACTCATTCAACATTATTCGAAGTTCAATATCAAGGGTATATTTTCAAGTTTCGACGCTTTTCATATTTCAAAGAATTTTTCATATAAAACTACTCAACTCATTCAACATTATTCGACGTTCAATATCAAGGGTATATTTTCAAATTTCGACGCTTTTCATATTTCAAAGAATTTTTCATATTATAAAACTACTCAACTCATTCAACATTATTCGAAGTTCAATATCAAGGGTATATTTTCAAGTTTCGACGCTTCTCATATTTCAAAGAATTTTTCATATTATAAAACTAATCAACTCATTCAATATTATTCGAAGTTCAATGTAAAGGGTATATTTTCAAGTTTCGACGCTTTTCATATTTCAAAGAAGTTTTCATATAAAACTACTCAACTCATTCAACATTATTCGACGTTCAATATCAAGGGTATATTTTCAAATTTCGACGCTTCTCATATTTCAAAGAATTTTTCATATTATAAAACTACTCAACCCATTCAATATTATTCGAAGTTCAATGTGAAGGGTATATTTTCAAGTTTCGACGCTTCTCATATTTCAAAGAATTTTTCATATTATAAAACTACTCAACCCATTCAATATTATTCGAAGTTCAATGTGAAGGGTATATTTTCAAGTTTCGACGCTTCTCATATTTCAAAGAATTTTTCATATTATAAAACTACTCAACCCATTCAATATTATTCGAAGTTCAATGTGAAGGGTATATTTTCAAGTTTCGACGCTTCTCATATTTCAAAGAATTTTTCATATTATAAAACTACTCAACCCATTCAATATTATTCGAAGTTCAATGTGAAGGGTATATTTTCAAGTTTCGACGCTTCTCATATTTCAAAGAATTTTTCATATTATAAAACTACTCAACTCATTCAATATTATTCGAAGTTCAATGTGAAGGGTATATTTTCAAGTTTCGACGCTTTTCATATTTCAAAGAATTTTTCATATTATAAAACTACTCAACTCATTCAACATTATTCGAAGTTCAATATCAAGGGTATATTTTCAAGTTTCGACGCTTTTCATATTTCAAAGAATTTTTCATATTATAAAACTACTCAACTCATTCAATATTATTCGAAGTTCAATGTAAAGGGTATATTTTCAAGTTTCGACGCTTTTCATATTTCAAAGAATTTTTCATATAAAACTACTCAACTCATTCAACATTATTCGACGTTCAATATCAAGGGTATATTTTCAAGTTTCGACGCTTCTCATATTTCAAAGAATTTTTCATATTATAAAACTACTCAACTCATTCAACATTATTCGAAGTTCAATATCAAGGGTATATTTTCAAGTTTCGACGCTTCTCATATTTCAAAGAATTTTTCATATTATAAAACTACTCAACTCATTCAATATTATTCGAAGTTCAATGTGAAGGGTATATTTTCAAGTTTCGACGCTTCTCATATTTCAAAGAATTTTTCATATTATAAAACTACTCAACCCATTCAATATTATTCGAAGTTCAATGTGAAGGGTATATTTTCAAGTTTCGACGCTTTTCATATTTCAAAGAATTTTTCATATTATAAAACTAATCAACTCATTCAATATTATTCGAAGTTCAATGTAAAGGGTATATTTTCAAGTTTCGACGCTTTTCATATTTCAAAGATTTTCTCATATTATAAAACTACTCAACTCATTCAACATTATTCGAAGTTCAATATCAAGGGTATATTTTCAAGTTTCGACGCTTCTCATATTTCAAAGAATTTTTCATATTATAAAACTACTCAACTCATTCAACATTATTCGAAGTTCAATATCAAGGGTATATTTTCAAATTTCGACGCTTTTCATATTTCAAAGAATTTTTCATATTATAAAACTACTCAACTCATTCAACATTATTCGAAGTTCAATATCAAGGGTATATTTTCAAGTTTCGACGCTTCTCATATTTCAAAGAATTTTTCATATTATAAAACTACTCAACTCATTCAACATTATTCGAAGTTCAATATCAAGGGTATATTTTCAAATTTCGACGCTTTTCATATTTCAAAGAATTTTTCATATTATAAAACTACTCAACTCATTCAACATTATTCGAAGTTCAATATCAAGGGTATATTTTCAAGTTTCGACGCTTCTCATATTTCAAAGAATCTTTCATATTATAAAACTACTCAACTCATTCAATATTATTCGAAGTTCAATGTGAAGGGTATATTTTCAAGTTTCGACGCTTCTCATATTTCAAAGAATTTTTCATATTATAAGACTACTCAACCCATTCAATATTATTCGAAGTTCAATGTGAAGGGTATATTTTCAAGTTTCGACGCTTCTCATATTTCAAAGAATTTTTCATATTATAAAACTACTCAACTCATTCAATATTATTCGAAGTTCAATGTGAAGGGTATATTTTCAAGTTTCGACGCTTTTCATATTTCAAAGAATTTTTCATATTATAAAACTACTCAACTCATTCAACATTATTCGAAGTTCAATATCAAGGGTATATTTTCAAGTTTCGACGCTTTTCATATTTCAAAGAATTTTTCATATAAAACTACTCAACTCATTCAACATTATTCGACGTTCAATATCAAGGGTATATTTTCAAATTTCGACGCTTTTCATATTTCAAAGAATTTTTCATATTATAAAACTACTCAACTCATTCAACATTATTCGAAGTTCAATATCAAGGGTATATTTTCAAGTTTCGACGCTTCTCATAATTCAAAGAATTTTTCATATTATAAAACTACTCAACTCATTCAATATTATTCGAAGTTCAATGTAAAGGGTATATTTTCAAGTTTCGACGCTTTTCATATTTCAAAGAATTTCTCATATTATAAAACTACTCAACTCATTCAACATTATTCGACGTACAATGTAAGGGTATATTTTGAAGTTTCGACGCTTTTCTTGTTTCAAAGAATTTCTCATATTATAAAACTACTCAACTCATTCAATATTATTCGAAGTTCAATGCAAAGGGTATATTTTCAAGTTTCGACGCTTTTCATATTTCAAAGAATTTCTCATATTATAAAACTACTCAACTCATTCAACATTATTCGACGTTCAATGTAAAGGGTATATTTTGAAGTTTCGACGCTTTTCTTGTTTCAAAGAATTTCTCATATTATAAAACTACTCAACTCATTCAATATTATTCGAAGTTCAATGTAAAGGGTATATTTTCAAGTTTCGACGCTTTTCATATTTCAAAGAATTTCTCATATTATAAAACTACTCAACTCATTCAACATTATTCGACGTTCAATGTAAAGGGTATATTTTGAAGTTTCGACGCTTTTCTTGTTTCAAAGAATTTTTCATATTATAAAACTACTCAACTCATTCAATATTATTCGAAGTTCAATGTAAAGGGTATATTTTCAAGTTTCGACGCTTTTCATATTTCAAAGAATTTCTCATATTATAAAACTACTCAACTCATTCAACATTATTCGACGTACAATGTAAGGGTATATTTTGAAGTTTCGACGCTTTTCTTGTTTCAAAGAATTTTTCATATTATAAAACTACTCAAGTCATTCAATATTATTCGAAGTTCAATGCAAAGGGTATATTTTCAAGTTTCGACGCTTTTCATATTTCAAAGAATTTCTCATATTATAAAACTACTCAACTCATTCAACATTATTCGACGTTCAATGTAAAGGGTATATTTTGAAGTTTCGACGCTTTTCTTGTTTCAAAGAATTTCTCATATTATAAAACTACTCAACTCATTCAACATTATTCGAAGTTCAATGTAAAGGGTATATTTTCAAGTTTCGACGCTTTTCTTGTTTCAAAGAATTTCTCATATTATAAAACTACTCAACTCATTCAACATTATTCGAAGTTCAATGTAAAGGGTATATTTTGAAGTTTCGATGCTTTTCTTGTTTCAAAGAATTTTTCATATTATAAAACTACTCAACTCATTCAATATTATTCGAAGTTCAATGTAAAGGGTATATTTTCAAGTTTCGACGCTTTTCTTGTTTCAAAGAATTTCTCATATTATAAAACTACTCAACTCATTCAACATTATTCGACGTTCAATGTAAAGGGTATATTTTCAAGTTTCGACGCTTCTCATATTTCAAAGAATTTTTCATATTATAAAACTACTCAACTCATTCAATATTATTCGAAGTTCAATGTAAAGGGTATATTTTCAAGTTTCGACGCTTTTCATATTTCAAAGAATTTTTCATATTATAAAACTACTCAACTCATTCAATATTATTCGAAGTTCAATGTAAAGGGTATATTTTCAAGTTTCGACGCTTTTCATATTTCAAAGAATTTTTCATATTATAAAACTACTCAACTCATTCAATATTATTCGAAGTTCAATGTAAAGGGTATATTTTCAAGTTTCGACGCTTTTCATATTTCAAAGAATTTTTCATATTATAAAACTACTCAACTCATTCAATATTATTCGAAGTTCAATGTAAAGGGTATATTTTGAAGTTTCGACGCTTTTCATATTATAAAACTACTCAACTCATTCAATATTATTCGAAGTTCAATGTAAAGGGTATATTTTCAAGTTTCGACGCTTTTCTTGTTTCAAAGAATTTCTCATATTATAAAACTACTCAACTCATTCAACATTATTCGACGTTCAATGTAAAGTGTATATTTTCAAGTTTCGACGCTTCTCATATTTCAAAGAATTTTTCATATTATAAAACTACTCAACTCATTCAATATTATTCGAAGTTCAATGTAAAGGGTATATTTTCAAGTTTCGACGCTTTTCATATTTCAAAGAATTTTTCATATTATAAAACTACTCAACTCATTCAATATTATTCGAAGTTCAATGTAAAGGGTATATTTTCAAGTTTCGACGCTTTTCATATTTCAAAGAATTTTTCATATTATAAAACTACTCAACTCATTCAATATTATTCGAAGTTCAATGTAAAGGGTATATTTTCAAGTTTCGACGCTTTTCTTGTTTCAAAGAATTTCTCATATTATAAAACTACTCAACTCATTCAACATTATTCGACGTTCAATGTAAAGGGTATATTTTCAAGTTTCGACGCTTCTCATATTTCAAAGAATTTTTCATATTATAAAACTACTCAACTCATTCAATATTATTCGAAGTTCAATGTAAAGGGTATATTTTCAAGTTTCGACGCTTTTCATATTTCAAAGAATTTTTCATATTATAAAACTACTCAACTCATTCAATATTATTCGAAGTTCAATGTAAAGGGTATATTTTCAAGTTTCGACGCTTTTCTTGTTTCGAAGAATTTCTCATATTATAAAACTACTCAACTCATTCAACATTATTCGACGTTCAATGTAAAGGGTATATTTTCAAGTTTCGACGCTTCTCATATTTCAAAGAATTTTTCATATTATAAAACTACTCAACTCATTCAATATTATTCGAAGTTCAATGTAAAGGGTATATTTTCAAGTTTCGACGCTTTTCATATTTCAAAGAATTTTTCATATTATAAAACTACTCAACTCATTCAATATTATTCGAAGTTCAATGTAAAGGGTATATTTTCAAGTTTCGACGCTTTTCTTGTTTCAAAGAATTTTTCATATTATAAAACTACTCAACTCATTCAACATTATTCGACGTTCAATGTAAAGGGTATATTTTCAAGTTTCGACGCTCTTCATATTTCAAAGAATTTTTCATATTATAAAACTACTCAACTCATTCAATATTATTCGAAGTTCAATGTAAAGGGTATATTTTCAAGTTTCGACGCTTTTCATATTTCAAAGAATTTTTCATATTATAAAACTACTCAACTCATTCAATATTATTCGAAGTTCAATGTAAAGGGTATATTTTGAAGTTTCGACGCTTTTCTTGTTTCAAAGAATTTCTCATATTATAAAACTACTCAACTCATTCAACATTATTCGAAGTTCAATGTAAAGGGTATATTTTCAAGTTTCGACGCTTTTCTTGTTTCAAAGAATTTCTCATATTATAAAACTACTCAACTCATTCAACATTATTCGAAGTTCAATGTAAAGGGTATATTTTGAAGTTTCGACGCTTTTCTTGTTTCAAAGAATTTTTCATATTATAAAACTACTCAACTCATTCAATATTATTCGAAGTTCAATGTAAAGGGTATATTTTCAAGTTTCGACGCTTTTCTTGTTTCAAAGAATTTCTCATATTATAAAACTACTCAACTCATTCAACATTATTCGACGTTCAATGTAAAGGGTATATTTTCAAGTTTCGACGCTTCTCATATTTCAAAGAATTTTTCATATTATAAAACTACTCAACTCATTCAATATTATTCGAAGTTCAATGTAAAGGGTATATTTTCAAGTTTCGACGCTTTTCATATTTCAAAGAATTTTTCATATTATAAAACTACTCAACTCATTCAATATTATTCGAAGTTCAATGTAAAGGGTATATTTTCAAGTTTCGACGCTTCTCATATTTCAAAGAATTTCTCATATTATAAAACTACTCAACTCATTCAATATTATTCGAAGTTCAATGTGAAGGGTATATTTTCAAGTTTCGACGCTTTTCATATTTCAAAGAATTTTTCATATTATAAAACTACTCAACTCATTCAATATTATTCGAAGTTCAATGTAAAGGGTATATTTTCAAGTTTCGACGCTTTTCATATTTCAAAGAATTTTTCATATTATAAAACTACTCAACTCATTCAATATTATTCGAAGTTCAATGTAAAGGGTATATTTTCAAGTTTCGACGCTTTTCATATTTCAAAGAATTTTTCATATTATAAAACTACTCAACTCATTCAATATTATTCGAAGTTCAATGTGAAGGGTATATTTTCAAGTTTCGACGCTTCTCATATTTCAAAGAATTTTTCATATTATAAAACTACTCAACTCATTCAATATTATTCGAAGTTCAATGTGAAGGGTATATTTTCAAGTTTCGACGCTTCTCATATTTCAAAGAATTTTTCATATTATAAAACTACTCAACTCATTCAACATTATTTGACGTTCAATGTAAAGGGTATATTTTCAAGTTTCGACGTTTTTCATATTTCAAAGAATTTTTCATATTATAAAACTACTCAACTCATTCAATATTATTCGAAGTTCAATGTAAAGGGTATATTTTCAAGTTTCGACGCTTTTCATATTTCAAAGAATTTTTCATATTATAAAACTACTCAACTCATTCAACATTATTCGACGTTCAATGTAAAGGGTATATTTTCAAGTTTCGACGCTTCTCATATTTCAAAGAATTTTTCATATTATAAAACTACTCAACTCATTCAATATTATTCGAAGTTCAATGTAAAGGGTATATTTTGAAGTTCATATTTCAAAGAATTTCTCATATTATAAAACTACTCAACTCATTCAACATTATTCGACGTTCAATGTAAAAGGTATATTTTCAAGTTTCGACGCTTTTCATATTTCAAAGAATTTTTCATATTATAAAACTACTCAACTCATTCAATATTATTCGAAGTTCAATGTAAAGGGTATATTTTGAAGTTTCGACGCTTTTCATATTTCAAAGAATTTCTCATATTATAAAACTACTCAACTCATTCAACATTATTCGACGTTCAATGTAAAGGGTATATTTTCAAGTTTCGACGCTTTTCATATTTCAAAGAATTTTTCATATTATAAAACTACTCAACTCATTCAATATTATTCGAAGTTCAATGTAAAGGGTATATTTCCAAGTTTCGACGCTTTTCATATTTCAAAGAATTTTTCATATTATAAAACTACTCAACTCATTCAATATTATTCGAAGTTCAATGTAAAGGGTATATTTTCAAGTTTCGACGCTTCTCATATTTCAAAGAATTTTTCATATTATAAAACTACTCAACTCATTCAATATTATTCGAAGTTCAATGTAAATGGTATATTTTGAAGTTGCGACGCTTTTCATATTTCAAAGAATTTTTCATATTATAAAACTACTCAACTCATTCAATATTATTCGAAGTTCAATGTAAAGGGTATATTTTCAAGTTTCGACGCTTTTCATATTTCAAAGAATTTTTCATATTATAAAACTACTCAACTCATTCAACATTATTCGAAGTTCAATGTAAAAGGGTATATTTTCAAGTTTCGACGCTTTTCATATTTCAAAGAATTTTTCATATTATAAAACTACTCAACTCATTCAATATTATTCGAAGTTCAATGTAAAGGGTATATTTTCAAGTTTCGACGCTTTTCATATTTCAAAGAATTTCTCATATTATAAAACTACTCAACTCATTCAACATTATTCGACGTTCAATGTAAAGGGTATATTTTCAAGTTTCGACGCTTTTCATATTTCAAAGAATTTTTCATATTATAAAACTACTCAACTCATTCAATATTATTCGAAGTTCAATGTAAAGGGTATATTTTGAAGTTTCGACGCTTTTCATATTTCAAAGAATTTCTCATATTATAAAACTACTCAACTCATTCAACATTATTCGACGTTCAATGTAAAAGGTATATTTTCAAGTTTCGACGCTTTTCATATTTCAAAGAATTTTTCATATTATAAAACTACTCAACTCATTCAATATTATTCGAAGTTCAATGTAAAGGGTATATTTTGAAGTTTCGACGCTTTTCATATTTCAAAGAATTTCTCATATTATAAAACTACTCAACTCATTCAACATTATTCGACGTTCAATGTAAAGGGTATATTTTCAAGTTTCGACGCTTTTCATATTTCAAAGAATTTTTCATATTATAAAACTACTCAACTCATTCAATATTATTCGAAGTTCAATGTGAAGGGTATATTTTCAAGTTTCGACGCTTTTCATATTTCAAAGAATTTCTCATATTATAAAACTACTCAACTCATTCAACATTATTCGACGTTCAATGTAAAGGGTATATTTTCAAGTTTCGACGCTTTTCATATTTCAAAGAATTTTTCATATTATAAAACTACTCAACTCATTCAATATTATTCGAAGTTCAATGTAAAGGGTATATTTTCAAGTTTCGACGCTTTTCATATTTCAAAGAATTTTTCATATTATAAAACTACTCAACTCATTCAATATTATTCGAAGTTCAATGTGAAGGGTATATTTTGAAGTTTCGACGCTTTTCATATTTCAAAGAATTTTTCATATTATAAAACTACTCAACTCATTCAACATTATTCGACGTTCAATGTAAAAGGTATATTTTCAAGTTTCGACGCTTTTCATATTTCAAAGAATTTTTCATATTATAAAACTACTCAACTCATTCAATATTATTCGAAGTTCAATGTAAAGGGTATATTTTCAAATTTCGACGCTTCTCATATTTCAAAGAATTTTTCATATTATAAAACTACTCAACTCATTCAACATTATTCGACGTTCAATGTAAAGGGTATATTTTCAAGTTTCGACGCTTTTCATATTTCAAAGAATTTTTCATATTATAAAACTACTCAACTCATTCAATATTATTCGAAGTTCAATGTGAAGGGTATATTTTCAAGTTTCGACGCTTTTCATATTTCAAAGAATTTCTCATATTATAAAACTACTCAACTCATTCAACATTATTCGACGTTCAATGTAAAGGGTATATTTTCAAGTTTCGACGCTTTTCATATTTCAAAGAATTTTTCATATTATAAAACTACTCAACTCATTCAACATTATTCGACGTTCAATGTAAAGGGTATATTTTCAAGTTTCGACGCTTTTCATATTTCAAAGAATTTCTCATATTATAAAACTACTCAACTCATTCAACATTATTCGACGTTCAATGTAAAGGGTATATTTTCAAGTTTCGACGCTTTTCATATTTCAAAGAATTTCTCATATTATAAAACTACTCAACTCATTCAACATTATTCGACGTTCAATGTAAAGGGTATATTTTCAAGTTTCGACGCTTTTCATATTTCAAAGAATTTCTCATATTATAAAACTACTCAACTCATTCAACATTATTCGACGTTCAATGTAAAGGGTATATTTTCAAGTTTCGACGCTTTTCATATTTCAAAGAATTTTTCATATTATAAAACTACTCAACTCATTCAATATTATTCGAAGTTCAATGTAAAGGGTATATTTCCAAGTTTCGACGCTTTTCATATTTCAAAGAATTTTTCATATTATAAAACTACTCAACTCATTCAATATTATTCGAAGTTCAATGTAAAGGGTATATTTTCAAGTTTCGACGCTTCTCATATTTCAAAGAATTTTTCATATTATAAAACTACTCAACTCATTCAACATTATTCGACGTTCAATGTAAAGGGTATATTTTCAAGTTTCGACGCTTTTCATATTTCAAAGAATTTCTCATATTATAAAACTACTCAACTCATTCAACATTATTCGACGTTCAATGTAAAGGGTATATTTTCAAGTTTCGACGCTTTTCATATTTCAAAGAATTTTTCATATTATAAAACTACTCAACTCATTCAATATTATTCGAAGTTCAATGTAAAGGGTATATTTCCAAGTTTCGACGCTTTTCATATTTCAAAGAATTTTTCATATTATAAAACTACTCAACTCATTCAATATTATTCGAAGTTCAATGTAAAGGGTATATTTTCAAGTTTCGACGCTTCTCATATTTCAAAGAATTTTTCATATTATAAAACTACTCAACTCATTCAATATTATTCGAAGTTCAATGTAAAGGGTATGTATATTTTGAAGTTTCGACGCTTTTCATATTTCAAAGAATTTCTCATATTATAAAACTACTCAACTCATTCAACATTATTCGACGTTCAATGTAAATGGTATATTTTCAAGTTTCGACGCTTTTCATATTTCAAAGAATTTTTCATATTATAAAACTACTCAACTCATTCAATATTATTCGAAGTTCAATGTAAAGGGTATATTTTGAAGTTTCGACGCTTCTCATATTTCAAAGAATTTCTCATATTATAAAACTACTCAACTCATTCAACATTATTCGACGTTCAATGTAAAGGGTATATTTTGAAGTTTCGACGCTTCTCATATTTCAAAGAATTTCTCATATTATAAAACTACTCAACTCATTCAACATTATTCGACGTTCAATGTAAATGGTATATTTTCAAGTTTCGACGCTTTTCATATTTCAAAGAATTTTTAATATTATAAAACTACTCAACTCATTCAATATTATTCGAAGTTCAATGTAAAGGGTATATTTTGAAGTTTCGACGCTTTTCATATTTCAAAGAATTTCTCATATTATAAAACTACTCAACTCATTCAACATTATTCGACGTTCAATGTAAATGGTATATTTTCAAGTTTCGACGCTTTTCATATTTCAAAGAATTTTTCATATTATAAAACTACTCAACTCATTCAATATTATTCGAAGTTCAATGTAAAGGGTATATTTTGAAGTTTCGACGCTTTTCATATTTCAAAGAATTTCTCATATTATAAAACTACTCAACTCATTCAACATTATTCGACGTTCAATGTAAAAGGTATATTTTCAAGTTTCGACGCTTTTCATATTTCAAAGAATTTTTCATATTATAAAACTACTCAACTCATTCAATATTATTCGAAGTTCAATGTAAAGGGTATATTTTGAAGTTTCGACGCTTTTCATATTTCAAAGAATTTCTCATATTATAAAACTACTCAACTCATTCAACATTATTCGACGTTCAATGTAAAGGGTATATTTTCAAGTTTCGACGCTTTTCATATTTCAAAGAATTTTTCATATTATAAAACTACTCAACTCATTCAATATTATTCGAAGTTCAATGTGAAGGGTATATTTTCAAGTTTCGACGCTTTTCATATTTCAAAGAATTTCTCATATTATAAAACTACTCAACTCATTCAACATTATTCGACGTTCAATGTAAAGGGTCTATTTTCAAGTTTCGACGCTTTTCATATTTCAAAGAATTTTTCATATTATAAAACTACTCAACTCATTCAATATTATTCGAAGTTCAATGTAAAGGGTATATTTTCAAGTTTCGACGCTTTTCATATTTCAAAGAATTTTTCATATTATAAAACTACTCAACTCATTCAATATTATTCGAAGTTCAATGTGAAGGGTATATTTTGAAGTTTCGACGCTTTTCATATTTCAAATAATTTTTCATATTATAAAACTACTCAACTCATTCAACATTATTCGACGTTCAATGTAAAAGGTATATTTTCAAGTTTCGACGCTTTTCATATTTCAAAGAATTTTTCATATTATAAAACTACTCAACTCATTCAATATTATTCGAAGTTCAATGTAAAGGGTATATTTTCAAGTTTCGACGCTTCTCATATTTCAAAGAATTTCTCATATTATAAAACTACTCAGCTCATTCAACATTATTCGACGTTCTATGTAAAGGGTATATTTTCAAGTTTCGACGCTTTTCATATTTCAAAGAATTTTTCATATTATAAAACTACTCAACTCATTCAATATTATTCGAAGTTCAATGTGAAGGGTATATTTTCAAGTTTCGACGCTTTTCATATTTCAAAGAATTTCTCATATTATAAAACTACTCAACTCATTCAACATTATTCGACGTTCAATGTAAAGGGTATATTTTCAAGTTTCGACGCTTTTCATATTTCAAAGAATTTCTCATATTATAAAACTACTCAACTCATTCAACATTATTCGACGTTCAATGTAAAGGGTATATTTTCAAGTTTCGACGCTTTTCATATTTCAAAGAATTTCTCATATTATAAAACTACTCAACTCATTCAACATTATTCGACGTTCAATGTAAAGGGTATATTTTCAAGTTTCGACGCTTTTCATATTTCAAAGAATTTCTCATATTATAAAACTACTCAACTCATTCAACATTATTCGACGTTCAATGTAAAGGGTATATTTTCAAGTTTCGACGCTTTTCATATTTCAAAGAATTTCTCATATTATAAAACTACTCAACTCATTCAACATTATTCGACGTTCAATGTAAAGGGTATATTTTCAAGTTTCGACGCTTTTCATATTTCAAAGAATTTTTCATATTATAAAACTACTCAACTCATTCAATATTATTCGAAGTTCAATGTAAAGGGTATATTTCCAAGTTTCGACGCTTTTCATATTTCAAAGAATTTTTCATATTATAAAACTACTCAACTCATTCAATATTATTCGAAGTTCAATGTAAAGGGTATATTTTCAAGTTTCGACGCTTCTCATATTTCAAAGAATTTTTCATATTATAAAACTACTCAACTCATTCAACATTATTCGACGTTCAATGTAAAGGGTATATTTTCAAGTTTCGACGCTTTTCATATTTCAAAGAATTTCTCATATTATAAAACTACTCAACTCATTCAACATTATTCGACGTTCAATGTAAAGGGTATATTTTCAAGTTTCGACGCTTTTCATATTTCAAAGAATTTTTCATATTATAAAACTACTCAACTCATTCAATATTATTCGAAGTTCAATGTAAAGGGTATATTTTCAAGTTTCGACGCTTCTCATATTTCAAAGAATTTTTCATATTATAAAACTACTCAACTCATTCAATATTATTCGAAGTTCAATGTAAAGGGTATGTATATTTTGAAGTTTCGACGCTTTTCATATTTCAAAGAATTTCTCATATTATAAAACTACTCAACTCATTCAACATTATTCGACGTTCAATGTAAAAGGTATATTTTCAAGTTTCGACGCTTTTCATATTTCAAAGAATTTTTAATATTATAAAACTACTCAACTCATTCAATATTATTCGAAGTTCAATGTAAAGGGTATATTTTGAAGTTTCGACGCTTTTCATATTTCAAAGAATTTCTCATATTATAAAACTACTCAACTCATTCAACATTATTCGACGTTCAATGTAAAGGGTATATTTTCAAGTTTCGACGCTTTTCATATTTCAAAGAATTTTTCATATTATAAAACTACTCAACTCATTCAATATTATTCGAAGTTCAATGTGAAGGGTATATTTTCAAGTTTCGACGCTTTTCATATTTCAAAGAATTTCTCATATTATAAAACTACTCAACTCATTCAACATTATTCGACGTTCAATGTAAAGGGTATATTTTCAAGTTTCGACGCTTTTCATATTTCAAAGAATTTTTCATATTATAAAACTACTCAACTCATTCAATATTATTCGAAGTTCAATGTAAAGGGTATATTTTCAAGTTTCGACGCTTTTCATATTTCAAAGAATTTCTCATATTATAAAACTACTCAACTCATTCAACATTATTCGACGTTCAATGTAAAGGGTATATTTTCAAGTTTCGACGCTTTTCATATTTCAAAGAATTTTTCATATTATAAAACTACTCAACTCATTCAATATTATTCGAAGTTCAATGTAAAGGGTATATTTTCAAGTTTCGACGCTTCTCATATTTCAAAGAATTTCTCATATTATAAAACTACTCAACTGATTCAATATTATTCGGAGTTCAATGTGAAGGGTATATTTTCAAGTTTCGACGCTTTTCATATTTCAAAGAATTTTTCATATTATAAAACTACTCAACTCATTCAATATTATTCGAAGTTCAATGTAAAGGGTATATTTCCAAGTTTCGACGCTTCTCATATTTCAAAGAATTTCTCATATTATAAAACTACTCAACTGATTCAATATTATTCGGAGTTCAATGTGAAGGGTATATTTTCAAGTTTCGACGCTTTTCATATTTCAAAGAATTTTTCATATTATAAAACTACTCAACTCATTCAATATTATTCGAAGTTCAATGTAAAGGGTATATTTCCAAGTTTCGACGCTTTTCATATTTCAAAGAATTTTTCATATTATAAAACTACTCAACTCATTCAATATTATTCGAAGTTCAATGTAAAGGGTATATTTTCAAGTTTCGACGCTTCTCATATTTCAAAGAATTTCTCATATTATAAAACTACTCAACTGATTCAATATTATTCGGAGTTCAATGTGAAGGGTATATTTTCAAGTTTCGACGCTTTTCATATTTCAAAGAATTTTTCATATATAAAACTACTCAACTCATTCCATATTATTCGAAGTTCAATGTAAAGGGTATATTTTCAAGTTTCGACGCTTCTCATATTTCAAAGAATTTCTCATATTATAAAACTACTCAACTGATTCAATATTATTCGGAGTTCAATGTGAAGGGTATATTTTCAAGTTTCGACGCTTTTCATATTTCAAAGAATTTTTCATATTATAAAACTACTCAACTCATTCAATATTATTCGAAGTTCAATGTAAAGGGTATATTTCCAAGTTTCGACGCTTTTCATATTTCAAAGAATTTTTCATATTATAAAACTACTCAACTCATTCAATATTATTCGAAGTTCAATGTAAAGGGTATATTTTCAAGTTTCGACGCTTCTCATATTTCAAAGAATTTTTCATATTATAAAACTACTCAACTCATTCAATATTATTCGAAGTTCAATGTAAAGGGTATATTTTGAAGTTTCGACGCTTTTCATATTTCAAAGAATTTCTCATATTATAAAACTACTCAACTCATTCAACATTATTCGACGTTCAATGTAAAAGGTATATTTTCAAGTTTCGACGCTTTTCATATTTCAAAGAATTTTTCATATTATAAAACTACTCAACTCATTCAATATTATTCGAAGTTCAATGTAAAGGGTATATTTTGAAGTTTCGACGCTTTTCATATTTCAAAGAATTTCTCATATTATAAAACTACTCAACTCATTCAACATTATTCGACGTTCAATGTAAAGGGTATATTTTCAAGTTTCGACGCTTTTCATATTTCAAAGAATTTTTCATATTATAAAACTACTCAATTCATTCAATATTATTCGAAGTTCAATGTGAAGGGTATATTTTCAAGTTTCGACGCTTTTCATATTTCAAAGAATTTCTTATATTATAAAACTACTCAACTCATTCAACATTATTCGACGTTCAATGTAAAGGGTATATTTTCAAGTTTCGACGCTTTTCATATTTCAAAGAATTTCTCATATTATAAAACTACTCAACTCATTCAACATTATTCGACGTTCAATGTAAAGGGTATATTTTCAAGTTTCGACGCTTTTCATATTTCAAAGAATTTTTCATATTATAAAACTACTCAACTCATTCAATATTATTCGAAGTTCAATGTAAAGGGTATATTTTCAAGTTTCGACGCTTTTCATATTTCAAAGAATTTTTCATATTATAAAACTACTCAACTCATTTAACATTCGAAGTTCAATGTAAAGGGTATATTTTCAAGTTTCGACGCTTTTCATATTTCAAAGAATTTTTCATATTATAAAACTACTCAACTCATTCAATATTATTCGAAGTTCAATGTAAAGGGTATATTTTGAAATTTCGACGCTTTTCATATTTCAAAGAATTTCTCATATTATAAAACTACTCAACTCATTCAACATTATTCGACGTTCAATGTAAAGGGTATATTTTCAAGTTTCGACGCTTTTCATATTTCAAAGAATTTTTCATATTATAAAACTACTCAACTCATTCAACATTATTCGACGTTCAATGTAAAGGGTATATTTTCAAGTTTCGACGCTTTTCATATTTCAAAGAATTTTTCATATTATAAAACTACTCAACTCATTCAATATTATTCGAAGTTCAATGTAAAGGGTATATTTTCAAGTTTCGACGCTTTTCATATTTCAAAGAATTTTTCATATTATAAAACTACTCAACTCATTTAACATTCGAAGTTCAATGTAAAGGGTATATTTTCAAGTTTCGACGCTTTTCATATTTCAAAGAATTTTTCATATTATAAAACTACTCAACTCATTCAATATTATTCGAAGTTCAATGTAAAGGGTATATTTTCAAGTTTCGACGCTTTTCATATTTCAAAGAATTTCTCATATTATAAAACTACTCAACTCATTCAACATTATTCGACGTTCAATGTAAAGGGTATATTTTCAAGTTTCGACGCTTTTCATATTTCAAAGAATTTTTCATATTATAAAACTACTCAACTCATTCAACATTATTCGACGTTCAATGTAAAGGGTATATTTTCAAGTTTCGACGCTTTTCATATTTCAAAGAATTTCTCATATTATAAAACTACTCAACTCATTCAACATTATTCGACGTTCAATGTAAAGGGTATATTTTCAAGTTTCGATGCTTTTCATATTTCAAAGAATTTTTCATATTATAAAACTACTCAACTCATTCAATATTATTCGAAGTTCAATGTAAAGGGTATATTTTCAAGTTTCGACGCTTTTCATATTTCAAAGAATTTCTCATATTATAAAACTACTCAACTCATTCAACATTATTCGACGTTCAATGTAAAGGGTATATTTTCAAGTTTCGACGCTTTTCATATTTCAAAGAATTTTTCATATTATAAAACTACTCAACTCATTCAATATTATTCGAAGTTCAATGTAAAGGGTATATTTTCAAGTTTCGACGCTTTTCATATTTCAAAGAATTTTTCATATTATAAAACTACTCAACTCATTTAACATTCGAAGTTCAATGTAAAGGGTATATTTTCAAGTTTCGACGCTTTTCATATTTCAAAGAATTTTTCATATTATAAAACTACTCAACTCATTCAATATTATTCGAAGTTCAATGTAAAGGGTATATTTTGAAGTTTCGACGCTTTTCATATTTCAAAGAATTTCTCATATTATAAAACTACTCAACTCATTCAACATTATTCGAAGTTCAATGTAAAGGGTATATTTCCAAGTTTCGACGCTTTTCATATTTCAAAGAATTTTTCATATTATAAAACTACTCAACTCATTCAATATTATTCGAAGTTCAATGTAAAGGGTATATTTTCAAGTTTCGACGCTTCTCATATTTCAAAGAATTTTTCATATTATAAAACTACTCAACTCATTCAATATTATTCGAAGTTCAATGTAAAGGGTATATTTTGAAGTTTCGACGCTTTTCATATTTCAAAGAATTTCTCATATTATAAAACTACTCAACTCATTCAACATTATTCGACGTTCAATGTAAAGGGTATATTTTCAAGTTTCGACGCTTTTCATATTTCAAAGAATTTTTCATATTATAAAACTACTCAATTCATTCAATATTATTCGAAGTTCAATGTGAAGGGTATATTTTCAAGTTTCGACGCTTTTCATATTTCAAAGAATTTCTTATATTATAAAACTACTCAACTCATTCAACATTATTCGACGTTCAATGTAAAGGGTATATTTTCAAGTTTCGACGCTTTTCATATTTCAAAGAATTTTTCATATTATAAAACTACTCAACTCATTCAATAGTATTCGAAGTTCAATGTAAAGGGTATATTTTCAAGTTTCGACGCTTTTCATATTTCAAAGAATTTTTCATATTATAAAACTACTCAACTCATTTAACATTCGAAGTTCAATGTAAAGGGTATATTTTCAAGTTTCGACGCTTTTCATATTTCAAAGAATTTTTCATATTATAAAACTACTCAATTCATTCAATATTATTCGAAGTTCAATGTGAAGGGTATATTTTCAAGTTTCGACGCTTTTCATATTTCAAAGAATTTCTTATATTATAAAACTACTCAACTCATTCAACATTATTCGACGTTCAATGTAAAGGGTATATTTTCAAGTTTCGACGCTTTTCATATTTCAAAGAATTTTTCATATTATAAAACTACTCAACTCATTCAATATTATTCGAAGTTCAATGTAAAGGGTATATTTTCAAGTTTCGACGCTTTTCATATTTTAAAGAATTTTTCATATTATAAAACTACTCAACTCATTTAACATTCGAAGTTCAATGTAAAGGGTATATTTTCAAGTTTCGACGCTTTTCATATTTCAAAGAATTTTTCATATTATCAAACTACTCAA
Organism: Sphenella marginata; assembly: GCA_951509765.1. NCBI lineage: Eukaryota > Metazoa > Arthropoda > Insecta > Diptera > Tephritidae > Sphenella > Sphenella marginata. The sequence continues at coordinate 92,016,442 of OX608079.1, read as the reverse complement.
CTCATTCAATATTATTCGAAGTTCAATGTAAAGGGTATATTTTCAAGTTTCGACGCTTTTCATATTTCAAAGAATTTTTCATATTATAAAACTACTCAACTCATTTAACATTCGAAGTTCAATGTAAAGGGTATATTTTCAAGTTTCGACGCTTTTCATATTTCAAAGAATTTTTCATATTATAAAACTACTCAATTCATTCAATATTATTCGAAGTTCAATGTGAAGGGTATATTTTCAAGTTTCGACGCTTTTCATATTTCAAAGAATTTCTTATATTATAAAACTACTCAACTCATTCAATATTATTCGAAGTTCAATGTAAAGGGTATATTTTGAAGTTTCGACGCTTTTCATATTTCAAAGAATTTCTCATATTATAAAACTACTCAACTCATTCAATATTATTCGAAGTTCAATGTAAAGGGTATATTTCCAAGTTTCGACGCTTTTCATATTTCAAAGAATTTTTCATATTATAAAACTACTCAACTCATTCAATATTATTCGAAGTTCAATGTAAAGGGTATATTTTCAAGTTTCGACGCTTCTCATATTTCAAAGAATTTTTCATATTATAAAACTACTCAACTCATTCAACATTATTCGACGTTCAATGTAAAGGGTATATTTTCAAGTTTCGACGCTTTTCATATTTCAAAGAATTTCTCATATTATAAAACTACTCAACTCATTCAACATTATTCGACGTTCAATGTAAAGGGTATATTTTCAAGTTTCGACGCTTTTCATATTTCAAAGAATTTTTCATATTATAAAACTACTCAACTCATTCAATATTATTCGAAGTTCAATGTAAAGGGTATATTTCCAAGTTTCGACGCTTCTCATATTTCAAAGAATTTTTCATATTATAAAACTACTCAACTCATTCAACATTATTCGACGTTCAATGTAAAGGGTATATTTTCAAGTTTCGACGCTTTTCATATTTCAAAGAATTTTTCATATTATAAAACTACTCAACTCATTCAATATTATTCGAAGTTCAATGTAAAGGGTATATTTCCAAGTTTCGACGCTTCTCATATTTCAAAGAATTTTTCATATTATAAAACTACTCAACTCATTCAATATTATTCGAAGTTCAATGTAAAGGGTATATTTCCAAGTTTCGACGCTTTTCATATTTCAAAGAATTTTTCATATTATAAAACTACTCAACTCATTCAATATTATTCGAAGTTCAATGTAAAGGGTATATTTTCAAGTTTCGACGCTTCTCATATTTCAAAGAATTTTTCATATTATAAAACTACTCAACTCATTCAACATTATTCGACGTTCAATGTAAAGGGTATATTTTCAAGTTTCGACGCTTTTCATATTTCAAAGAATTTCTCATATTATAAAACTACTCAACTCATTCAACATTATTCGACGTTCAATGTAAAGGGTATATTTTCAAGTTTCGACGCTTTTCATATTTCAAAGAATTTTTCATATTATAAAACTACTCAACTCATTCAATATTATTCGAAGTTCAATGTAAAGGGTATATTTCCAAGTTTCGACGCTTCTCATATTTCAAAGAATTTTTCATATTATAAAACTACTCAATTCATTCAATATTATTCGAAGTTCAATGTGAAGGGTATATTTTCAAGTTTCGACGCTTTTCATATTTCAAAGAATTTCTTATATTATAAAACTACTCAACTCATTCAATATTATTCGAAGTTCAATGTAAAGGGTATATTTTGAAGTTTCGACGCTTTTCATATTTCAAAGAATTTCTCATATTATAAAACTACTCAACTCATTCAATATTATTCGAAGTTCAATGTAAAGGGTATATTTCCAAGTTTCGACGCTTTTCATATTTCAAAGAATTTTTCATATTATAAAACTACTCAACTCATTCAATATTATTCGAAGTTCAATGTAAAGGGTATATTTTCAAGTTTCGACGCTTCTCATATTTCAAAGAATTTTTCATATTATAAAACTACTCAACTCATTCAACATTATTCGACGTTCAATGTAAAGGGTATATTTTCAAGTTTCGACGCTTTTCATATTTCAAAGAATTTCTCATATTATAAAACTACTCAACTCATTCAATATTATTCGAAGTTCAATGTAAAGGGTATATTTCCAAGTTTCGACGCTTTTCATATTTCAAAGAATTTTTCATATTATAAAACTACTCAACTCATTTAACATTCGAAGTTCAATGTAAAGGGTATATTTTCAAGTTTCGACGCTTTTCATATTTCAAAGAATTTTTCATATTATAAAACTACTCAATTCATTCAATATTATTCGAAGTTCAATGTAAAGGGTATATTTTCAAGTTTCGACGCTTTTCATATTTCAAAGAATTTTTCATATTATAAAACTACTCAACTCATTCAATATTATTCGAAGTTCAATGTAAAGGGTATATTTTGAAGTTTCGACGCTTTTCATATTTCAAAGAATTTCTCATATTATAAAACTACTCAACTCATTCAATATTATTCGAAGTTCAATGTAAAGGGTATATTTCCAAGTTTCGACGCTTTTCATATTTCAAAGAATTTTTCATATTATAAAACTACTCAACTCATTCAATATTATTCGAAGTTCAATGTAAAGGGTATATTTTCAAGTTTCGACGCTTCTCATATTTCAAAGAATTTTTCATATTATAAAACTACTCAACTCATTCAACATTATTCGACGTTCAATGTAAAGGGTATATTTTGAAGTTTCGACGCTTTTCATATTTCAAAGAATTTCTCATATTATAAAACTACTCAACTCATTCAATATTATTCGAAGTTCAATGTAAAGGGTATATTTCCAAGTTTCGACGCTTTTCATATTTCAAAGAATTTTTCATATTATAAAACTACTCAACTCATTCAATATTATTCGAAGTTCAATGTAAAGGGTATATTTTCAAGTTTCGACGCTTCTCATATTTCAAAGAATTTTTCATATTATAAAACTACTCAACTCATTCAATATTATTCGAAGTTCAATGTAAAGGGTATATTTTGAAGTTTCGACGCTTCTCATATTTCAAAGAATTTTTCATATTATAAAACTACTCAACTCATTCAACATTATTCGACGTTCAATGTAAAGGGTATATTTTCAAGTTTCGACGCTTTTCATATTTCAAAGAATTTTTCATATTATAAAACTACTCAACTCATTCAATATTATTCGAAGTTCAATGTAAAGGGTATATTTTCAAGTTTCGACGCTTCTCATATTTCAAAGAATTTTTCATATTATAAAACTACTCAACTCATTCAATATTATTCGAAGTTCAATGTAAAGGGTATATTTTGAAGTTTCGACGCTTTTCATATTTCAAAGAATTTCTCATATTATAAAACTACTCAACTCATTCAATATTATTCGAAGTTCAATGTAAAGGGTATATTTCCAAGTTTCGACGCTTCTCATATTTCAAAGAATTTTTCATATTATAAAACTACTCAACTCATTCAATATTATTCGAAGTTCAATGTAAAGGGTATATTTTCAAGTTTCGACGCTTTTCATATTTCAAAGAATTTTTCATATTATAAAACTACTCAACTCATTCAATATTATTCGAAGTTCAATGTAAAGGGTATATTTTCAAGTTTCGACGCTTTTCATATTTCAAAGAATTTCTTATATTATAAAACTACTCAACTCATTCAATATTATTCGAAGTTCAATGTAAAGGGTATATTTTGAAGTTTCGACGCTTTTCATATTTCAAAGAATTTCTCATATTATAAAACTACTCAACTCATTCAATATTATTCGAAGTTCAATGTAAAGGGTATATTTCCAAGTTTCGACGCTTTTCATATTTCAAAGAATTTTTCATATTATAAAACTACTCAACTCATTCAATATTATTCGAAGTTCAATGTAAAGGGTATATTTTCAAGTTTCGACGCTTCTCATATTTCAAAGAATTTTTCATATTATAAAACTACTCAACTCATTCAACATTATTCGACGTTCAATGTAAAGGGTATATTTTCAAGTTTCGACGCTTTTCATATTTCAAAGAATTTTTCATATTATAAAACTACTCAACTCATTCAATATTATTCGAAGTTCAATGTAAAGGGTATATTTCCAAGTTTCGACGCTTTTCATATTTCAAAGAATTTTTCATATTATAAAACTACTCAACTCATTTAACATTCGAAGTTCAATGTAAAGGGTATATTTTCAAGTTTCGACGCTTTTCATATTTCAAAGAATTTTTCATATTATAAAACTACTCAATTCATTCAATATTATTCGAAGTTCAATGTAAAGGGTATATTTTCAAGTTTCGACGCTTTTCATATTTCAAAGAATTTCTTATATTATAAAACTACTCAACTCATTCAATATTATTCGAAGTTCAATGTAAAGGGTATATTTTGAAGTTTCGACGCTTTTCATATTTCAAAGAATTTCTCATATTATAAAACTACTCAACTCATTCAATATTATTCGAAGTTCAATGTAAAGGGTATATTTCCAAGTTTCGACGCTTTTCATATTTCAAAGAATTTTTCATATTATAAAACTACTCAACTCATTCAATATTATTCGAAGTTCAATGTAAAGGGTATATTTTCAAGTTTCGACGCTTCTCATATTTCAAAGAATTTTTCATATTATAAAACTACTCAACTCATTCAACATTATTCGACGTTCAATGTAAAGGGTATATTTTCAAGTTTCGACGCTTTTCATATTTCAAAGAATTTCTCATATTATAAAACTACTCAACTCATTCAACATTATTCGACGTTCAATGTAAAGGGTATATTTTCAAGTTTCGACGCTTTTCATATTTCAAAGAATTTTTCATATTATAAAACTACTCAACTCATTCAATATTATTCGAAGTTCAATGTAAAGGGTATATTTCCAAGTTTCGACGCTTTTCATATTTCAAAGAATTTTTCATATTATAAAACTACTCAACTCATTCAATATTATTCGAAGTTCAATGTAAAGGGTATATTTTCAAGTTTCGACGCTTCTCATATTTCAAAGAATTTTTCATATTATAAAACTACTCAACTCATTCAACATTATTCGACGTTCAATGTAAAGGGTATATTTTCAAGTTTCGACGCTTTTCATATTTCAAAGAATTTCTCATATTATAAAACTACTCAACTCATTCAACATTATTCGACGTTCAATGTAAAGGGTATATTTTCAAGTTTCGACGCTTTTCATATTTCAAAGAATTTTTCATATTATAAAACTACTCAACTCATTCAATATTATTCGAAGTTCAATGTAAAGGGTATATTTCCAAGTTTCGACGCTTTTCATATTTCAAAGAATTTTTCATATTATAAAACTACTCAACTCATTCAATATTATTCGAAGTTCAATGTAAAGGGTATATTTTCAAGTTTCGACGCTTCTCATATTTCAAAGAATTTTTCATATTATAAAACTACTCAACTCATTCAATATTATTCGAAGTTCAATGTAAAGGGTATATTTTGAAGTTTCGACGCTTTTCATATTTCAAAGAATTTCTCATATTATAAAACTACTCAACTCATTCAACATTATTCGACGTTCAATGTAAAAGGTATATTTTCAAGTTTCGACGCTTTTCATATTTCAAAGAATTTTTCATATTATAAAACTACTCAACTCATTCAATATTATTCGAAGTTCAATGTAAAGGGTATATTTTGAAGTTTCGACGCTTTTCATATTTCAAAGAATTTCTCATATTATAAAACTACTCAACTCATTCAACATTATTCGACGTTCAATGTAAAGGGTATATTTTCAAGTTTCGACGCTTTTCATATTTCAAAGAATTTTTCATATTATAAAACTACTCAACTCATTCAATATTATTCGAAGTTCAATGTGAAGGGTATATTTTCAAGTTTCGACGCTTTTCATATTTCAAAGAATTTCTCATATTATAAAACTACTCAACTCATTCAACATTATTCGACGTTCAATGTAAAGGGTATATTTTCAAGTTTCGACGCTTCTCATATTTCAAAGAATTTTTCATATTATAAAACTACTCAACTCATTCAATATTATTCGAAGTTCAATGTAAAGGGTATATTTTGAAGTTTCGACGCTTTTCATATTTCAAAGAATTTCTCATATTATAAAACTACTCAACTCATTCAACATTATTCGACGTTCAATGTAAAAGGTATATTTTCAAGTTTCGACGCTTTTCATATTTCAAAGAATTTTTCATATATAAAACTACTCAACTCATTCCATATTATTCGAAGTTCAATGTAAAGGGTATATTTTCAAGTTTCGACGCTTCTCATATTTCAAAGAATTTCTCATATTATAAAACTACTCAACTGATTCAATATTATTCGGAGTTCAATGTGAAGGGTATATTTTCAAGTTTCGACGCTTTTCATATTTCAAAGAATTTCTCATATTATAAAACTACTCAACTCATTCAACATTATTCGACGTTCAATGTAAAGGGTATATTTTCAAGTTTCGACGCTTCTCATATTTCAAAGAATTTTTCATATTATAAAACTACTCAACTCATTCAACATTATTCGACGTTCAATATCAAGGGTATATTTTCAAGTTTCGACGCTTTTCATATTTCAAAGAATTTTTCATATATAAAACTACTCAACTCATTCCATATTATTCGAAGTTCAATGTAAAGGGTATATTTTCAAGTTTCGACGCTTCTCATATTTCAAAGAATTTTTCATATTATAAAACTACTCAACTCATTCAATATTATTCGAAGTTCAATGTGAAGGGTATATTTTCAAGTTTCGACGCTTTTCATATTTCAAAGAATTTCTCATATTATAAAACTACTCAACTCATTCAACATTATTCGACGTTCAATGTAAAGGGTATATTTTCAAGTTTCGACGCTTCTCATATTTCAAAGAATTTTTCATATTATAAAACTACTCAACTCATTCAATATTATTCGAAGTTCAATGTAAAGGGTATATTTTGAAGTTTCGACGCTTTTCATATTTCAAAGAATTTCTCATATTATAAAACTACTCAACTCATTCAACATTATTCGACGTTCAATGTAAAAGGTATATTTTCAAGTTTCGACGCTTTTCATATTTCAAAGAATTTTTCATATTATAAAACTACTCAACTCATTCAATATTATTCGAAGTTCAATGTAAAGGGTATATTTTGAAGTTTCGACGCTTTTCATATTTCAAAGAATTTCTCATATTATAAAACTACTCAACTCATTCAACATTATTCGACGTTCAATGTAAAGGGTATATTTTCAAGTTTCGACGCTTTTCATATTTCAAAGAATTTTTCATATTATAAAACTACTCAACTCATTCAATATTATTCGAAGTTCAAGGTAAAGGGTATATTTTCAAGTTTCGACGCTTTTCATATTTCAAAGAATTTTTCATATTATAAAACTACTCAACTCATTTAATATTATTCGAAGTTCAATGTAAAGGGTATATTTTCAAGTTTCGACGCTTTTCATATTTCAAAGAATTTTTCATATTATAAAACTACTCAACTCATTCAATATTATTCGAAGTTCAATGTAAAGGGTATATTTTGAAGTTTCGACGCTTTTCATATTTCAAAGAATTTCTCATATTATAAAACTACTCAACTCATTCAACATTATTCGACGTTCAATGTAAAGGGTATATTTTCAAGTTTCGACGCTTTCCATATTTCAAAGAATTTTTCATATTATAAAACTACTCAACTCATTCAATATTATTCGAAGTTCAATGTAAAGGGTATATTTTCAAGTTTCGACGCTTTTCATATTTCAAAGAATTTTTCATATATAAAACTACTCAACTCATTCCATATTATTCGAAGTTCAATGTAAAGGGTATATTTTCAAGTTTCGACGCTTCTCATATTTCAAAGAATTTCTCATATTATAAAACTACTCAACTGATTCAATATTATTCGGAGTTCAATGTGAAGGGTATATTTTCAAGTTTCGACGCTTTTCATATTTCAAAGAATTTCTCATATTATAAAACTACTCAACTCATTCAACATTATTCGACGTTCAATATCAAGGGTATATTTTCGAAATTCGACGCTTTTCATATTTCAAAGAATTTTCATATTATAAAACTACTCGACTCATTCAACATTATTCGACGTTCAATATCAAGGGTATATTTTCGAATTTCGACGCTTTTCATATTTCAAAGAATTTTTCATATTATAAAACTACTCGACTCATTCAACATTATTCGACGTTCAATATCAAGGGTATATTTTCGAATTTCGACGCTTTTCATATTTCAAAGAATTTTTCATATTATAAAACTACTCAACTCATTCAACATTATTCGAAGTTCAATGTAAAGGGTATATTTTCAAGTTTCGACGCTTTTCATATTTCAAAGAATTTTCATATTATAAAACTACTCAATTCATTCAATATTATTCGAAGTTCAATGTGAAGGGTATATTTTCAAGTTTCGACGCTTTTCATATTTCAAAGAATTTCTCATATTATAAAACCACTCAACTCATTCAACATTATTCGAAGTTCAATGTAAAGGGTATATTTTCAAGTTTCGACGCTTTTCATATTTCAAAGAATTTCTCATATTATAAAACTACTCAACTCATTCAACATTATTCGACGTTCAATATCAAGGGTATATTTTCAAGTTTCGACGCTTTTCATATTTCAAAGAATTTTTCATATTATAAAACTACTCAACTCATTCAAGATTATTCGACGTTCAATATCAAGGGTATATTTTCGAATTTCGACGCTTTTCATATTTCAAAGAATTTTTCATATTATAAAACTACTCGACTCATTCAACATTATTCGACGTTCAATATCAAGGGTATATTTTCGAATTTCGACGCTTTTCATATTTCAAAGAATTTTCATATTATAAAACTACTCGACTCATTCAACATTATTCGACGTTCAATATCAAGGGTATATTTTCGAATTTCGACGCTTTTCATATTTCAAAGAATTTTTCATATTATAAAACTACTCGACTCATTCAACATTATTCGACGTTCAATATCAAGGGTATATTTTCGAATTTCGACGCTTTTCATATTTCAAAGAATTTTTCATATATAAAACTACTCAACTCATTCCATATTATTCGAAGTTCAATGTAAAGGGTATATTTTCAAGTTTCGACGCTTCTCATATTTCAAAGAATTTTTCATATTATAAAACTACTCAACTCATTCAATATTATTCGAAGTTCAATGTGAAGGGTATATTTTCAAGTTTCGACGCTTTTCATATTTCAAAGAATTTCTCATATTATAAAACTACTCAACTCATTCAACATTATTCGACGTTCAATGTAAAGGGTATATTTTCAAGTTTCGACGCTTCTCATATTTCAAAGAATTTTTCATATTATAAAACTACTCAACTCATTCAATATTATTCGAAGTTCAATGTAAAGGGTATATTTTGAAGTTTCGACGCTTTTCATATTTCAAAGAATTTCTCATATTATAAAACTACTCAACTCATTCAACATTATTCGACGTTCAATGTAAAAGGTATATTTTCAAGTTTCGACGCTTTTCATATTTCAAAGAATTTTTCATATTATAAAACTACTCAACTCATTCAATATTATTCGAAGTTCAATGTAAAGGGTATATTTTGAAGTTTCGACGCTTTTCATATTTCAAAGAATTTCTCATATTATAAAACTACTCAACTCATTCAACATTATTCGACGTTCAATGTAAAGGGTATATTTTCAAGTTTCGACGCTTTTCATATTTCAAAGAATTTTTCATATTATAAAACTACTCAACTCATTCAATATTATTCGAAGTTCAATGTAAAGGGTATATTTTCAAGTTTCGACGCTTTTCATATTTCAAAGAATTTTTCATATTATAAAACTACTCAACTCATTTAATATTATTCGAAGTTCAATGTAAAGGGTATATTTTCAAGTTTCGACGCTTTTCATATTTCAAAGAATTTCTCATATTATAAAACTACTCAACTCATTCAACATTATTCGACGTTCAATGTAAAGGGTATATTTTCAAGTTTCGACGCTTTCCATATTTCAAAGAATTTTTCATATTATAAAACTACTCAACTCATTCAATATTATTCGAAGTTCAATGTAAAGGGTATATTTTCAAGTTTCGACGCTTTTCATATTTCAAAGAATTTTTCATATATAAAACTACTCAACTCATTCCATATTATTCGAAGTTCAATGTAAAGGGTATATTTTCAAGTTTCGACGCTTCTCATATTTCAAAGAATTTCTCATATTATAAAACTACTCAACTGATTCAATATTATTCGGAGTTCAATGTGAAGGGTATATTTTCAAGTTTCGACGCTTTTCATATTTCAAAGAATTTCTCATATTATAAAACTACTCAACTCATTCAACATTATTCGACGTTCAATATCAAGGGTATATTTTCGAAATTCGACGCTTTTCATATTTCAAAGAATTTTCATATTATAAAACTACTCGACTCATTCAACATTATTCGACGTTCAATATCAAGGGTATATTTTCGAATTTCGACGCTTTTCATATTTCAAAGAATTTTTCATATTATAAAACTACTCAACTCATTCAATATTATTCGAAGTTCAATGTAAAGGGTATATTTTCAAGTTTCGACGCTTTTCATATTTCAAAGAATTTTTCATATATAAAACTACTCAACTCATTCCATATTATTCGAAGTTCAATGTAAAGGGTATATTTTCAAGTTTCGACGCTTCTCATATTTCAAAGAATTTCTCATATTATAAAACTACTCAACTGATTCAATATTATTCGGAGTTCAATGTGAAGGGTATATTTTCAAGTTTCGACGCTTTTCATATTTCAAAGAATTTCTCATATTATAAAACTACTCAACTCATTCAACATTATTCGACGTTCAATATCAAGGGTATATTTTCGAAATTCGACGCTTTTCATATTTCAAAGAATTTTCATATTATAAAACTACTCGACTCATTCAACATTATTCGACGTTCAATATCAAGGGTATATTTTCGAATTTCGACGCTTTTCATATTTCAAAGAATTTCTCATATTATAAAACTACTCAACTCATTCAACATTATTCGACGTTCAATATCAAGGGTATATTTTCGAAATTCGACGCTTTTCATATTTCAAAGAATTTTCATATTATAAAACTACTCGACTCATTCAACATTATTCGACGTTCAATATCAAGGGTATATTTTCGAATTTCGACGCTTTTCATATTTCAAAGAATTTTTCATATTATAAAACTACTCGACTCATTCAACATTATTCGACGTTCAATATCAAGGGTATATTTTCGAATTTCGACGCTTTTCATATTTCAAAGAATTTTTCATATTATAAAACTACTCAACTCATTCAACATTATTCGAAGTTCAATGTAAAGGGTATATTTTCGAATTTCGACGCTTTTCATATTTCAAAGAATTTTTCATATTATAAAACTACTCGACTCATTCAACATTATTCGACGTTCAATATCAAGGGTATATTTTCGAATTTCGACGCTTTTCATATTTCAAAGAATTTTTCATATTATAAAACTACTCAACTCATTCAACATTATTCGAAGTTCAATGTGAAGGGTATATTTTCAAGTTTCGACGCTTTTCATATTTCAAAGAATTTCTCATATTATAAAACCACTCAACTCATTCAACATTATTCGAAGTTCAATATCAAGGGTATATTTTCGAATTTCGACGCTTTTCATATTTCAAAGAATTTTTCATATTATAAAACTACTCAACTCATTCAACATTATTCGAAGTTCAATGTGAAGGGTATATTTTCAAGTTTCGACGCTTTTCATATTTCAAAGAATTTCTCATATTATAAAACTACTCAACTCATTCAACATTATTCGAAGTTCAATGTGAAGGGTATATTTTCGAATTTCGACGCTTTTCATATTTCAAAGAATTTTTCATATTATAAAACTACTCGACTCATTCAACATTATTCGACGTTCAATATCAAGGGTATATTTTCGAATTTCGACGCTTTTCATATTTCAAAGAATTTTTCATATTATAAAACTACTCAACTCATTCAACATTATTCGAAGTTCAATGTGAAGGGTATATTTTCAAGTTTCGACGCTTTTCATATTTCAAAGAATTTCTCATATTATAAAACTACTCAACTCATTCAACATTATTCGACGTTCAATATCAAGGGTATATTTTCAAGTTTCGACGCTTTTCATATTTCAAAGAATTTTTCATATTATAAAACTACTCAACTCATTCAAGATTATTCGACGTTCAATATCAAGGGTATATTTTCGAATTTCGACGCTTTTCATATTTCAAAGAATTTTTCATATTATAAAACTACTCGACTCATTCAACATTATTCGACGTTCAATATCAAGGGTATATTTTCGAATTTCGACGCTTTTCATATTTCAAAGAATTTTCATATTATAAAACTACTCGACTCATTCAACATTATTCGACGTTCAATATCAAGGGTATATTTTCGAATTTCGACGCTTTTCATATTTCAAAGAATTTTTCATATTATAAAACTACTCGACTCATTCAACATTATTCGACGTTCAATATCAAGGGTATATTTTCGAATTTCGACGCTTTTCATATTTCAAAGAATTTTTCATATATAAAACTACTCAACTCATTCCATATTATTCGAAGTTCAATGTAAAGGGTATATTTTCAAGTTTCGACGCTTCTCATATTTCAAAGAATTTTTCATATTATAAAACTACTCAACTCATTCAATATTATTCGAAGTTCAATGTGAAGGGTATATTTTCAAGTTTCGACGCTTTTCATATTTCAAAGAATTTCTCATATTATAAAACTACTCAACTCATTCAACATTATTCGACGTTCAATGTAAAGGGTATATTTTCAAGTTTCGACGCTTCTCATATTTCAAAGAATTTTTCATATTATAAAACTACTCAACTCATTCAATATTATTCGAAGTTCAATGTAAAGGGTATATTTTGAAGTTTCGACGCTTTTCATATTTCAAAGAATTTCTCATATTATAAAACTACTCAACTCATTCAACATTATTCGACGTTCAATGTAAAAGGTATATTTTCAAGTTTCGACGCTTTTCATATTTCAAAGAATTTTTCATATTATAAAACTACTCAACTCATTCAATATTATTCGAAGTTCAATGTAAAGGGTATATTTTGAAGTTTCGACGCTTTTCATATTTCAAAGAATTTCTCATATTATAAAACTACTCAACTCATTCAACATTATTCGACGTTCAATGTAAAGGGTATATTTTCAAGTTTCGACGCTTTTCATATTTCAAAGAATTTTTCATATTATAAAACTACTCAACTCATTCAATATTATTCGAAGTTCAATGTAAAGGGTATATTTTCAAGTTTCGACGCTTTTCATATTTCAAAGAATTTTTCATATTATAAAACTACTCAACTCATTTAATATTATTCGAAGTTCAATGTAAAGGGTATATTTTCAAGTTTCGACGCTTTTCATATTTCAAAGAATTTCTCATATTATAAAACTACTCAACTCATTCAACATTATTCGACGTTCAATGTAAAGGGTATATTTTCAAGTTTCGACGCTTTCCATATTTCAAAGAATTTTTCATATTATAAAACTACTCAACTCATTCAATATTATTCGAAGTTCAATGTAAAGGGTATATTTTCAAGTTTCGACGCTTTTCATATTTCAAAGAATTTTTCATATATAAAACTACTCAACTCATTCCATATTATTCGAAGTTCAATGTAAAGGGTATATTTTCAAGTTTCGACGCTTCTCATATTTCAAAGAATTTCTCATATTATAAAACTACTCAACTGATTCAATATTATTCGGAGTTCAATGTGAAGGGTATATTTTCAAGTTTCGACGCTTTTCATATTTCAAAGAATTTCTCATATTATAAAACTACTCAACTCATTCAACATTATTCGACGTTCAATATCAAGGGTATATTTTCGAAATTCGACGCTTTTCATATTTCAAAGAATTTTCATATTATAAAACTACTCGACTCATTCAACATTATTCGACGTTCAATATCAAGGGTATATTTTCGAATTTCGACGCTTTTCATATTTCAAAGAATTTTTCATATTATAAAACTACTCGACTCATTCAACATTATTCGACGTTCAATATCAAGGGTATATTTTCGAATTTCGACGCTTTTCATATTTCAAAGAATTTTTCATATTATAAAACTACTCAACTCATTCAACATTATTCGAAGTTCAATGTAAAGGGTATATTTTCAAGTTTCGACGCTTTTCATATTTCAAAGAATTTTCATATTATAAAACTACTCAATTCATTCAATATTATTCGAAGTTCAATGTGAAGGGTATATTTTCAAGTTTCGACGCTTTTCATATTTCAAAGAATTTCTCATATTATAAAACCACTCAACTCATTCAACATTATTCGAAGTTCAATGTAAAGGGTATATTTTCAAGTTTCGACGCTTTTCATATTTCAAAGAATTTCTCATATTATAAAACTACTCAACTCATTCAACATTATTCGACGTTCAATATCAAGGGTATATTTTCAAGTTTCGACGCTTTTCATATTTCAAAGAATTTTTCATATTATAAAACTACTCAACTCATTCAAGATTATTCGACGTTCAATATCAAGGGTATATTTTCGAATTTCGACGCTTTTCATATTTCAAAGAATTTTTCATATTATAAAACTACTCGACTCATTCAACATTATTCGACGTTCAATATCAAGGGTATATTTTCGAATTTCGACGCTTTTCATATTTCAAAGAATTTTCATATTATAAAACTACTCGACTCATTCAACATTATTCGACGTTCAATATCAAGGGTATATTTTCGAATTTCGACGCTTTTCATATTTCAAAGAATTTTTCATATTATAAAACTACTCGACTCATTCAACATTATTCGACGTTCAATATCAAGGGTATATTTTCGAATTTCGACGCTTTTCATATTTCAAAGAATTTTTCATATTATAAAACTACTCAACTCATTCAACATTATTCGACGTTCAATATCAAGGGTATATTTTCAAGTTTCGACGCTTTTCATATTTCAAAGAATTTTTCATATTATAAAACTACTCAACTCATTCAAGATTATTCGACGTTCAATATCAAGGGTATATTTTCGAATTTCGACGCTTTTCATATTTCAAAGAATTTTTCATATTATAAAACTACTCAACTCATTCAACATTATTCGAAGTTCATTGTAAAGGGTATATTTTCAAGTTTCGACGCTTTTCATATTTCAAAGAATTTTTCATATTATAAAACTACTCAACTCATTCAACATTATTCGACGTTCAATATCAAGGGTATATTTTCGAATTTCGACGCTTTTCATATTTCAAAGAATTTTTCATATTATAAAACTACTCAACTCATTCAAGATTATTCGACGTTCAATATCAAGGGTATATTTTCGAATTTCGACGCTTTTCATATTTCAAAGAATTTTTCATATTATAAAACTACTCGACTCATTCAACATTATTCGACGTTCAATATCAAGGGTATATTTTCGAATTTCGCCGCTTTTCATATTTCAAAGAATTTTTCATATTATAAAACTACTCAACTCATTCAATATTATTCGAAGTTCAATGTAAAGGGTATATTTTCAAGTTTCGACGCTTTTCATATTTCAAAGAATTTCTCATATTATAAAACCACTCAACTCATTCAACATTATTCGAAGTTCAATGTAAAGGGTATATTTTCAAGTTTCGACGCTTTTCATATTTCAAAGAATTTCTCATATTATAAAACTACTCAACTCATTCAACATTATTCGACGTTCAATATCAAGGGTATATTTTCAAGTTTCGACGCTTTTCATATTTCAAAGAATTTTTCATATTATAAAACTACTCAACTCATTCAAGATTATTCGACGTTCAATATCAAGGGTATATTTTCGAATTTCGACGCTTTTCATATTTCAAAGAATTTTTCATATTATAAAACTACTCGACTCATTCAACATTATTCGACGTTCAATATCAAGGGTATATTTTCGAATTTCGACGCTTTTCATATTTCAAAGAATTTTTCATATTATAAAACTACTCGACTCATTCAACATTATTCGACGTTCAATATCAAGGGTATATTTTCGAATTTCGACGCTTTTCATATTTCAAAGAATTTTTCATATTATAAAACTACTCGACTCATTCAACATTATTCGACGTTCAATATCAAGGGTATATTTTCGAATTTCGCCGCTTTTCATATTTCAAAGAATTTTTCATATTATAAAACTACTCAACTCATTCAATATTATTCGAAGTTCAATGTAAAGGGTATATTTTCAAGTTTCGACGCTTTTCATATTTCAAAGAATTTCTCATATTATAAAACCACTCAACTCATTCAACATTATTCGAAGTTCAATGTAAAGGGTATATTTTCAAGTTTCGACGCTTTTCATATTTCAAAGAATTTCTCATATTATAAAACTACCCAACTCATTCAACATTATTCGACGTTCAATGTAAAAGGTATATTTTCAAGTTTCGACGCTTTTCATATTTCAAAGAATTTTTCATATTATAAAACTACTCAACTCATTCAATATTATTCGAAGTTCAATGTAAAGGGTATATTTTGAAGTTTCGACGCTTTTCATATTTCAAAGAATTTCTCATATTATAAAACTACTCAACTCATTCAACATTATTCGACGTTCAATATCAAGGGTATATTTTCAAGTTTCGACGCTTTTCATATTTCAAAGAATTTTTCATATTATAAAACTACTCAACTCATTCAAGATTATTCGACGTTCAATATCAAGGGTATATTTTCAAATTTCGACGCTTTTCATATTTCAAAGAATTTTTCATATTATAAAACTACTCGACTCATTCAACATTATTCGACGTTCAATATCAAGGGTATATTTTCGAATTTCGACGCTTTTCATATTTCAAAGAATTTTCATATTATAAAACTACTCGACTCATTCAACATTATTCGACGTTCAATATCAAGGGTATATTTTCGAATTTCGACGCTTTTCATATTTCAAAGAATTTTTCATATTATAAAACTACTCGACTCATTCAACATTATTCGACGTTCAATATCAAGGGTATATTTTCGAATTTCGACGCTTTTCATATTTCAAAGAATTTTTCATATTATAAAACTACTCAACTCATTCAACATTATTCGAAGTTCAATGTAAAGGGTATATTTTCAAGTTTCGACGCTTTTCATATTTCAAAGAATTTTTCATATTATAAAACTACTCAACTCATTCAATATTATTCGAAGTTCAATGTAAAGGGTATATTTTGAAGTTTCGACGCTTTTCATATTTCAAAGAATTTCTCATATTATAAAACTACTCAACTCATTCAACATTATTCGACGTTCAATGTAAAGGGTATATTTTCAAGTTTCGACGCTTTTCATATTTCAAAGAATTTTTCATATTATAAAACTACTCAACTCATTCAATATTATTCGAAGTTCAATGTAAAGGGTATATTTCCAAGTTTCGACGCTTTTCATATTTCAAAGAATTTTTCATATTATAAAACTACTCAACTCATTCAATATTATTCGAAGTTCAATGTAAAGGGTATATTTTCAAGTTTCGACGCTTCTCATATTTCAAAGAATTTTTCATATTATAAAACTACTCAACTCATTCAACATTATTCGACGTTCAATGTAAAGGGTATATTTTCAAGTTTCGACGCTTTTCATATTTCAAAGAATTTCTCATATTATAAAACTACTCAACTCATTCAACATTATTCGACGTTCAATGTAAAGGGTATATTTTCAAGTTTCGACGCTTTTCATATTTCAAAGAATTTTTCATATTATAAAACTACTCAACTCATTCAATATTATTCGAAGTTCAATGTAAAGGGTATATTTCCAAGTTTCGACGCTTTTCATATTTCAAAGAATTTTTCATATTATAAAACTACTCAACTCATTCAATATTATTCGAAGTTCAATGTAAAGGTATATTTTCAAGTTTCGACGCTTCTCATATTTCAAAGAATTTTTCATATTATAAAACTACTCAACTCATTCAACATTATTCGACGTTCAATGTAAAGGGTATATTTTCAAGTTTCGACGCTTTTCATATTTCAAAGAATTTCTCATATTATAAAACTACTCAACTCATTCAACATTATTCGACGTTCAATGTAAAGGGTATATTTTCAAGTTTCGACGCTTTTCATATTTCAAAGAATTTTTCATATTATAAAACTACTCAACTCATTCAATATTATTCGAAGTTCAATGTAAAGGGTATATTTCCAAGTTTCGACGCTTTTCATATTTCAAAGAATTTTTCATATTATAAAACTACTCAACTCATTCAATATTATTCGAAGTTCAATGTAAAGGGTATATTTTCAAGTTTCGACGCTTCTCATATTTCAAAGAATTTTTCATATTATAAAACTACTCAACTCATTCAATATTATTCGAAGTTCAATGTAAAGGGTATATTTTGAAGTTTCGACGCTTTTCATATTTCAAAGAATTTCTCATATTATAAAACTACTCAACTCATTCAACATTATTCGACGTTCAATGTAAAAGGTATATTTTCAAGTTTCGACGCTTTTCATATTTCAAAGAATTTTTCATATTATAAAACTACTCAACTCATTCAATATTATTCGAAGTTCAATGTAAAGGGTATATTTTGAAGTTTCGACGCTTTTCATATTTCAAAGAATTTCTCATATTATAAAACTACTCAACTCATTCAACATTATTCGACGTTCAATGTAAAGGGTATATTTTCAAGTTTCGACGCTTTTCATATTTCAAAGAATTTTTCATATTATAAAACTACTCAACTCATTCAATATTATTCGAAGTTCAATGTGAAGGGTATATTTTCAAGTTTCGACGCTTTTCATATTTCAAAGAATTTCTCATATTATAAAACTACTCAACTCATTCAACATTATTCGACGTTCAATGTAAAGGGTATATTTTCAAGTTTCGACGCTTCTCATATTTCAAAGAATTTTTCATATTATAAAACTACTCAACTCATTCAATATTATTCGAAGTTCAATGTAAAGGGTATATTTTGAAGTTTCGACGCTTTTCATATTTCATAGAATTTCTCATATTATAAAACTACTCAACTCATTCAACATTATTCGACGTTCAATGTAAAAGGTATATTTTCAAGTTTCGACGCTTTTCATATTTCAAAGAATTTTTCATATATAAAACTACTCAACTCATTCCATATTATTCGAAGTTCAATGTAAAGGGTATATTTTCAAGTTTCGACGCTTCTCATATTTCAAAGAATTTCTCATATTATAAAACTACTCAACTGATTCAATATTATTCGGAGTTCAATGTGAAGGGTATATTTTCAAGTTTCGACGCTTTTCATATTTCAAAGAATTTCTCATATTATAAAACTACTCAACTCATTCAACATTATTCGACTTTCAATGTAAAGGGTATATTTTCAAGTTTCGACGCTTCTCATATTTCAAAGAATTTTTCATATTATAAAACTACTCAACTCATTCAACATTATTCGACGTTCAATATCAAGGGTATATTTTCAAGTTTCGACGCTTTTCATATTTCAAAGAATTTTTCATATATAAAACTACTCAACTCATTCCATATTATTCGAAGTTCAATGTAAAGGGTATATTTTCAAGTTTCGACGCTTCTCATATTTCAAAGAATTTTTCATATTATAAAACTACTCAACTCATTCAATATTATTCGAAGTTCAATGTGAAGGGTATATTTTCAAGTTTCGACGCTTTTCATATTTCAAAGAATTTCTCATATTATAAAACTACTCAACTCATTCAACATTATTCGACGTTCAATGTAAAGGGTATATTTACAAGTTTCGACGCTTCTCATATTTCAAAGAATTTTTCATATTATAAAACTACTCAACTCATTCAATATTATTCGAAGTTCAATGTAAAGGGTATATTTTGAAGTTTCGACGCTTTTCATATTTCAAAGAATTTCTCATATTATAAAACTACTCAACTCATTCAACATTATTCGACGTTCAATGTAAAAGGTATATTTTCAAGTTTCGACGCTTTTCATATTTCAAAGAATTTTTCATATTATAAAACTACTCAACTGATTCAATATTATTCGAAGTTCAATGTAAAGGGTATATTTTGAAGTTTCGACGCTTTTCATATTTCAAAGAATTTCTCATATTATAAAACTACTCAACTCATTCAACATTATTCGACGTTCAATGTAAAGGGTATATTTTCAAGTTTCGACGCTTTTCATATTTCAAAGAATTTTTCATATTATAAAACTACTCAACTCATTCAACATTATTCGACGTTCAATGTAAAGGGTATATTTTCAAGTTTCGACGCTTTTCATATTTCAAAGAATTTTTCATATTATAAAACTACTCAACTCATTCAATATTATTCGAAGTTCAATGTAAAGGGTATATTTTGAAGTTTCGACGCTTTTCATATTTCAAAGAATTTCTCATATTATAAAACTACTCAACTCATTCAACATTATTCGACGTTCAATGTAAAGGGTATATTTTCAAGTTTCGACGCTTCTCATATTTCAAAGAATTTTTCATATTATAAAACTACTCAACTCATTCAATATTATTCGAAGTTCAATGTAAAGGGTATATTTTGAAGTTTCGACGCTTTTCATATTTCAAAGAATTTTTCATATTATAAAACTACTCAACTCATTCAATATTATTCGAAGTTCAATGTAAAGGGTATATTTTGAAGTTTCAACGCTTTTCATATTTCAAAGAATTTCTCATATTATAAAACTACTCAACTCATTCAACATTATTCGACGTTCAATGTAAAGGGTATATTTTCAAGTTTCGACGCTTCTCATATTTCAAAGAATTTTTCATATTATAAAACTACTCAACTCATTCAACATTATTCGACGTTCAATGTAAAAGGTATATTTTCAAGTTTCGACGCTTTTCATATTTCAAAGAATTTTTCATATTATAAAACTACTCAACTCATTCAATATTATTCGAAGTTCAATGTAAAGGGTATATTTTGAAGTTTCAACGCTTTTCATATTTCAAAGAATTTCTCATATTATAAAACTACTCAACTCATTCAACATTATTCGACGTTCAATGTAAAGGGTATATTTTCAAGTTTCGACGCTTTTCATATTTCAAAGAATTTTTCATATTATAAAACTACTCAACTCATTCAACATTATTCGACGTTCAATGTAAAGGGTATATTTTCAAGTTTCGACGCTTTTCATATTTCAAAGAATTTTTCATATTATAAAACTACTCAACTCATTCAATATTATTCGAAGTTCAATGTAAAGGGTATATTTTGAAGTTTCGACGCTTTTCATATTTCAAAGAATTTGTCATATTATAAAACTACTCAACTCATTCAACATTATTCGACGTTCAATGTAAAGGGTATATTTTCAAGTTTCGACGCTTTCCATATTTCAAAGAATTTTTCATATATAAAACTACTCAACTCATTCCATATTATTCGAAGTTCAATGTAAAGGGTATATTTTCAAGTTTCGACGCTTTTCATATTTCAAAGAATTTTTCATATATAAAACTACTCAACTCATTCCATATTATTCGAAGTTCAATGTAAAGGGTATATTTTCAAGTTTCGACGCTTCTCATATTTCAAAGAATTTCTCATATTATAAAACTACTCAACTGATTCAATATTATTCGGAGTTCAATGTGAAGGGTATATTTTCAAGTTTCGACGCTTTTCATATTTCAAAGAATTTCTCATATTATAAAACTACTCAACTCATTCAACATTATTCGACGTTCAATATCAAGGGTATATTTTCGAAATTCGACGCTTTTCATATTTCAAAGAATTTTTCATATTATAAAACTACTCAACTCATTCAACATTATTCGAAGTTCAATGTAAAGGGTATATTTTCAAGTTTCGACGCTTTTCATATTTCAAAGAATTTTCATATTATAAAACTACTCGACTCATTCAACATTATTCGACGTTCAATATCAAGGGTATATTTTCGAATTTCGCCGCTTTTCATATTTCAAAGAATTTTTCATATATAAAACTACTCAACTCATTCAACATTATTCGAAGTTCAATGTAAAGGGTATATTTTCAAGTTTCGACGCTTCTCATATTTCAAAGAATTTTTCATATTATAAAACTACTCAACTCATTCAACATTATTCGACGTTCAATATCAAGGGTATATTTTCGAATTTCGCCGCTTTTCATATTTCAAAGAATTTTTCATATATAAAACTACTCAACTCATTCAACATTATTCGAAGTTCAATGTAAAGGGTATATTTTCAAGTTTCGACGCTTCTCATATTTCAAAGAATTTTTCATATTATAAAACTACTCAACTCATTCAACATTATTCGACGTTCAATATCAAGGGTATATTTTCGAATTTCGCCGCTTTTCATATTTCAAAGAATTTTTCATATATAAAACTACTCAACTCATTCAACATTATTCGAAGTTCAATGTAAAGGGTATATTTTCAAGTTTCGACGCTTCTCATATTTCAAAGAATTTTTCATATTATAAAACTACTCAACTCATTCAACATTATTCGACGTTCAATATCAAGGGTATATTTTCGAATTTCGCCGCTTTTCATATTTCAAAGAATTTTTCATATTATAAAACTACTCAACTCATTCAACATTATTCGAAGTTCAATGTAAAGGGTATATTTTCGAATTTCGCCGCTTTTCATATTTCAAAGAATTTTTCATATATAAAACTACTCAACTCATTCCATATTATTCGAAGTTCAATGTAAAGGGTATATTTTCAAGTTTCGACGCTTCTCATATTTCAAAGAATTTCTCATATTATAAAACTACTCAACTGATTCAATATTATTCGGAGTTCAATGTGAAGGGTATATTTTCAAGTTTCGACGCTTTTCATATTTCAAAGAATTTCTCATATTATAAAACTACTCAACTCATTCAACATTATTCGACTTTCAATGTAAAGGGTATATTTTCAAGTTTCGACGCTTCTCATATTTCAAAGAATTTTTCATATTATAAAACTACTCAACTCATTCAACATTATTCGACGTTCAATATCAAGGGTATATTTTCAAGTTTCGACGCTTTTCATATTTCAAAGAATTTTTCATATATAAAACTACTCAACTCATTCCATATTATTCGAAGTTCAATGTAAAGGGTATATTTTCAAGTTTCGACGCTTCTCATATTTCAAAGAATTTTTCATATTATAAAACTACTCAACTCATTCAATATTATTCGAAGTTCAATGTGAAGGGTATATTTTCAAGTTTCGACGCTTTTCATATTTCAAAGAATTTCTCATATTATAAAACTACTCAACTCATTCAACATTATTCGACGTTCAATGTAAAGGGTATATTTACAAGTTTCGACGCTTCTCATATTTCAAAGAATTTTTCATATTATAAAACTACTCAACTCATTCAATATTATTCGAAGTTCAATGTAAAGGGTATATTTTGAAGTTTCGACGCTTTTCATATTTCAAAGAATTTCTCATATTATAAAACTACTCAACTCATTCAACATTATTCGAAGTTCAATGTAAAGGGTATATTTTCAAGTTTCGACGCTTCTCATATTTCAAAGAATTTTTCATATTATAAAACTACTCAACTCATTCAATATTATTCGAAGTTCAATGTAAAGGGTATATTTTGAAGTTTCGACGCTTTTCATATTTCATAGAATTTCTCATATTATAAAACTACTCAACTCATTCAACATTATTCGACGTTCAATGTAAAAGGTATATTTTCAAGTTTCGACGCTTTTCATATTTCAAAGAATTTTTCATATATAAAACTACTCAACTCATTCCATATTATTCGAAGTTCAATGTAAAGGGTATATTTTCAAGTTTCGACGCTTCTCATATTTCAAAGAATTTCTCATATTATAAAACTACTCAACTGATTCAATATTATTCGGAGTTCAATGTGAAGGGTATATTTTCAAGTTTCGACGCTTTTCATATTTCAAAGAATTTCTCATATTATAAAACTACTCAACTCATTCAACATTATTCGACTTTCAATGTAAAGGGTATATTTTCAAGTTTCGACGCTTCTCATATTTCAAAGAATTTTTCATATTATAAAACTACTCAACTCATTCAACATTATTCGACGTTCAATATCAAGGGTATATTTTCAAGTTTCGACGCTTTTCATATTTCAAAGAATTTTTCATATATAAAACTACTCAACTCATTCCATATTATTCGAAGTTCAATGTAAAGGGTATATTTTCAAGTTTCGACGCTTCTCATATTTCAAAGAATTTTTCATATTATAAAACTACTCAACTCATTCAATATTATTCGAAGTTCAATGTGAAGGGTATATTTTCAAGTTTCGACGCTTTTCATATTTCAAAGAATTTCTCATATTATAAAACTACTCAACTCATTCAACATTATTCGACGTTCAATGTAAAGGGTATATTTACAAGTTTCGACGCTTCTCATATTTCAAAGAATTTTTCATATTATAAAACTACTCAACTCATTCAATATTATTCGAAGTTCAATGTAAAGGGTATATTTTGAAGTTTCGACGCTTTTCATATTTCAAAGAATTTCTCATATTATAAAACTACTCAACTCATTCAACATTATTCGACGTTCAATGTAAAAGGTATATTTTCAAGTTTCGACGCTTTTCATATTTCAAAGAATTTTTCATATTATAAAACTACTCAACTGATTCAATATTATTCGAAGTTCAATGTAAAGGGTATATTTTGAAGTTTCGACGCTTTTCATATTTCAAAGAATTTCTCATATTATAAAACTACTCAACTCATTCAACATTATTCGACGTTCAATGTAAAGGGTATATTTTCAAGTTTCGACGCTTTTCATATTTCAAAGAATTTTTCATATTATAAAACTACTCAACTCATTCAACATTATTCGACGTTCAATGTAAAGGGTATATTTTCAAGTTTCGACGCTTTTCATATTTCAAAGAATTTTTCATATTATAAAACTACTCAACTCATTCAATATTATTCGAAGTTCAATGTAAAGGGTATATTTTGAAGTTTCGACGCTTTTCATATTTCAAAGAATTTCTCATATTATAAAACTACTCAACTCATTCAACATTATTCGACGTTCAATGTAAAGGGTATATTTTCAAGTTTCGACGCTTCTCATATTTCAAAGAATTTTTCATATTATAAAACTACTCAACTCATTCAATATTATTCGAAGTTCAATGTAAAGGGTATATTTTGAAGTTTCGACGCTTTTCATATTTCAAAGAATTTTTCATATTATAAAACTACTCAACTCATTCAATATTATTCGAAGTTCAATGTAAAGGGTATATTTTGAAGTTTCAACGCTTTTCATATTTCAAAGAATTTCTCATATTATAAAACTACTCAACTCATTCAACATTATTCGACGTTCAATGTAAAGGGTATATTTTCAAGTTTCGACGCTTCTCATATTTCAAAGAATTTTTCATATTATAAAACTACTCAACTCATTCAACATTATTCGACGTTCAATGTAAAAGGTATATTTTCAAGTTTCGACGCTTTTCATATTTCAAAGAATTTTTCATATTATAAAACTACTCAACTCATTCAATATTATTCGAAGTTCAATGTAAAGGGTATATTTTGAAGTTTCAACGCTTTTCATATTTCAAAGAATTTCTCATATTATAAAACTACTCAACTCATTCAACATTATTCGACGTTCAATGTAAAGGGTATATTTTCAAGTTTCGACGCTTTTCATATTTCAAAGAATTTTTCATATTATAAAACTACTCAACTCATTCAACATTATTCGACGTTCAATGTAAAGGGTATATTTTCAAGTTTCGACGCTTTTCATATTTCAAAGAATTTTTCATATTATAAAACTACTCAACTCATTCAATATTATTCGAAGTTCAATGTAAAGGGTATATTTTGAAGTTTCGACGCTTTTCATATTTCAAAGAATTTGTCATATTATAAAACTACTCAACTCATTCAACATTATTCGACGTTCAATGTAAAGGGTATATTTTCAAGTTTCGACGCTTTCCATATTTCAAAGAATTTTTCATATATAAAACTACTCAACTCATTCCATATTATTCGAAGTTCAATGTAAAGGGTATATTTTCAAGTTTCGACGCTTTTCATATTTCAAAGAATTTTTCATATATAAAACTACTCAACTCATTCCATATTATTCGAAGTTCAATGTAAAGGGTATATTTTCAAGTTTCGACGCTTCTCATATTTCAAAGAATTTCTCATATTATAAAACTACTCAACTGATTCAATATTATTCGGAGTTCAATGTGAAGGGTATATTTTCAAGTTTCGACGCTTTTCATATTTCAAAGAATTTCTCATATTATAAAACTACTCAACTCATTCAACATTATTCGACGTTCAATATCAAGGGTATATTTTCGAAATTCGACGCTTTTCATATTTCAAAGAATTTTTCATATTATAAAACTACTCAACTCATTCAACATTATTCGAAGTTCAATGTAAAGGGTATATTTTCAAGTTTCGACGCTTTTCATATTTCAAAGAATTTTCATATTATAAAACTACTCGACTCATTCAACATTATTCGACGTTCAATATCAAGGGTATATTTTCGAATTTCGCCGCTTTTCATATTTCAAAGAATTTTTCATATGTAAAACTACTCAACTCATTCAACATTATTCGAAGTTCAATGTAAAGGGTATATTTTCAAGTTTCGACGCTTCTCATATTTCAAAGAATTTTTCATATTATAAAACTACTCAACTCATTCAACATTATTCGACGTTCAATATCAAGGGTATATTTTCGAATTTCGCCGCTTTTCATATTTCAAAGAATTTTTCATATATAAAACTACTCAACTCATTCAACATTATTCGAAGTTCAATGTAAAGGGTATATTTTCAAGTTTCGACGCTTCTCATATTTCAAAGAATTTTTCATATTATAAAACTACTCAACTCATTCAACATTATTCGACGTTCAATATCAAGGGTATATTTTCGAATTTCGCCGCTTTTCATATTTCAAAGAATTTTTCATATATAAAACTACTCAACTCATTCAACATTATTCGAAGTTCAATGTAAAGGGTATATTTTCAAGTTTCGACGCTTCTCATATTTCAAAGAATTTTTCATATTATAAAACTACTCAACTCATTCAACATTATTCGACGTTCAATATCAAGGGTATATTTTCGAATTTCGCCGCTTTTCATATTTCAAAGAATTTTTCATATTATAAAACTACTCAACTCATTCAACATTATTCGAAGTTCAATGTAAAGGGTATATTTTCGAATTTCGCCGCTTTTCATATTTCAAAGAATTTTTCATATATAAAACTACTCAACTCATTCAACATTATTCGAAGTTCAATGTAAAGGGTATATTTTCAAGTTTCGACGCTTCTCATATTTCAAAGAATTTTTCATATTATAAAACTACTCAACTCATTCAACATTATTCGAAGTTCAATGTAAAGGGTATATTTTCAAGTTTCGACGCTTTTCATATTTCAAAGAATTTTCATATTATAAAACTACTCGACTCATTCAACATTATTCGACGTTCAATATCAAGGGTATATTTTCGAATTTCGCCGCTTTTCATATTTCAAAGAATTTCTCATATTATAAAACTACTCAACTCATTCAACATTATTCGACGTTCAATGTAAAGGGTATATTTTCAAGTTTCGACGCTTCTCATATTTCAAAGAATTTTTCATATTATAAAACTACTCAACTCATTCAACATTATTCGACGTTCAATATCAAGGGTATATTTTCAAGTTTCGACGCTTTTCATATTTCAAAGAATTTTTCATATATAAAACTACTCAACTCATTCAACATTATTCGACGTTCAATGTAAAGGGTATATTTTCAAGTTTCGACGCTTCTCATATTTCAAAGAATTTTTCATATTATAAAACTACTCAACTCATTCAACATTATTCGACGTTCAATGTAAAGGGTATATTTTCAAGTTTCGACGCTTTTCATATTTCAAAGAATTTTTCATATTATAAAACTACTCAACTCATTCAACATTATTCGACGTTCAATATCAAGGGTATATTTTCAAGTTTCGACGCTTCTCATATTTCAAAGAATTTTTCATATTATAAAACTACTCAACTCATTCAACATTATTCGACGTTCAATGTAAAGGGTATATTTTCAAGTTTCGACGCTTTTCATATTTCAAAGAATTTTTCATATTATAAAACTACTCAACTCATTCAACATTATTCGACGTTCAATGTAAAGGGTATATTTTCAAGTTTCGACGCTTTTCATATTTCAAAGAATTTTTCATATTATAAAACTACTCAACTCATTCAACATTATTCGACGTTCAATATCAAGGGTATATTTTCAAGTTTCGACGCTTCTCATATTTCAAAGAATTTTTCATATTATAAAACTACTCAACTCATTCAACATTATTCGACGTTCAATGTAAAGGGTATATTTTCAAGTTTCGACGCTTTTCATATTTCAAAGAATTTTCATATTATAAAACTACTCGACTCATTCAACATTATTCGACGTTCAATATCAAGGGTATATTTTCGAATTTCGCCGCTTTTCATATTTCAAAGAATTTCTCATATTATAAAACTACTCAACTCATTCAACATTATTCGACGTTCAATGTAAAGGGTATATTTTCAAGTTTCGACGCTTCTCATATTTCAAAGAATTTTTCATATTATAAAACTACTCAACTCATTCAACATTATTCGACGTTCAATATCAAGGGTATATTTTCAAGTTTCGACGCTTTTCATATTTCAAAGAATTTTTCATATATAAAACTACTCAACTCATTCCATATTATTCGAAGTTCAATGTAAAGGGTATATTTTCAAGTTTCGACGCTTCTCATATTTCAAAGAATTTTTCATATTATAAAACTACTCAACTCATTCAATATTATTCGAAGTTCAATGTGAAGGGTATATTTTCAAGTTTCGACGCTTTTCATATTTCAAAGAATTTCTCATATTATAAAACTACTCAACTCATTCAACATTATTCGACGTTCAATGTAAAGGGTATATTTTCAAGTTTCGACGCTTCTCATATTTCAAAGAATTTTTCATATTATAAAACTACTCAACTCATTCAATATTATTCGAAGTTCAATGTAAAGGGTATATTTTGAAGTTTCGACGCTTTTCATATTTCAAAGAATTTCTCATATTATAAAACTACTCAACTCATTCAACATAATTCGACGTTGAATGTAAAAGGTATATTTTCAAGTTTCGACGCTTTTCATATTTCAAAGAATTTTTCATATTATAAAACTACTCAACTCATTCAATATTATTCGAAGTTCAATGTAAAGGGTATATTTTGAAGTTTCGACGCTTTTCATATTTCAAAGAATTTCTCATATTATAAAACTACTCAACTCATTCAACATTATTCGACGTTCAATGTAAAGGGTATATTTTCAAGTTTCGACGCTTCTCATATTTCAAAGAATTTTTCATATTATAAAACTACTCAACTCATTCAATATTATTCGAAGTTCAATGTAAAGGGTATATTTTGAAGTTTCGACGCTTTTCATATTTCAAAGAATTTCTCATATTATAAAACTACTCAACTCATTCAACATTATTCGACGTTCAATGTAAAGGGTATATTTTCAAGTTTCGACGCTTCTCATATTTCAAAGAATTTTTCATATTATAAAACTACTCAACTCATTCAATATTATTCGAAGTTCAATGTAAAGGGTATATTTTGAAGTTTCGACGCTTTTCATATTTCAAAGAATTTCTCATATTATAAAACTACTCAACTCATTCAACATAATTCGACGTTGAATGTAAAAGGTATATTTTCAAGTTTCGACGCTTTTCATATTTCAAAGAATTTTTCATATTATAAAACTACTCAACTCATTCAATATTATTCGAAGTTCAATGTAAAGGGTATATTTTGAAGTTTCGACGCTTTTCATATTTCAAAGAATTTCTCATATTATAAAACTACTCAACTCATTCAACATTATTCGACGTTCAATGTAAAGGGTATATTTTCAAGTTTCGACGCTTCTCATATTTCAAAGAATTTTTCATATTATAAAACTACTCAACTCATTCAATATTATTCGAAGTTCAATGTAAAGGGTATATTTTGAAGTTTCGACGCTTTTCATATTTCAAAGAATTTCTCATATTATAAAACTACTCAACTCATTCAACATTATTCGACGTTCAATGTAAAGGGTATATTTTCAAGTTTCGACGCTTCTCATATTTCAAAGAATTTTTCATATTATAAAACTACTCAACTCATTCAATATTATTCGAAGTTCAATGTAAAGGGTATATTTTGAAGTTTCGACGCTTTTCATATTTCAAAGAATTTCTCATATTATAAAACTACTCAACTCATTCAACATAATTCGACGTTGAATGTAAAAGGTATATTTTCAAGTTTCGACGCTTTTCATATTTCAAAGAATTTTTCATATTATAAAACTACTCAACTCATTCAATATTATTCGAAGTTCAATGTAAAGGGTATATTTTGAAGTTTCGACGCTTTTCATATTTCAAAGAATTTCTCATATTATAAAACTACTCAACTCATTCAACATTATTCGACGTTCAATGTAAAGGGTATATTTTCAAGTTTCGACGCTTTTCATATTTCAAAGAATTTTTCATATTATAAAACTACTCAACTCATTCAATATTATTCGAAGTTCAATGTAAAGGGTATATTTCCAAGTTTCGACGCTTTTCATATTTCAAAGAATTTTTCATATTATAAAACTACTCAACTCATTCAATATTATTCGAAGTTCAATGTAAAGGGTATATTTTCAAGTTTCGACGCTTCTCATATTTCAAAGAATTTTTCATATTATAAAACTACTCAACTCATTCAATATTATTCGAAGTTCAATGTAAAGGGTATATTTTGAAGTTTCGACGCTTTTCATATTTCAAAGAATTTCTCATATTATAAAACTACTCAACTCATTCAACATTATTCGACGTTCAATGTAAAAGGTATATTTTCAAGTTTCGACGCTTTTCATATTTCAAAGAATTTTTCATATTATAAAACTACTCAACTCATTCAATATTATTCGAAGTTCAATGTAAAGGGTATATTTTGAAGTTTCGACGCTTTTCATATTTCAAAGAATTTCTCATATTATAAAACTACTCAACTCATTCAACATTATTCGACGTTCAATGTAAAGGGTATATTTTCAAGTTTCGACGCTTTTCATATTTCAAAGAATTTTTCATATTATAAAACTACTCAACTCATTCAATATTATTCGAAGTTCAATGTGAAGGGTATATTTTCAAGTTTCGACGCTTTTCATATTTCAAAGAATTTCTCATATTATAAAACTACTCAACTCATTCAATATTATTCGAAGTTCAATGTAAAGGGTATATTTTGAAGTTTCGACGCTTTTCATATTTCAAAGAATTTCTCATATTATAAAACTACTCAACTCATTCAACATTATTCGACGTTCAATGTAAAAGGTATATTTTCAAGTTTCGACGCTTTTCATATTTCAAAGAATTTTTCATATATAAAACTACTCAACTCATTCCATATTATTCGAAGTTCAATGTAAAGGGTATATTTTCAAGTTTCGACGCTTCTCATATTTCAAAGAATTTCTCATATTATAAAACTACTCAACTGATTCAATATTATTCGGAGTTCAATGTGAAGGGTATATTTTCAAGTTTCGACGCTTTTCATATTTCAAAGAATTTTTCATATTATAAAACTACTCAACTCATTCAACATTATTCGACGTTCAATATCAAGGGTATATTTTCAAGTTTCGACGCTTCTCATATTTCAAAGAATTTTTCATATTATAAAACTACTCAACTCATTCAACATTATTCGACGTTCAATGTAAAGGGTATATTTTCAAGTTTCGACGCTTTTCATATTTCAAAGAATTTTCATATTATAAAACTACTCGACTCATTCAACATTATTCGACGTTCAATATCAAGGGTATATTTTCGAATTTCGCCGCTTTTCATATTTCAAAGAATTTTTCATATATAAAACTACTCAACTCATTCAACATTATTCGACGTTCAATGTAAAGGGTATATTTTCAAGTTTCGACGCTTTTCATATTTCAAAGAATTTTTCATATTATAAAACTACTCAACTCATTCAACATTATTCGACGTTCAATATCAAGGGTATATTTTCAAGTTTCGACGCTTCTCATATTTCAAAGAATTTTTCATATTATAAAACTACTCAACTCATTCAACATTATTCGACGTTCAATGTAAAGGGTATATTTTCAAGTTTCGACGCTTTTCATATTTCAAAGAATTTTCATATTATAAAACTACTCGACTCATTCAACATTATTCGACGTTCAATATCAAGGGTATATTTTCGAATTTCGCCGCTTTTCATATTTCAAAGAATTTCTCATATTATAAAACTACTCAACTCATTCAACATTATTCGACGTTCAATGTAAAGGGTATATTTTCAAGTTTCGACGCTTCTCATATTTCAAAGAATTTTTCATATTATAAAACTACTCAACTCATTCAACATTATTCGACGTTCAATATCAAGGGTATATTTTCAAGTTTCGACGCTTTTCATATTTCAAAGAATTTTTCATATATAAAACTACTCAACTCATTCCATATTATTCGAAGTTCAATGTAAAGGGTATATTTTCAAGTTTCGACGCTTCTCATATTTCAAAGAATTTTTCATATTATAAAACTACTCAACTCATTCAATATTATTCGAAGTTCAATGTAAAGGGTATATTTTGAAGTTTCGACGCTTTTCATATTTCAAAGAATTTCTCATATTATAAAACTACTCAACTCATTCAACATAATTCGACGTTGAATGTAAAAGGTATATTTTCAAGTTTCGACGCTTTTCATATTTCAAAGAATTTTTCATATTATAAAACTACTCAACTCATTCAATATTATTCGAAGTTCAATGTAAAGGGTATATTTTGAAGTTTCGACGCTTTTCATATTTCAAAGAATTTCTCATATTATAAAACTACTCAACTCATTCAACATTATTCGACGTTCAATGTAAAGGGTATATTTTCAAGTTTCGACGCTTCTCATATTTCAAAGAATTTTTCATATTATAAAACTACTCAACTCATTCAATATTATTCGAAGTTCAATGTAAAGGGTATATTTTGAAGTTTCGACGCTTTTCATATTTCAAAGAATTTTTCATATTATAAAACTACTCAACTCATTCAATATTATTCGAAGTTCAATGTAAAGGGTATATTTTGAAGTTTCGACGCTTTTCATATTTCAAAGAATTTCTCATATTATAAAACTACTCAACTCATTCAACATTATTCGACGTTCAATGTAAAGGGTATATTTTCAAGTTTCGACGCTTTTCATATTTCAAAGAATTTTTCATATATAAAACTACTCAACTCATTCCATATTATTCGAAGTTCAATGTAAAGGGTATATTTTCAAGTTTCGACGCTTCTCATATTTCAAAGAATTTTTCATATTATAAAACTACTCAACTCATTCAATATTATTCGAAGTTCAATGTAAAGGGTATATTTTGAAGTTTCGACGCTTTTCATATTTCAAAGAATTTCTCATATTATAAAACTACTCAACTCATTCAACATAATTCGACGTTGAATGTAAAAGGTATATTTTCAAGTTTCGACGCTTTTCATATTTCAAAGAATTTTTCATATTATAAAACTACTCAACTCATTCAATATTATTCGAAGTTCAATGTGAAGGGTATATTTTCAAGTTTCGACGCTTTTCATATTTCAAAGAATTTCTCATATTATAAAACTACTCAACTCATTCAACATTATTCGACGTTCAATGTAAAGGGTATATTTTCAAGTTTCGACGCTTCTCATATTTCAAAGAATTTTTCATATTATAAAACTACTCAACTCATTCAATATTATTCGAAGTTCAATGTAAAGGGTATATTTTGAAGTTTCGACGCTTTTCATATTTCAAAGAATTTCTCATATTATAAAACTACTCAACTCATTCAACATTATTCGACGTTCAATGTAAAAGGTATATTTTCAAGTTTCGACGCTTTTCATATTTCAAAGAATTTTTCATATTATAAAACTACTCAACTCATTCAATATTATTCGAAGTTCAATGTAAAGGGTATATTTTGAAGTTTCGACGCTTTTCATATTTCAAAGAATTTCTCATATTATAAAACTACTCAACTCATTCAACATTATTCGACGTTCAATGTAAAGGGTATATTTTCAAGTTTCGACGCTTTTCATATTTCAAAGAATTTTTCATATTATAAAACTACTCAACTCATTCAACATTATTCGACGTTCAATGTAAAGGGTATATTTTCAAGTTTCGACGCTTTTCATATTTCAAAGAATTTTTCATATTATAAAACTACTCAACTCATTCAATATTATTCGAAGTTCAATGTAAAGGGTATATTTTGAAGTTTCGACGCTTTTCATATTTCAAAGAATTTCTCATATTATAAAACTACTCAACTCATTCAACATTATTCGACGTTCAATGTAAAGGGTATATTTTCAAGTTTCGACGCTTCTCATATTTCAAAGAATTTTTCATATTATAAAACTACTCAACTCATTCAATATTATTCGAAGTTCAATGTAAAGGGTATATTTTGAAGTTTCGACGCTTTTCATATTTCAAAGAATTTCTCATATTATAAAACTACTCAACTCATTCAACATTATTCGACGTTCAATGTAAAAGGTATATTTTCAAGTTTCGACGCTTTTCATATTTCAAAGAATTTTTCATATTATAAAACTACTCAACTCATTCAATATTATTCGAAGTTCAATGGAAAGGGTATATTTTGAAGTTTCGACGCTTTTCATATTTCAAAGAATTTCTCATATTATAAAACTACTCAACTCATTCAACATTATTCGACGTTCAATGTAAAGGGTATATTTTCAAGTTTCGACGCTTCTCATATTTCAAAGAATTTTTCATATTATAAAACTACTCAACTCATTCAATATTATTCGAAGTTCAATGTAAAGGGTATATTTTGAAGTTTCGACGCTTTTCATATTTCAAAGAATTTCTCATATTATAAAACTACTCAACTCATTCAACATTATTCGACGTTCAATGTAAAAGGTATATTTTCAAGTTTCGACGCTTTTCATATTTCAAAGAATTTTTCATATTATAAAACTACTCAACTCATTCAATATTATTCGAAGTTCAATGTAAAGGGTATATTTTGAAGTTTCAACGCTTTTCATATTTCAAAGAATTTCTCATATTATAAAACTACTCAACTCATTCAACATTATTCGACGTTCAATGTAAAGGGTATATTTTCAAGTTTCGACGCTTTTCATATTTCAAAGAATTTTTCATATTATAAAACTACTCAACTCATTCAACATTATTCGACGTTCAATGTAAAGGGTATATTTTCAAGTTTCGACGCTTTTCATATTTCAAAGAATTTTTCATATTATAAAACTACTACACTCATTCAATATTATTCGAAGTTCAATGTAAAGGGTATATTTTGAAGTTTCGACGCTTTTCATATTTCAAAGAATTTCTCATATTATAAAACTACTCAACTCATTCAACATTATTCGACGTTCAATGTAAAGGGTATATTTTCAAGTTTCGACGCTTTCCATATTTCAAAGAATTTTTCATATTATAAAACTACTCAACTCATTCAATATTATTCGAAGTTCAATGTAAAGGGTATATTTTCAAGTTTCGACGCTTCTCATATTTCAAAGAATTTTTCATATTATAAAACTACTCAACTCATTCAACATTATTCGACGTTCAATGTAAAGGGTATATTTTCAAGTTTCGACGCTTTTCATATTTCAAAGAATTTTTCATATTATAAAACTACTCAACTCATTCCATATTATTCGAAGTTCAATGTAAAGGGTATATTTTCAAGTTTCGACGCTTCTCATATTTCAAAGAATTTCTCATATTATAAAACTACTCAACTGATTCAATATTATTCGGAGTTCAATGTGAAGGGTATATTTTCAAGTTTCGACGCTTTTCATATTTCAAAGAATTTCTCATATTATAAAACTACTCAACTCATTCAACATTATTCGACGTTCAATATCAAGGGTATATTTTCGAAATTCGACGCTTTTCATATTTCAAAGAATTTTCATATTATAAAACTACTCGACTCATTCAACATTATTCGACGTTCAATATCAAGGGTATATTTTCGAATTTCGACGCTTTTCATATTTCAAAGAATTTTTCATATTATAAAACTACTCGACTCATTCAACATTATTCGACGTTCAATATCAAGGGTATATTTTCGAATTTCGACGCTTTTCATATTTCAAAGAATTTTTCATATTATAAAACTACTCAACTCATTCAACATTATTCGAAGTTCAATGTAAAGGGTATATTTTCAAGTTTCGACGCTTTTCATATTTCAAAGAATTTTCATATTATAAAACTACTCGACTCATTCAACATTATTCGACGTTCAATATCAAGGGTATATTTTCGAATTTCGCCGCTTTTCATATTTCAAAGAATTTTTCATATTATAAAACTACTCAACTCATTCAATATTATTCGAAGTTCAATGTAAAGGGTATATTTTCAAGTTTCGACGCTTTTCATATTTCAAAGAATTTCTCATATTATAAAACCACTCAACTCATTCAACATTATTCGAAGTTCAATGTAAAGGGTATATTTTCAAGTTTCGACGCTTTTCATATTTCAAAGAATTTTTCATATTATAAAACTACTCAACTCATTCAAGATTATTCGACGTTCAATATCAAGGGTATATTTTCGAATTTCGCCGCTTTTCATATTTCAAAGAATTTTTCATATTATAAAACTACTCAACTCATTCAATATTATTCGAAGTTCAATGTAAAGGGTATATTTTCAAGTTTCGACGCTTCTCATATTTCAAAGAATTTTTCATATTATAAAACTACTCAACTGATTCAATATTATTCGGAGTTCAATGTGAAGGGTATATTTTCAAGTTTCGACGCTTTTCATATTTCAAAGAATTTCTCATATTATAAAACTACTCAACTCATTCAACATTATTCGAAGTTCAATGTAAAGGGTATATTTTCAAGTTTCGACGCTTTTCATATTTCAAAGAATTTCTCATATTATGAAACTACCCAACTCATTCAACATTATTCGAAGTTCAATGTAAAGGGTATATTTTCAAGTTTCGACGCTTTTCATATTTCAAAGAATTTCTCATATTATAAAACTACTCAACTCATTCAACATTATTCGACGTTCAATATCAAGGGTATATTTTCAAGTTTCGACGCTTTTCATATTTCAAAGAATTTTTCATATTATAAAACCACTCAACTCATTCAACATTATTCGACGTTCAATATCAAGGGTATATTTTCAAGTTTCGACGCTTTTCATATTTCAAAGAATTTTTCATATTATAAAACCACTCAACTCATTCAACATTATTCGACGTTCAATATCAAGGGTATATTTTCAAGTTTCGACGCTTTTCATATTTCAAAAAATTTTTCATATTCTAAAACCACTCAACTCATTCAATATTATTCGACGTTCAATATCAAGGGTATATTTTCAAGTTTCGACGCTTTTCATATTTCAAAGAATTTTTCATATTATAAAACCACTCAACTCATTCAACATTATTCGACGTTCAATGTAAAGGGTATATTTTCAAGTTTCGACGCTTTTCATATTTCAAAGAATTTTTCATATTATAAAACCACTCAACTCATTCAACATTATTCGACGTTCAATATCAAGGGTATATTTTCAAGTTTCGACGCTTTTCATATTTCAAAGAATTTTTCATATTATAAAACCACTCAACTCATTCAACATTATTCGACGTTCAATATCAAGGGTATATTTTCAAGTTTCGACGCTTTTCATATTTCAAAAAATTTTTCATATTATAAAACTACTCAACTCATTCAACATTATTCGACGTTCAATATCAAGGGTATATTTTCAAGTTTCGACGCTTTTCATATTTCAAAGAATTTTTCATATTATAAAACTACTCAACTCATTCAATATTATTCGACGTTCAATGTAAAGGGTATATTTTCAAGTTTCAACGCTTTTCATATTTCAAAGAATTTCTCATATTATAAAACCACTCAACTCATTCAACATTATTCGACGTTCAATATCAAGGGTATATTTTCAAGTTTCGACGCTTTTCATATTTCAAAGAATTTTTCATATTATAAAACTACTCAACTCATTCAATATTATTCGACGTTCAATGTAAAGGGTATATTTTCAAGTTTCAACGCTTTTCATATTTCAAAGAATTTCTCATATTATAAAACCACTCAACTCATTCAACATTATTCGACGTTCAATATCAAGGGTATATTTTCAAGTTTCGACGCTTTTCATATTTCAAAGAATTTTTCATATTATAAAACCACTCAACTCATTCAACATTATTCGACGTTCAATATCAAGGGTATATTTTCAAGTTTCGACGCTTTTCATATTTCAAAAAATTTTTCATATTATAAAACCACTCAACTCATTCAATATTATTCGACGTTCAATATCAAGGGTATATTTTCGAAATTCGACGCTTTTCATATTTCAAAGAATTTTTCATATTATAAAACTACTCAACTCATTCAACATTATTCGACGTTCAATATCAAGGGTATATTTTCAAGTTTCGACGCTTTTCATATTTGAAAGAATTTCTCATATTATAAAACTACTCAACTCATTCAACATTATTCGAAGTTCAATATCAAGGGTATATTTTCAAGTTTCGACGCTTTTCATATTTCAAAGAATTTTTCATATTATAAAACTACTCAACTCATTCAACATTATTCGACGTTCAATATCAAGGGTATATTTTCAAGTTTCAACGCTTTTCATATTTCAAAAAATTTTTCATATTATAAAACCACTCAACTCACTCAACATTATTCGACGTTCAATATCAAGGGTATATTTTCAAGTTTCGACGCTTTTCATATTTCAAAGAATTTTTCATATTATAAAACTACTCAACTCATTCAAAATTATTCGACGTTCAATATCAAGGGTATATTTTCAAGTTTCAACGCTTTTCATATTTCAAAGAATTTTTCATATTATAAAACCACTCAACTCATTCAACATTATTCGACGTTCAATATCAAGGGTATATTTTCAAGTTTCAACGCTTTTCATATTTCAAAGAATTTTTCATATTATAAAACCACTCAACTCATTCAACATTATTCGACGTTCAATATCAAGGGTATATTTTCAAGTTTCGACGCTTTTCATATTTCAAAGAATTTTTCATATTATAAAACTACTCAACTCATTTAACATTATTCGACGTTCAATATCAAGGGTATATTTTCAAGTTTCAACGCTTTTCATATTTCAAAGAATTTTTCATATTATAAAACTACTCAACTCATTCAACATTATTCGACGTTCAATATCAAGGGTATATTTTCAAGTTTCGACGCTTTTCATATTTCAAAGAATTTTTCATATTATAAAACTACTCAACTCATTCAACATTATTCGACGTTCAATATCAAGGGTATATTTTCAAGTTTCAACGCTTTTCATATTTCAAAGAATTTTTCATATTATAAAACTACTCAACTCATTCAACATTATTCGACGTTCAATATCAAGGGTATATTTTCAAGTTTCGACGCTTTTCATATTTCAAAGAATTTTTCATATTATAAAACTACTCAACTCATTCAACATTATTCGACGTTCAATATCAAGGGTATATTTTCAAGTTTCGACGCTTTTCATATTTCAAAGAATTTTTCATATTATAAAACCACTCAACTCATTCAACATTATTCGACGTTCAATATCAAGGGTATATTTTCAAGTTTCAACGCTTTTCATATTTCAAAGAATTTTTCATATTATAAAACTACTCAACTCATTTAACATTATTCGACGTTCAATATCAAGGGTATATTTTCAAGTTTCAACGCTTTTCATATTTCAAAGAATTTTTCATATTATAAAACTACTCAACTCATTCAACATTATTCGACGTTCAATATCAAGGGTATATTTTCAAGTTTCGACGCTTTTCATATTTCAAAGAATTTTTCATATTATAAAACTACTCAACTCATTCAACATTATTCGACGTTCAATATCAAGGGTATATTTTCAAGTTTCAACGCTTTTCATATTTCAAAGAATTTTTCATATTATAAAACTACTCAACTCATTCAACATTATTCGACGTTCAATATCAAGGGTATATTTTCAAGTTTCGACGCTTTTCATATTTCAAAGAATTTTTCATATTATAAAACCACTCAACTCATTCAACATTATTCGACGTTCAATATCAAGGGTATATTTTCAAGTTTCGACGCTTTTCATATTTCAAAGAATTTTTCATATTATAAAAC
Organism: Sphenella marginata; assembly: GCA_951509765.1. NCBI lineage: Eukaryota > Metazoa > Arthropoda > Insecta > Diptera > Tephritidae > Sphenella > Sphenella marginata. The sequence continues at coordinate 91,975,820 of OX608079.1, read as the reverse complement.
CACTCAACTCATTCAACATTATTCGACGTTCAATATCAAGGGTATATTTTCAAGTTTCAACGCTTTTCATATTTCAAAGAATTTTTCATATTATAAAACTACTCAACTCATTTAACATTATTCGACGTTCAATATCAAGGGTATATTTTCAAGTTTCAACGCTTTTCATATTTCAAAGAATTTTTCATATTATAAAACTACTCAACTCATTCAACATTATTCGACGTTCAATATCAAGGGTATATTTTCAAGTTTCGACGCTTTTCATATTTCAAAGAATTTTTCATATTATAAAACTACTCAACTCATTCAACATTATTCGACGTTCAATATCAAGGGTATATTTTCAAGTTTCAACGCTTTTCATATTTCAAAGAATTTTTCATATTATAAAACTACTCAACTCATTCAACATTATTCGACGTTCAATATCAAGGGTATATTTTCAAGTTTCGACGCTTTTCATATTTCAAAGAATTTTTCATATTATAAAACTACTCAACTCATTCAACATTATTCGACGCTCAATATCAAGGGTATATTTTCAAGTTTCGACGCTTTTCATATTTCAAAGAATTTTTCATATTATAAAACCACTCAACTCATTCAACATTATTCGACGTTCAATATCAAGGGTATATTTTCAAGTTTCAACGCTTTTCATATTTCAAAGAATTTTTCATATTATAAAACTACTCAACTCATTCAACATTATTCGACGTTCAATATCAAGGGTATATTTTCAAGTTTCGACGCTTTTCATATTTCAAAGAATTTTTCATATTATAAAACCACTCAACTCATTCAACATTATTCGACGTTCAATATCAAGGGTATATTTTCAAGTTTCGACGCTTTTCATATTTCAAAGAATTTTTCATATTATAAAACTACTCAACTCATTCAACATTATTCGACGTTCAATATCAAGGGTATATTTTCAAGTTTCAACGCTTTTCATATTTCAAAGAATTTTTCATATTATAAAACTACTCAACTCATTCAACATTATTCGACGTTCAATATCAAGGGTATATTTTCAAGTTTCGACGCTTTTCATATTATAAAACCACTCAACTCATTCAACATTATTCGACGTTCAATATCAAGGGTATATTTTCATGTTTCGGCGCTTTTCATATTTCAAAGAATTTTTCATATTATAAAACCACTCAACTCATTCAACATTATTCGACGTTCAATATCAAGGGTATATTTTCAAGTTTCGACGCTTTTCATATTTCAAAGAATTTTTCATATTATAAAACTACTCAACTCATTCAACATTATTCGACGTTCAATATCAAGGGTATATTTTCAAGTTTCGACGCTTTTCATATTTCAAAGAATTTTTCATATTATAAAACCACTCAACTCATTCAACATTATTCGACGTTCAATATCAAGGGTATATTTTCAAGTTTCGACGCTTTTCATATTATAAAACCACTCAACTCATTCAACATTATTCGACGTTCAATATCAAGGGTATATTTTCAAGTTTCAACGCTTTTCATATTTCAAAGAATTTTTCATATTATAAAACCACTCAACTCATTCAACATTATTCGACGTTCAATATCAAGGGTATATTTTCATAATTCGACGATTTTCATATTTCAAAGAATTTTTCATATTATAAAACCACTCAACTCATTCAACATTATTCGACGTTCAATATCAAGGGTATATTTTCAAGTTTCGACGCTTTTCATATTTCAAAGAATTTTTCATATTATAAAACTACTCAACTCATTCAACATTATTCGACGTTCAATATCAAGGGTATATTTTCAAGTTTCGACGCTTTTCATATTTCAAAGAATTTTTCATATTATAAAACCACTCAACTCATTCAACATTATTCGACGTTCAATATCAAGGGTATATTTTCAAGTTTCGACGCTTTTCATATTTCAAAGAATTTTTCATATTATAAAACTACTCAACTCATTCAACATTATTCGACGTTCAATATCAAGGGTATATTTTCAAGTTTCAACGCTTTTCATATTTCAAAGAATTTTTCATATTATAAAACTACTCAACTCATTCAACATTATTCGACGTTCAATATCAAGGGTATATTTTCAAGTTTCGACGCTTTTCATATTTCAAAGAATTTTTCATATTATAAAACCACTCAACTCATTCAACATTATTCGACGTTCAATATCAAGGGTATATTTTCATGTTTCGGCGCTTTTCATATTTCAAAGAATTTTTCATATTATAAAACCACTCAACTCATTCAACATTATTCGACGTTCAATATCAAGGGTATATTTTCAAGTTTCGACGCTTTTCATATTATAAAACCACTCAACTCATTCAACATTATTCGACGTTCAATATCAAGGGTATATTTTCAAGTTTCGACGCTTTTCATATTTCAAAGAATTTTTCATATTATAAAACTACTCAACTCATTCAACATTATTCGACGTTCAATATCAAGGGTATATTTTCAAGTTTCGACCCTTTTCATATTTCAAAGAATTTTTCATATTATAAAACCACTCAACTCATTCAACATTATTCGACGTTCAATATCAAGGGTATATTTTCAAGTTTCGACGCTTTTCATATTATAAAACCACTCAACTCATTCAACATTATTCGACGTTCAATATCAAGGGTATATTTTCAAGTTTCGACGCTTTTCATATTTCAAAGAATTTTTCATATTATAAAACCACTCAACTCATTCAACATTATTCGACGTTCAATATCAAGGGTATATTTTCAAGTTTCGACGCTTTTCATATTATAAAACCACTCAACTCATTCAACATTATTCGACGTTCAATATCAAGGGTATATTTTCAAGTTTCAACGCTTTTCATATTTCAAAGAATTTTTCATATTATAAAACCACTCAACTCATTCAACATTATTCGACGTTCAATATCAAGGGTATATTTTCAAGTTTCTAGGCTTTTCATATTTCAAAGAATTTTTCATATTATAAAACCACTCAACTCATTCAACATTATTCGACGTTCAATATCAAGGGTATATTTTCAAGTTTCGACGCTTTTCATATTTCAAAGAATTTTTCATATTATAAAACTACTCAACTCATTCAACATTATTCGACGTTCAATATCAAGGGTATATTTTCAAGTTTCAACGCTTTTCATATTTCAAAGAATTTTTCATATTATAAAACCACTCAACTCATTCAACATTATTCGACGTTCAATATCAAGGGTATATTTTCAAGTTTCGACGCTTTTCATATTTCAAAGAATTTTTCATATTATAAAACCACTCAACTCATTCAACATTATTCGACGTTCAATATCAAGGGTATATTTTCAAGTTTCGACGCTTTTCATATTTCAAAGAATTTTTCATATTATAAAACTACTCAACTCATTCAACATTATTCGACGTTCAATATCAAGGGTATATTTTCAAGTTTCGACGCTTTTCATATTTCAAAGAATTTTTCATATTATAAAACCACTCAACTCATTCAACATTATTCGACGTTCAATATCAAGGGTATATTTTCAAGTTTCAACGCTTTTCATATTTCAAAGAATTTTTCATATTATAAAACCACTCAACTCATTCAACATTATTCGACGTTCAATATCAAGGGTATATTTTCAAGTTTCGACGCTTTTCATATTTCAAAGAATTTTTCATATTATAAAACCACTCAACTCATTCAACATTATTCGACGTTCAATATCAAGGGTATATTTTCAAGTTTCGACGCTTTTCATATTTCAAAGAATTTTTCATATTATAAAACTACTCAACTCATTCAACATTATTCGACGTTCAATATCAAGGGTATATTTTCAAGTTTCGACGCTTTTCATATTTCAAAGAATTTTTCATATTATAAAACTACTCAACTCATTCAACATTATTCGACGTTCAATATCAAGGGTATATTTTCAAGTTTCGACGCTTTTCATATTTCAAAGAATTTTTCATATTATAAAACCACTCAACTCATTCAACATTATTCGACGTTCAATATCAAGGGTATATTTTCAAGTTTCGACGCTTTTCATATTTCAAAGAATTTTTCATATTATAAAACCACTCAACTCATTCAACATTATTCGACGTTCAATATCAAGGGTATATTTTCAAGTTTCGGCGCTTTTCATATTTCAAAGAATTTTTCATATTATAAAACTACTCAGCTCATTCAACATTATTCGACGTTCAATATCAAGGGTATATTTTCAAGTTTCAAAGCTTTTCATATTTCAAAGAATTTTTCATATTATAAAACTACTCAACTCATTCAACATTATCCGACGTTCAATATCAAGGGTATATTTTCAAGTTTCGACGCTTTTCATATTTCAAAGAAATTTTCATATTATAAAACTACTCAACTCATTCAACATTATCCGACGTTCAATATCAAGGGTATATTTTCAAGTTTCAACGCTTTTCATATTTCAAAGAATTTTTCATATTATAAAACTACTCAACTCATTCAACATTATTCGACGTTCAATATCAAGGGTATATTTTCAAGTTTCGACGCTTTTCATATTTCAAAGAATTTTTCATATTATAAAACTACTCAACTCATTCAACATTATTCGACGTTCAATATCAAGGGTATATTTTCAAGTTTCAACGCTTTTCATATTTCAAAGAATTTTTCATATTATAAAACTACTCAACTCATTCAACATTATTCGACGTTCAATATCAAGGGTATATTTTCAAGTTTCGACGCTTTTCATATTTCAAAGAATTTTTCATATTATAAAACTACTCAACTCATTCAACATTATTCGACGTTCAATATCAAGGGTATATTTTCAAGTTTCGACGCTTTTCATATTTCAAAGAATTTTTCATATTATAAAACCACTCAACTCATTCAACATTATTCGACGTTCAATATCAAGGGTATATTTTCATGTTTCGGCGCTTTTCATATTTCAAAGAATTTTTCATATTATAAAACCACTCAACTCATTCAACATTATTCGACGTTCAATATCAAGGGTATATTTTCAAGTTTCGACGCTTTTCATATTATAAAACCACTCAACTCATTCAACATTATTCGACGTTCAATATCAAGGGTATATTTTCAAGTTTCAACGCTTTTCATATTTCAAAGAATTTTTCATATTATAAAACCACTCAACTCATTCAACATTATTCGACGTTCAATATCAAGGGTATATTTTCAAGTTTCGACGCTTTTCATATTTCAAAGAATTTTTAATATTATAAAACCACTCAACTCATTCAACATTATTCGACGTTCAATATCAAGGGTATATTTTCAAGTTTCGACGCTTTTCATATTTCAAAGAATTTTTCATATTATAAAACTACTCAACTCATTCAACATTATTCGACGTTCAATATCAAGGGTATATTTTCAAGTTTCGACGCTTTTCATATTTCAAAGAATTTTTCATATTATAAAACCACTCAACTCATTCAACATTATTCGACGTTCAATATCAAGGGTATATTTTCAAGTTTCGACGCTTTTCATATTTCAAAGAATTTTTCATATTATAAAACCACTCAACTCATTCAACATTATTCGACGTTCAATATCAAGGGTATATTTTCAAGTTTCGACGCTTTTCATATTTCAAAGAATTTTTCATATTATAAAACTACTCAACTCATTCAACATTATTCGACGTTCAATATCAAGGGTATATTTTCAAGTTTCGACGCTTTTCATATTTCAAAGAATTTTTCATATTATAAAACCACTCAACTCATTCAACATTATTCGACGTTCAATATCAAGGGTATATTTTCAAGTTTCGACGCTTTTCATATTTCAAAGAATTTTTCATATTATAAAACCACTCAACTCATTCAACATTATTCGACGTTCAATATCAAGGGTATATTTTCAAGTTTCGACGCTTTTCATATTTCAAAGAATTTTTCATATTATAAAACCACTCAACTCATTCAACATTATTCGACGTTCAATATCAAGGGTATATTTTCAAGTTTCGGCGCTTTTCATATTTCAAAGAATTTTTCATATTATAAAACTACTCAGCTCATTCAACATTATTCGACGTTCAATATCAAGGGTATATTTTCAAGTTTCAAAGCTTTTCATATTTCAAAGAATTTTTCATATTATAAAACTACTCAACTCATTCAACATTATCCGACGTTCAATATCAAGGATATATTTTCAAGTTTCGACGCTTTTCATATTTCAAAGAATTTTTCATATTATAAAACTACTCAACTCATTCAACATTATCCGACGTTCAATATCAAGAGTATATTTTCAAGTTTCGACGCTTTTCATATATCAAAGAATTTTTCATATTATAAAACTACTCAACTCATTCAACATTATTCGACGTTCAATATCAAGGGTATATTTTCAAGTTTCGACGCTTTTCATATTTCAAAGAATTTTTCATATTATAAAACTACTCAACTCATTCAACATTATCCGACGTTCAATATCAAGGGTATATTTTCAAGTTTCGACGCTTTTCATATTTCAAAGAATTTTTCATATTATAAAACTACTCAACTCATTCAACATTATCCGACGTTCAATATCAAGAGTATATTTTCAAGTTTCGACGCTTTTCATATATCAAAGAATTTCTCATATTATAAAACTACTCAACTCATTCAACATTATTCGACGTTCAATATCAAGGGTATATTTTCAAGTTTCGACGCTTTTCATATTTCAAAGAATTTTTCATATTATAAAACCACTCAACTCATTCAACATTATTCGACGTTCAATATCAAGGGTATATTTTCAAGTTTCGACGCTTTTCATATTTCAAAGAATTTTTCATATTATAAAACCACTCAACTCATTCAACATTATTCGACGTTCAATATCAAGGGTATATTTTCAAGTTTCGGCGCTTTTCATATTTCAAAGAATTTTTCATATTATAAAACCACTCAACTCATTCAACATTATTCGACGTTCAATATCAAGGGTATATTTTCAAGTTTCGACGCTTTTCATATTTCAAAGAATTTTTCATATTATAAAACCACTCAACTCATTCAACATTATTCGACGTTCAATATCAAGGGTATATTTTCAAGTTTCGACGCTTTTCATATTTCAAAGAATTTTTCATATTATAAAACCACTCAACTCATTCAACATTATTCGACGTTCAATATCAAGGGTATATTTTCAAGTTTCGACGCTTTTCATATTTCAAAGAATTTTTCATATTATAAAACCACTCAACTCATTCAACATTATTCGACGTTCAATATCAAGGGTATATTTTCAAGTTTCGACGCTTTTCATATTTCAAAGAATTTTTCATATTATAAAACCACTCAACTCATTCAACATTATTCGACGTTCAATATCAAGGGTATATTTTCAAGTTTCGACGCTTTTCATATTTCAAAGAATTTTTCATATTATAAAACCACTCAACTCATTCAACATTATTCGACGTTCAATATCAAGGGTATATTTTCAAGTTTCGGCGCTTTTCATATTTCAAAGAATTTTTCATATTATAAAACTACTCAGCTCATTCAACATTATTCGACGTTCAATATCAAGGGTATATTTTCAAGTTTCAAAGCTTTTCATATTTCAAAGAATTTTTCATATTATAAAACTACTCAACTCATTCAACATTATCCGACGTTCAATATCAAGGATATATTTTCAAGTTTCGACGCTTTTCATATTTCAAAGAATTTTTCATATTATAAAACTACTCAACTCATTCAACATTATCCGACGTTCAATATCAAGGGTATATTTTCAAGTTTCGACGCTTTTCATATATCAAAGAATTTTTCATATTATAAAACTACTCAACTCATTCAACATTATTCGACGTTCAATATCAAGGGTATATTTTCAAGTTTCGACGCTTTTCATATTTCAAAGAATTTTTCATATTATAAAACTACTCAACTCATTCAACATTATCCGACGTTCAATATCAAGGGTATATTTTCAAGTTTCGACGCTTTTCATATTTCAAAGAATTTTTCATATTATAAAACTACTCAACTCATTCAACATTATCCGACGTTCAATATCAAGAGTATATTTTCAAGTTTCGACGCTTTTCATATATCAAAGAATTTCTCATATTATAAAACTACTCAAGTCATTCAACATTATTCGACGTTCAATATCAAGGGTATATTTTCAAGTTTCGACGCTTTTCATATTTCAAAGATTTTTTCATATTATAAAACTACTCAACTCATTCAACATTATTCGACGTTCAATATCAAGGGTATATTTTCAAGTTTCGACGCTTTTCATATATCAAAGAATTTTTCATATTATAAAACTACTCAACTCATTCAACATTATTCGACGTTCAATATCAAGGGTATATTTTCAAGTTTCGACGCTTTTCATATTTCAAAGAATTTTTCATATTATAAAACTACTCAACTCATTCAACATTATTCGACGTTCAATATCAAGGGTATATTTTCAAGTTTCGACGCTTTTCATATTTCAAAGAATTTTTCATATTATAAAACTACTCAACTCATTCAACATTATCCGACGTTCAATATCAAGGGTATATTTTAAAATTTCGACGCTTTTCATATTTCAAAGAATTTTTCATATTATAAAACTACTCAACTCATTCAACATTATTCGACGTTCAATATCAAGGGTATATTTTCAAGTTTCGGCGCTTTTCATATTTCAAAGAATTTTTCATATTATAAAACTACTCAGCTCATTCAACATTATTCGACGTTCAATATCAAGGGTATATTTTCAAGTTTCAAAGCTTTTCATATTTCAAAGAATTTTTCATATTATAAAACTACTCAACTCATTCAACATTATCCGACGTTCAATATCAAGAGCATAATTTCAAGTTTCGACGCTTTTCATATATCAAAGAATTTTTCATATTATAAAACTACTCAACTCATTCAACATTATTCGACGTTCAATATCAAGGGTATATTTTCAAGTTTCGACGCTTTTCATATTTCAAAGAATTTTTCATATTATAAAACTACTCAACTCATTCAACATTATCCGACGTTCAATATCAAGGGTATATTTTCAAGTTTCGACGCTTTTCATATATCAAAGAATTTTTCATATTATAAAACTACTCAACTCATTCAACATTATTCGACGTTCAATATCAAGGGTATATTTTCAAGTTTCGACGCTTTTCATATTTCAAAGAATTTTTCATATTATAAAACTACTCAACTCATTCAACATTATTCGACGTTCAATATCAAGGGTATATTTTCAAGTTTCGACGCTTTTCATATTTCAAAGAATTTTTCATATTATAAAACTACTCAACTCATTCAACATTATTCGACGTTCAATATCAAGGGTATATTTTCAAGTTTCGACGCTTTTCATATTTCAAAGATTTTTTCATATTATAAAACTACTCAACTCATTCAACATTATTCGACGTTCAATATCAAGGGTATATTTTCAAGTTTCGACGCTTTTCATATTTCAAAGAATTTTTCATATTATAAAACTACTCAACTCATTCAACATTATTCGACGTTCAATATCAAGGGTATATTTTCAAGTTTCGACGCTTTTCATATTTCAAAGAATTTTTCATATTATAAAACTACTCAACTCATTCAACATTATTCGACGTTCAATATCAAGGGTATATTTTCAAGTTTCGACGCTTTTCATATTTCAAAGATTTTTTCATATTATAAAACTACTCAACTCATTCAACATTATTCGACGTTCAATATCAAGGGTATATTTTCAAGTTTCGACGCTTTTCATATTTCAAAGATTTTTTCATATTATAAAACTACTCAACTCATTCAACATTATTCGACGTTCAATATCAAGGGTATATTTTCAAGTTTCGACGCTTTTCATATTTCAAAGATTTTTTCATATTATAAAACTACTCAACTCATTCAACATTATTCGACGTTCAATATCAAGGGTATATTTTCAAGTTTCGACGCTTTTCATATTTCAAAGAATTTTTCATATTATAAAACTACTCAACTCATTCAACATTATTCGACGTTCAATATCAAGGGTATATTTTCAAGTTTCGACGCTTTTCATATTTCAAAGATTTTTTCATATTATAAAACTACTCAACTCATTCAACATTATTCGACGTTCAATATCAAGGGTATATTTTAAAATTTCGACGCTTTTCATATTTCAAAGATTTTTTCATATTATAAAACTACTCAACTCATTCAACATTATCCGACGTTCAATATCAAGGGTATATTTTAAAATTTCGACGCTTTTCATATTTCAAAGAATTTTTCATATTATAAAACTACTCAACTCATTCAACATTATTCGACGTTCAATATCAAGGGTATATTTTCAAGTTTCGGCGCTTTTCATATTTCAAAGAATTTTTCATATTATAAAACTACTCAGCTCATTCAACATTATTCGACGTTCAATATCAAGGGTATATTTTCAAGTTTCAAAGCTTTTCATATTTCAAAGAATTTTTCATATTATAAAACTACTCAACTCATTCAACATTATCCGACGTTCAATATCAAGGGTATATTTTCAAGTTTCGACGCTTTTCATATTTCAAAGAATTTTTCATATTATAAAACTACTCAACTCATTCAACATTATCCGACGTTCAATATCAAGAGTATAATTTCAAGTTTCGACGCTTTTCATATATCAAAGAATTTTTCATATTATAAAACTACTCAACTCATTCAACATTATTCGACGTTCAATATCAAGGGTATATTTTCAAGTTTCGACGCTTTTCATATTTCAAAGAATTTTTCATATTATAAAACTACTCAACTCATTCAACATTATCCGACGTTCAATATCAAGGGTATATTTTCAAGTTTCGACGCTTTTCATATATCAAAGAATTTTTCATATTATAAAACTACTCAACTCATTCAACATTATTCGACGTTCAATATCAAGGGTATATTTTCAAGTTTCGACGCTTTTCATATTTCAAAGAATTTTTCATATTATAAAACTACTCAACTCATTCAACATTATTCGACGTTCAATATCAAGGGTATATTTTCAAATTTCGACGCTTTTCATATTTCAAAGAATTTTTCATATTATAAAACTACTCAACTCATTCAACATTATTCGACGTTCAATATCAAGGGTATATTTTCAAGTTTCGACGCTTTTCATATTTCAAAGAATTTTCATATTATAAAACTACTCAGCTCATTAACATTATTCGACGTTCAATATCAAGGGTATATTTTCAAGTTTCGACGCTTTTCATATTTCAAAGAATTTTTCATATTATAAAACTACTCAACTCATTCAACATTATTCGACGTTCAATATCAAGGGTATATTTTCAAGTTTCGACGCTTTTCATATTTCAAAGAATTTTTCATATTATAAAACCACTCAACTCATTCAACATTATTCGACGTTCAATATCAAGGGTATATTTTCAAGTTTCAAAGCTTTTCATATTTCAAAGAATTTTTCATATTATAAAACTACTCAACTCATTCAACATTATTCGACGTTCAATATCAAGGGTATATTTTCAAGTTTCGACGCTTTTCATATATCAAAGAATTTTTCATATTATAAAACTACTCAAGTCATTCAACATTATTCGACGTTCAATATCAAGGGTATATTTTCAAGTTTCGACGCTTTTCATATTTCAAAGAATTTTTCATATTATAAAACTACTCAACTCATTCAACATTATCCGACGTTCAATATCAAGGGTATATTTTCAAGTTTCGACGCTTTTCATATATCAAAGAATTTTTCATATTATAAAACTACTCAACTCATTCAACATTATCCGACGTTCAATATCAAGGGTATATTTTCAAGTTTCGACGCTTTTCATATTTCAAAGAATTTTCATATTATAAAACTACTCAGCTCATTAACATTATTCGACGTTCAATATCAAGGGTATATTTTCAAGTTTCGACGCTTTTCATATTTCAAAGAATTTTTCATATTATAAAACTACTCAACTCATTCAACATTATTCGACGTTCAATATCAAGGGTATATTTTCAAGTTTCGACGCTTTTCATATTTCAAAGAATTTTTCATATTATAAAACTACTCAACTCATTCAACATTATTCGACGTTCAATATCAAGGGTATATTTTCAAGTTTCGACGCTTTTCATATTTCAAAGAATTTTTCATATTATAAAACCACTCAACTCATTCAACATTATTCGACGTTCAATATCAAGGGTATATTTTCAAGTTTCAAAGCTTTTCATATTTCAAAGAATTTTTCATATTATAAAACTACTCAGCTCATTCAACATTATTCGACGTTCAATATCAAGGGTATATTTTCAAGTTTCAAAGCTTTTCATATTTCAAAGAATTTTTCATATTATAAAACTACTCAACTCATTCAACATTATCCGACGTTCAATATCAAGGGTATATTTTCAAGTTTCGACGCTTTTCATATTTCAAAGAATTTTTCATATTATAAAACTACTCAACTCATTCAACATTATCCGACGTTCAATATCAAGGGTATATTTTCAAGTTTCAAAGCTTTTCATATTTCAAAGAATTTTTCATATTATAAAACTACTCAACTCATTCAACATTATCCGACGTTCAATATCAAGGGTATATTTTCAAGTTTCGACGCTTTTCATATATCAAAGAATTTTTCATATTATAAAACTACTCAACTCATTCAACATTATTCGACGTTCAATATCAAGGGTATATTTTCAAGTTTCGACGCTTTTCATATTTCAAAGAATTTTTCATAATATAAAACTACTCAACTCATTCAACATTATCCGACGTTCAATATCAAGGGTATATTTTCAAGTTTCGACGCTTTTCATATTTCAAAGAATTTTTCATAATATAAAACTACTCAACTCATTCAACATTATCCGACGTTCAATATCAAGGGTATATTTTCAAGTTTCGACGCTTTTCATATATCAAAGAATTTTTCATATTATAAAACTACTCAACTCATTCAACATTATCCGACGTTCAATATCAAGGGTATATTTTCAAGTTTCAAAGCTTTTCATATTTCAAAGAATTTTTCATATTATAAAACTACTCAACTCATTCAACATTATCCGACGTTCAATATCAAGGGTATATTTTCAAGTTTCGACGCTTTTCATATTTCAAAGAATTTTTCATATTATAAAACTACTCAACTCATTCAACATTATCCGACGTTCAATATCAAGGGTATATTTTCAAGTTTCGACGCTTTTCATATATCAAAGAATTTTTCATATTACAAAACTACTCAACTCATTCAACATTATTCGACGTTCAATATCAAGGGTATATTTTCAAGTTTCGGCGCTTTTCATATTTCAAAGAATTTTTCATATTATAAAACTACTCAGCTCATTCAACATTATTCGACGTTCAATATCAAGGGTATATTTTCAAGTTTCAAAGCTTTTCATATTTCAAAGAATTTTTCATATTATAAAACTACTCAACTCATTCAACATTATCCGACGTTCAATATCAAGGGTATATTTTCAAGTTTCGACGCTTTTCATATTTCAAAGAATTTTTCATATTATAAAACTACTCAACTCATTCAACATTATCCGACGTTCAATATCAAGGGTATATTTTCAAGTTTCGACGCTTTTCATATATCAAAGAATTTTTCATATTATAAAACTACTCAACTCATTCAACATTATTCGACGTTCAATATCAAGGGTATATTTTCAAGTTTCGACGCTTTTCATATTTCAAAGAATTTTTCATAATATAAAACTACTCAACTCATTCAACATTATCCGACGTTCAATATCAAGGGTATATTTTCAAGTTTCGACGCTTTTCATATATCAAAGAATTTTTCATATTATAAAACTACTCAACTCATTCAACATTATTCGACGTTCAATATCAAGGGTATATTTTCAAGTTTCGACGCTTTTCATATTTCAAAGAATTTTTCATATTATAAAACTACTCAACTCATTCAACATTATTCGACGTTCAATATCAAGGGTATATTTTCAAATTTCGACGCTTTTCATATTTCAAAGAATTTTTCATATTATAAAACTACTCAACTCATTCAACATTATTCGACGTTCAATATCAAGGGTATATTTTCAAGTTTCGACGCTTTTCATATTTCAAAGAATTTTTCATATTATAAAACTACTCAACTCATTCAACATTATCCGACGTTCAATATCAAGGGTATATTTTCAAGTTTCGACGCTTTTCATATATCAAAGAATTTTTCATATTATAAAACTACTCAACTCATTCAACATTATTCGACGTTCAATATCAAGGGTATATTTTCAAGTTTCGACGCTTTTCATATTTCAAAGAATTTTTCATAATATAAAACTACTCAACTCATTCAACATTATCCGACGTTCAATATCAAGGGTATATTTTCAAGTTTCGACGCTTTTCATATATCAAAGAATTTTTCATATTATAAAACTACTCAACTCATTCAACATTATTCGACGTTCAATATCAAGGGTATATTTTCAAGTTTCGACGCTTTTCATATTTCAAAGAATTTTTCATATTATAAAACTACTCAACTCATTCAACATTATTCGACGTTCAATATCAAGGGTATATTTTCAAGTTTCGACGCTTTTCATATTTCAAAGAATTTTCATATTATAAAAAAACTCATTCAACATTATCCGACGTTCAATATCAAGGGTATATTTTCAAGTTTCGACGCTTTTCATATTTCAAAGAATTTTCATATTATAAAACTACTCAGCTCATTAACATTATTCGACGTTCAATATCAAGGGTATATTTTCAAGTTTCGGCGCTTTTCATATTTCAAAGAATTTTTCATTATGCGAGGCTCAAGATTTTAAATTTCTAACATTTAAATTAACAATTTTTCAAATTATTTTTTGGTGGCTTAACATTTATGAAACACTTTGCAAGGAGATTGGGATGATGTATTGTAGGAAATCCTATTGTTTATTTTGAGTGGTTAGTATATTTCTCTTTAGTTTAGTTTCCGAATGCTTCCAAGGTCAATAAATTTTTAATCTATCCTTTCTTTGTTGGGATCATCAAAACGGTTCGTAATGTTATTCTTACAAATGCGTATATGTATATGTATCTATTAACCACATTTTGTATGTCTGTCTTGTTACGGGCATTTGTTTTCAAGTCAAATTCTGGGTTATGTTTTTTGAATTAAAGCGAAGGTTTTTTACTACTAATTCTAATTGAAATGTTAGTATGTTTGCTTAGGTATTATATCTTGGTTGAACTTAATAAGATATGTGTTCCTAAGATGTATTTTGTTTGTTTATTTTGGAGTATTCAAGTCTCTTGTTCTGAATACGAATACTTTTTTTGGTTGAGAAAAATATTCTTAAAAACTGCAAAAGCTTTGTGTTAATTTTAAAAATTTGAAACTTTGGCAATAGACACAGAACCGCTCTGAGATCTGCCAAGCATATAAATATTTTAAAATTTTTCTGCAAATACAAATTGCATACAAATGTTTTAAACTTGTATTTAGCCTGTTTCCCTTGTGGCTTTCATAATGGAATAAATACATATATCTATTTGAGAATTTGATTGAATGTTGATTTATTTTGGAGTGAACTTGAAAAACCTTGGCCTTGTTTGTTCTGTTTTTCAGGTTTATATGAAATGTAAAAAAGCTTTACAACCATTGTCCAGGGTTCAAATTCGATTTGAAAATCCGTACGAGTCTTCTTAAAACGCACAACATTTTTCAATTTCAATTCGCATAGCTTAGAACAAGTGATTTGAAAGTAATGAAAAAATTTAAATACGTTTACGTATGATTTTCAAAATCGATGTGAACTTTATTTGAACCATGCATAGGCTTTTAGATAATAACTCGCGCTCATGTTATGCTTAAAACATGGATTTAGCCTGTGTCCCTTGTGGCTTTTTGAGTGAAATTATTATTAGGAATTCTCTGGGAATTTTTATTTGGTATTTAAAATAAAAGCGAATCTCCATTGTTGTTGGAAAAACTAATTTAAGGAAATATTATTTAAGTTTCTAGTTAGTTACTCAAATTATATATTGTAAAATTTAAATGAAGATTTCTTTGAAATTGTATTCCGATTTTTTACATTTTTTTTTTTGGGTTAGCATATAAATAGTTGGATTTAGCCGGATTCCCTTGTGGCTTTTTTTAGTGAATTCAAGCACTTTGTTAAGTAATTGTTTTGAATGTTACAATGTATAAAATAACTAAATTTTTCAGATTTTGTTAGAGGATTTTCTTTTCGAAGTTATATTAGGGAATTTCATAGCTTTATATTTTAGATACATTTTAAGATTAAGTTGGAGATTCATCTTGAAGTTCATAGCAGTTTTGCATTTAGTTAATATATTTTATGTTCGAAATGTTAATTTTTTAAATGTGAAATTTTTTTCAAAGCAAAAATTGCTCATGAAATGTAGTAAGGCCAGACCAAATATGCTACAACTTGAAAATTTTAAATACATAAATTGGTGAACAAATTCATAATAAAAAAATATATTAGTTGCTTTAAAAAAATGTAAGAAGTTTTAAAGATATTACGATAGCAATTTACTGTTGTGCTCAAATTTTGCTTTGTTTTGTACGAAAAAAATGTTTATTTGCTTTATAAATTTTTACAAAATTTTTACAAATTTAAAAAAGATTCAAAAAGTGAGTTATTCAAAAATTTGGGAAAACAAATTCATGCCAGCCATTACCACATTTCAGTAGCATAATGTACATACATAATTCAAGTTTTGTTGGTAAAGTGACGTTTGAGTTAACTTTACGTGTAATTTTTCGTTTAAAAGTTTTTATAGCCTGTTTCCCTTGTGGCTTATTTATGATGCAAATGAAATAAATATTTTTGTTTGAAAAGAACACTTTTCATGACAGTATTTATCAACTGAAAATTAAAGCGGATTTCAGATTTATTTGTAAAAATTAGTTAGGAGCAACGATGATTTAAACAATTGGTTTGGATAAAGATACAATTATTAAAATTTTGTTTTGTTTTTAAAATGACGTGAGCGATTTTGAAGTTTGATTTAGCCTGTTTCCCTTTTGGCCGTCGAAATATTTGTTAAGAAATTATGCATTTTTGTGTTGTGTTTGATATTCGAAATTTAAGTCGAGCTTGAGTTTACTTTTAAAAAAGTTTAAATGTAAAAAGCATTAGTTTTTATATAGATACAATCTATGAAGTAGTTAATTTAAGCAGTGACTTAAACTTAAACTAAACAGAGATATCTAGCAATTTTCAAAATTTATACCATTCTGAAGTGGAGATTAGAAAGTTTGCAATCATGTGTGATAATCATACGCAGTTAAACGATTTTCGACAATACATACACATACCTCGAAAGAACGCGCTTTCATCAAAGCTATACTATTCCCTCTTTAGTGAAGATACTCAGTCCGCAAACTTATTCGCCGCCATAATTATTTTCAATTATTAAATTTTTATGCACACGTGTATATGTATGTTTACGCCATTTTTTTTGCCAATTTAGACCCGTTTGGAATTAACAACGATGTTTTCCCAATTTATACGTTTTTCATTATTTTTAAGCTTATAGTTTGCATACCTTTAATTTGTATTTATTACTTGTACCTTTAAGTTAAGAACCTGCAGATTTTATACAATTAAGAGAGTTTTTCACATAATGTACGCAATATTTCATTTCAAACCTTGGTCTTTAAGATTTTCAATATTTCGACGCCTTCAAAAATTTCCTTCAACTCGACTTGGTTTACTTTTTCTCATACGATGTTGTACCAGTGATTGATTTTTTTATCAGAAGCACAGGGTTGGTTTCGAAGATTACGCTTAAAATACTTGCTTTTGCGGTTTTTTTTTTTTTTCAGTTGCATCTTCTGTGTTTTATTCTCCTTAGATTATTTATTTACTACTGTTCTAACTGCATTGACTCCCTTTTCGGTTTTGTCTTCTTTGTTATATTGTGTTTGGCTTGGGATATCCTTCATTATACATTGCTCTTTCTAGTTTGGTCATTTCCTGTATTGTGTCTTCTCTTAATTTTTAATTCTCCTTAGTGTCCTTCCTGCCTTGTGCTACGCAAATGTTCTGTCCAATAACCTGTCTGTATGGCTGTCACTCCGTAGTGTTTTTTGGCTGTACTTATGTATGTGTCTTATCTGGTTTGGCCTTATGCGTTTTGTTCCTTTCCTTGTCTTTGGTATATTTTGTGGTTTGTATATCCATTTCTGCTGCATGTTCCCTAAAGTGTTTCTTGGTTGAATAGTGTAACTTTTCTGTGTTTCGTGTTTCCTACAGAACTTAGGTCAAGCAATGATACCTTCGTATTATCGTGTCTGCATTGTGCTCACTCTTTATCGATTTTTACCTATCTTGCCTCTTGTATGATATTTATCTTCTAAATTGTTTTGTGTATGTGTTTGTTTTTCGCTCATTTATCTTAACTCTGTAAAAATGTCTGATTGTGTCGCTGGCAATTTTCTAAAGTATTTATTTTTTTGTGTTTTATTTTTGGAAATAATTCCATTCAATAATTTATTTTACTCTTAAATAAAATGTGTGTAATGTGGAGAATTATAAAAGTTAATAATTGTTCTTTAATTATTGCTGAAAATGAAAAATGTTTATATTAAACCGGAAAAAGTTGAAATAAGCGCAAGAAAAGTATTGGAAAAAGTTATACTTTTCGAAAAAAAATGTAAGTGCTGTAGTTTTGAACGCATCTAAAAGCCTTGAATTGGCCAATACGAGGAGTTTCGCATAATTGCTGGAATATATTCGAAGCCTATGTATATAGATTTTTTTTCTTAGTTTTTACGGGCTCATATAATTATAATTTTTAATTTGTGTAGGCAGTTCAAGTTATACGTCGGGGGTTTTTATATATTTCGGCGCAGATTTTAATTGGTGTACCCTGTTGCCTAGATTCGAAGATATTTTTTTATTTCCTACACAACCTTATAATGTTTTAGCGCTCTTGGTTTTCATTTTTTTATATTTTAGTTTATAACATTTTACCTCGTCGATTGGTTATTTCCTCTTTTTACATATACTCGTATATGTTACCCACGTAGTTTATGTTTATGGAGTTTTAAAAATTAGTTAAATGCATTTATATGTTTAATGTATTTACATATTTTTAAAAGTAGATTTATTATGTAAGAATGTAGATATGTATTTTTATTATTATTAGGTACTCACTTTGGTGGTCGTTTTGGACGCTATAAAGATTATATTAATTAAAGAGACTTAGACGAATTGGGGGGGCAGATTTGTATTTTATTTTAAGCTTAAACGTTATATTTTATTTATAATTTTTTTTCTTGCATTTTTTTTTTGTTGTTAATAAACGTTTGCTTTAGTGTTTGTTTTCAAAAACATGTGGTTGGTAAATAAACGTAGTTTTAAAATATAACATAACGCAGTTAAAATATTTTGCAAGATATAGTATTATGTAGTAAGGTTATGTTTTAAGTATGTAATTTAACAGCTATTAACAGTATGTTGCATAAGCACTTTTTTTTTGTTTCTTCGCTTTTTTTTTGTGCTTCATTCAAACCCTATTTTAGTTGTATAAAAATTATACGCTTTAACTGTTTTTTTTTATCATTAAAAAATTTGTTCAGTTTTTTTAACAGCTTTTGCCTCTTTTTTTTATGGGTTTGTAATGTAGTATATTATTTTATTGTCTAAATAGAAAAAAAAAAATTTGTAAAATTGGAACATGGAAAAATTATACCACTTCTCACTGCAACAATCCTCTATATAACGTCGCTGACAGGGGTTTACATATGTATAGTTTACATTGCTTGGCAAAATGGTAGAAGAATTAACAATGGCGCGTAGTGGAAGTAGAAGACGGTCTAGCTGTTTTAGATATCGCTTTTGTCATCAGTTTCGGCGGCCTACGGTCAATTTGTATATATGTTCTGTCAGAGTTATATCAGCAAACTGCAATAACTTTTAGTTATTTACATATACATATGGTTGCATTTTGCAAAATTGCATTTTCATACGACGACGAGTAAACTATAAAGTTCAAAGAGAGAAATATATGGTTACGATATATGCATGTAGAGATTTCTTGAATTAAACTTAATTTGTAGGTTTTCTAGGATTATTTTAAGACTATTTTAATATATTAACGTAGAACTATGTATAACTTTTTTATATTAGTTGGAAAAAATGAGTTTTAAACGTCGTAGATATGGAGTAGGTGCATTCTAGAATTGCGCTGATGATACTTATGAAACTTGTTTCTATTAATTTTATAATGAAGTATGATAAAAATAAAACGTGGCTTAACACTCCTAAACGCAAGCAGACTTAAAATATATACATTTACTACACTTAATTATATACATATATGTATATACATAACAAACAAAACAGCGTATATTTTAATTTGGGCAAAATAAGTAAGTTAACATAAAGAGTAGTAAGCGAAGTTGACGTAGGAAGAGTGTACGGAGTCTGCAGAATAAAAAAAAATATGTTCCTTCGAGATTGCCGTGTTGTTTTCGTGTATCAGGAATAACATAAATTATACATGTAAGCGCAGCATTATCGAGTATTCTGGATATATGAAGCAAGCGAAGCCTTACAGTTGCCAATTGTTTTGATAATACGAGATCCATAACTTAGTGAAATGTTGAGAAAATGAAAATAGTTCAAGGGCGCTAAGCTGGTGTTATAATCATTGTTGTATTACTGAAAGATAAAATGTAATCTGAAAAGATACACTGAGAAAAAATGTCGACGCAAATTTGATGCAAACTGTTGAAGTAATATTTGAACATTTGAAGTGGCATGGATAGGAAGTACCAAATTGGTACGCCGTCTTTTGAAGCTTTGAATTTTGAGAATTATTAGTGTGAAACCAAAAAATTAAAAAGCATGAAAATGTGACTAGCTTAAAAAATTTAGACGTGTGATTCCCTTCGTCATAGAAGAATAGAAAGTTGATAGATGATTTAAAGCGAACGTTCAGGAAAAAAGTGTTTCGTAAACTCGTAACAGGCTTTAGATGTTGTCATCTCTTTCGTGCTGGATTATGTCTAAAACAAAGATGATTTAAAGTGGCAGCTGAAGCATAAAAACCATTGAAGAGTTGTTGAGACTGCTGGTTAAAAAAATGTCTACTAAACTTGAGGCTTTCGAAGTTGGCATCCTCTGGGTTGTAGCGCACATTGTAGCCTGAAAATGTAGCTAATTTAAAACCCTTAGACGTGTGATTCCCTTCGTCTATATAATAACTGTACAATTATTTATAAAAAAGTTTTCGAAGATGGGATACATTTCGTCGTGGATTACAAATCGTTTGTCAGGGTTTACATAAAACGAACCCGTTGAAACAGCTGGTGAAAAGATGATTGAAGATTTGCTGAGGTGCTGCATAACAAATAGTCTACTAAATTTACAGCTTTCGAAAGTGGGATCCTCTACGTTGCAACAATTTTAAGCATACTATGTAGCCTGAAAATATAGCTAGTGTATAACCCTTAGACGGTTGATTCCCTTCGTCCATGTTATCACTTTAAAATTATTTATAAAGAAAATATTTGTTCTGGAACAAAAATGTTTTATTAAAATTGTTGAAGAATTTCGGTGCTAACCAATTTCATGTCTGTGATAGAAGTGCGGTCCATTTCTTTGTAAAAGATGGTATGTTGTGGTGCCTGAAATTGCTATTAAAACGTTTCAAACGCGGAATTGGAAAATGTCTGCTTAAATTTGCAATTCTATCTAACTTAAAACCCTTAGACGTGTGATTCCCATCGTCATAGAATAACTTTACAATTATTTTATGTAGATGTTTATTTAGGAATAAAAATATCTACTATACTTGTTGCATTCATTTCGATGTGGAGTTTCTGAAATATAGTTAGTTTGTAGGGGCTCATGTTGATTAAAATCCCTAAAATAGCCATTGAAATGCAAAATATAAGCTGCTTCCGTTGCGTGTTAGAATCATGAAGACGATTGAAGTAATTGAGGCTCTCGTATAAAAAAATGTCTACTAAAATTGTGGCTTTCGAAGATGGCATCATCTACGCAGACCAACACAATGCAGCCTTGAAATGAAGCTTAACTTAAAACCCTTAGACGTGTGATTCCCATCGTCTCAGAATAACTTAAATGTGATTTATAAGGAAGTTTAGTGAGAAAAAAACTGTCTACTAAAATTGTTCCAGTCTTTCGAAGATCGGTATATTCTGTTGGTGTGAATATCTGAAATATATTACATATATGTTTCGAAGAGGCTCCCAAGAAAATTTGGTTAGTTATAAAGCTGTTTTGATAAAACAACACTGTTCCGAACTGAAATCCATTCTTTGGTGGGTTCTTAAGGTGCCTGAAATTTTAGTAGACAATTACTCTTACTCGCACGAAGTTGGAAGCCTTTCTATAGCGAAATTTCGACGTCATTGTGAGGTGAAATGCCAGCTTGATCTATGGAACATTTCGCAGTTGTTTACGAAGGGAATGAAGGACGCTAGACTAGGTGAAACTTGTTCGTTCTCAATTTTTGTTTGGCTTTCAAATCGCTGTCATGCTTGAATACTGATGAGATGATTTTTCGAAGAGTCTCCCTCTAGAATATATTTTCTGAGCTTACGCTTAAACTTAAATTAGCTTACAAAGTATACGGAACTTAGAGCACTTAAAGAAAAAAGTGGATAAAATATGGCATATAAAATTGCAAGGAAAGCTTAAAAATATACACCTATGATGCGCTTTGATAAAATTTGCTGTGAAGTACTTGTTCATCATCGGGTAATCTGTCTTGGAGTTCGAGAAGAAGATTGAGACAATGCAAATTTTTGTATAAAAAATATTAAATTATTGATTTGGAATAAGTGTTGAAGCGTTGATGGATCTCTGGAAAAAGTCGGTTTGTGTTGAAAAATTGCACTTAGAAAGTGCTTTGGAAAAAAAAAAAAAAGTATCTAAGATATCACGAACAACTGCAACACGAATTAGCTGCTTCCAAGATGTTTGCTGCTGCCACGAAGTATAAATCTAGAAAATTCGTTGTAATGATACACACACAAAAAAAAAACAGTTATGCATTAACAGCGCAGCTGCATCTATAAATATTCTGTTAGAAAGAGTGAAACACCTAGAGTGCAAGTGAAATTTTCGTTACTGCTGCTGGATGTGTCTAGAAATTCTTTGATGGGGTCTGAAAAAAATGCATGCAGGTATACAGAAAATATATAAAATACAGCGCAGCTGCAGTAGAACTAGAGTGAGATGGCTATAGTGTATTAATGCAATTTTTGAAGTGTAAAACGTTCGCTGCTGCTAATTGGGTTGTATCTAGATGAAGAGGTACATATGTATAAAAAAAAGGAGTTGCAATTAAGGTTATCTGTGCTTTGTATAGGTTTCGTCAAGGGGGTTATGCAAATTTTCGTTGCTTTAGAAAAAACGCGTATGCATTATAAATAGGAACGAATTGCGTATTTACTAAATTTCCATTGTAGATAATTTTTGTGTGTGAGTGAAATGGCTATAGCGTTACGATGAGTACACCTACATAAAACGTTTGCCAGGTACAGAATTTGCGCGTTGTATTAGTATAGATACTAAATTGAGATGTACAGAAAAATTTGGAAAGCGAATTTCACAATATGGCGATGGAAAATTTTATGCAAATAAGACGCAATTTATACAACAAAAAAAAATAATCATATATGTGTATGTTCATAGGTACATAAAAACGACGTAATTTCGCCTACAGCCGACACATTTACAGCTATGACTCACTAGTTTAAGTGTAAAAATGATTGTTAGCAAGAATAACAAAAAAAAAAAAATTTTGGTTTAACGTTGTAACTACATACATACATACGTATTAAGAGTTATATGTAATACGGGATGTATAATAAGTTGTACCTACGTAATAACTAAGATTAGAAGATAATTATAGCTTAATCTCTAACAGACAAAACACCATTCTTATTTAAATACGTTTTTGTACCTTACGCAAGTTTCCACGCTCCTTTTCAGAGGCAATTTTTCAAAAAATGGGAATATATCACGTACGACCTTCACAAAAAGCAGTACCAAAATTGCGTTTCCCTGCCTGCCCGTTTTATTTTTTCATTGCTCATTGCCTTCGACGTAATTGATTGGCTGCCTGCAAATTTCTCGTCTTCTGCACGTTTGCTTGCCTGCCTGTCCTGCACAGATTTCTCACACAGAATTCACATATCCTGCCTATGTATATCAATTAGTTATATACCATTTGTTAGGGTACATACGCAAAATTTTGCTGGATTTTTCGTCTCCCAGCATCAGCAGGCTAATATTTATAACACACGGGGTTATTTGTAGCCATCTGAACCAGAACCAGAAAATTGATTTCCAATTTGTTGGGGAGAAAACCTTGCCTAGACACAGACATCTTTTGTTGATTCTTCTTTAATTTGCTTGATTTTTCCAAAACTATTTTCCAGATTAATGCCTCTGCTAACCAGGTTCATCTTCGCCTAACGATACTCGTACTCTCTTGCCTGTATACCAATTTTCGGTTACCATTTTTGTTGATTTCTTTTTTCACTTTTTAAAGCCACTTATTTTTAGTGAATGCTGACCAATAAAACCATTTGAACTTGTATGTAGATACACTTAGAACACTTTCAGATACCCTTTTCTTGTTTATTTTCTATGTAACACTCAACTAGACTTTCAAATCACAAATGTTGCACGTTTGCCTGTGGCTGCTCTATTTATACTCGCTAACTGCGTATCGCCCGAAAATTCGGGAAATTTCCATAGCTCGCGTCTGTATTGATTTTAGCTTCAAAGTATATCTATTTCGTTTTGGCGCATATAATGTTTATGACTCACCTTTTCGTACTCGTAATGGAATGAACGTAGAAGATATACAGAAACAAAGTTGGTTCATTGGAAGGGCCCCAGCGTATACCACACAATTCCACAAAACACTCACACGTACTATGTAGTTTATGGTTTTTGCTCTTTCCACCCCATGTATGACTCATACCACACGACACAAAAAGTGGCTAAACCAGAGTAGGTAGGGTATGGTGGTTGGAAACGTTTTGTTTTCGTTTATGAAAAATATTCCAATTTTTTCATATAGCATCGATTTTTCACAAAATTTTGAAATTTTCTTGGCTTTCTCAGCATTTATTTTGAAAACAAAGTATTTCTACAAAAGTGTTTTTTATGCGCTTTCTTGTTGGATACGCTATTTTTTTAAAAATCTATGGCTTAATATGCTATAACTCAATAACAAATTTAGTTACATCAGTAGCGCACGCTAGTTAAGAGCTTCCGGGGTCCAAATCCCTAGTTTCCATTTCGATCACCCTTTAATTGCATAACAATATCTAGGTTTTAGGTTAAGTTAGGACTAGGTTTTTATGTCACGATCTAAGACCCAAGCATGGTTAGCTACCTTCGGCTATAAAATATGAAAACTGTAACCGAAATCAAAAATTTATTTTTTAAAATTGTTCCAGTTTGTAAATTTCTGGGTAGGTACCAAGGCAAATTAAACAAGGTAGAATTGACAACTGAAATATTTTGTTTTTGTAGGAGTTCTTACTTCAAAAAAGTACAAACCAAAGTATTTACCCTTACTGGCCCACGTACAATATTTGGGCCCCATACAATTTTTGTATTAAAAAGTTAAACCGCATTTGCCAAAGTCAAAAAGTTATTAATATAGTTATTCATAAACTATCTAATAAGCTCACTTTTGCCACCAAGTGCTACTTTGGAGTCTACCTCTTTAAAGACCTTGATTTGGGTCACTTTTAACGACTATCATCAAGTTCTAAAAAATGTTGGGAGGAGTACCAAAGTCACTTTTCGGTTCAAATGAAAGTCGGCCTCCGGAGAATAAATATTGTTGTCATTTTTGAAAAATATTTGCAAAAATCCGAAGAATTAGTCGGAGGCGTTGTCTATAGTTTTTGTGGGAATTACATTTTGAGTTGCCGACTATTGTCCACGATTTAAAAAAATAACGCGATCCCGTCTTCTTGGTACACAAATTGTTTCATTCTTTTGCAAATATCTTGCAAACTACTCAAAAAAATTGATCTCGGAATCGGATTATTATTTATGGGTACTGGGCGCGTCTCTTGATACCTCTCCCGGCAATTTATGGACGTGTTTCATCACTCGGCTGCAGTGGTAAACAGATACCATGATTTGTTATTTTTTCAATAAAAATAACAAACTGATAAAAATGAGAAATTTTAAAATCGAACGGGTTAATTTTTTTTTCATTTGACGTTAAAACTCCTACAGAAAAGAGAGAACTGTCAAGTTCGCTACTACTTTGTTTAATATACTTTGGTAGGTACACTGGCCCAAATACTTTCGGCTGCCTTTTCAAAACCACTTAATTCCAGTAAACGGTTTAAAACCTCCATCTTCAAGGAATTTATGGGAAAGACTTTAAGAACTTAGTTCCAGTACACCACCTCTTTTTAAAAGGCCTCTATCAAAGTATATATGTATTTATCTCACATCAAGGGATATTAGTCAAGAAGTTTTCGGAACAAATTGTGATATATGGAGGATTTAAACCATTTTAGACCCTGCAAGCTGTTCGAGGAATCCGTTGCGGTAGGTCATCAAATACAATCACAAGGCTTCATGTAATTTCTTTGGCAAACTCTATTTCTATGAATATCTTTATTCGGGCTAAAAAACACTTGTTTTAGAAGAGACACGTAAGCTTCCTCGCTTTAAGATACTTTCTTCTAGAAACTGTTCTCAACTGATTAAACACTTATCCCTCCAAAGTCAACCCTTGCATGGCCTGTAGAGTGAATGACGTCACTACAACGGCTTTGGTTTATTTACTCAAAGATATTGGTGTTTTCCATTTCCTATTACTTTGGTTTTTCTGTCCATAAACGGTTGAGGGCAACTTTTTTTTGGTCCTGCGGAGCTGAAAATTTGAATATCTCCGTTAGCTTATATATTTTATCATATGTATTACTTATTTTTGAGTCTAAATTGGTTAATATGTTTACAAAAAGCTAAAAATCCGAGTATCCCCCTAACAAATTTTTAACGTTCAGCCTTGGCGCAGCTACATATATACTTACATACATAGATACAAAATATATACATATTTCTACAAACCTACATATTTTTCCCATTAAAACGAGTACATGATATACATATAGCAATTTACATATATTGAGCTCTTTCCCCCTAATGGAAATATGGAACGGCTTCCAAGAACTACCGGGTGACAGCGTGTTCTGGAAATTTACATACAAACCATTTTATGCTACATATTTTCTTTCTATATATTTAGTATATTGTATACCTGGCTTATTGATTTTTCAAGAATGTAAGCTAATTCACAGAAATATCTCGAATTTTGGTAAAAATTAAAGCTCTTTGACGCCGGATGGTCTCTTTAAAAAAAATACGCTGTACCCAAAATATATTAAAACCATTTAATACTCTCGAATGTGAGTGAAATGGTTTAGTTAATCACTGAGATTTGCCTATGTTTAAGAAAAAGTTTTACCCAACTGAAGTCCGCTCTTAACACTTTCTGAGAAATCCTACTTAAATCTATCTTCCCCCACAATACGATTTACCATTTTAAATGCACGCCGAAGCAGACTTTTCTTTACTTTAGTGCAATTCTACAGAAACTGTCAATTTTCTATGTATTCGATCAAAATACCAGACATAATTGAATCCCTTACTATTATTAAAAAAAAAACCAAAAACTAACCAAGGAAAATTATTCTTTATCAGATTTTGTTCACAAAAAAATACACATTTTAGGGTTTAAAAGGTTTTGATATTTTATACAGCGACAAGCTTAAGGAAAATCGAAAGATCAAATCAAAAAAGGCAGTATAGATGGCGAGTACAGTTATCTTAATGAAGTTCAAAATGGTTTCCAACCTGTTTCTCCACTTCGTCGGCTGAGTGGAAGATCGCTCTATTTAAAACAATTTTTAATAAACGTCCTATTTTGAAATTCGATTCTAAAACGCCCCATCTCGGCTGAAAATGTATGCAATTTTCCTTAAGATGGGGCGTTTTTGAAACTAATTTTGTGATAGAGTGTTCTTAAACGAGTTTTGAAATAGGGTTTTATTGAAAAAAATTCTGAAATGGGGCTTTTTCCAAACAAATTCTGAGATAGAGCGTTTTTTAAAAGTATTTTGAAATACGGTGATCTCTAGATGTAAACAATTTTTTGCAAAGCTTGATTTTAGTTTGAAAACCATTGGAGTTCACCGGCAATTTTAACGCATGGCATATCTGACATCTAAAATTTACTAAAACTCTTGAACCAACCAAAAATTGCCAAAACTTTTGTGAAGGTATTACAAATAAAAAATAATAATTAAGAAGATATACATACCTACATATGTTTGTGTGATAGCAATGAAAATTTATAACAAAGTCTAAAATATTAAGATTAATTTCAGTTGCCAAATATTGATGAAATTCAAGTTGAAATCCAATATTTTTTCATATGGAGCAAGAAGCATATTTTTAATAAATAAATATGTTCCATTTTGGTGGAGAATGGACTGGTTCTCCAACTGTTAACAAGTCAAAATTCAATTTTGTCAAAAATGCAATACAAAAGTGTTTATTTCTCCCTCAATTATTATACATACATATGTAAATATAGCAAGAAGTTTCGTACCTGAAGTTTATATTTTCATACGGGGAATGACCAAACGTTTATAATTTTGACGCGTAGTGTACGCACAGAACCACGTACAGACAACAAATATACATACATATTTAAGTTAAAATTACTCACCCCAGAAACAAGATTTGTTGGAAGTTGTTTTCCAACGGCTGGAATATACATACATATCTACCTACATACATGTTCTGGAAATTTGCAGGCAATTCCATGCTCTACATAACGTGTATCGATGTACATACACAGTATACATACACATTAGACCAAGCGAAATTTTTTTTTTAATTATATTCATGCTATTTTTTGAATGGCAAAAAAAAACACTGTTTGAGATCTTAAAACGGGATAAATTTAAAAAATCAATCAATTGCAGACCTCCCTGAAGAAGATGCAAAATGCATCGAAACGCGTAGGAGGATGAAGAAAAACGTTGTTTTAGCTTAACCCCCACTGGCCAAAAAGCTCACTATTTTTACCACAAACAAATCTTAATTTCTTTCTTTTGAAAAAAAATTTGAATCTGTCGCTTTTAAGGTAGCAACCAAAACTGTAATTACTTAGGCCCACTTGCACGAGGGCTTTTGGATTCGACTCGATAAGTGTCTCTTGCAACCTGCTTTTACTTCCACTTCCGATAATGCAAGTTTCGGCCTTAATTCGCCTTTCGTTCTCAACCTCATCTTAGCTTTCTTCTTATTTTGGGCTATTTTTTATACCCAGCGTACTACTAGTACTAGTATATTAACGGTACTATGCAAGGGCGCAAAATAATCGAGTTAGATATAGAGTTCCATATATGAAAGTTCTTAGGTTGAAAAGAGGAATTGATTAAGGCATGTCCGTCCATCCATCTGTCCGTCCATGTACACGATAACTTGAGTAAAAATGTAGATCTTTGCATGAAATTTTGCATACAGGTTACTTTCTGCCCAAGGTAGGTTGCTATTGAAAATGGACGAAATCGGATGATAACCACGCCCGCTTTTTCCATATCGAAAACTTCGAAAATCACATAAATTAACATAAGTTGAGTAAAACTTGAGATATTCGCATGAAATTTGGTACACAGGTTACTTTCTGCCCAAGGCAGGTTGATGTTTAAAATGGGCCAAATCGGATGATAACCACGCCCCCTTTTTGATATAGAAAATTTCAAATAAGATTCTATGGGCTATATCATTGCCATGTCATGGTATTTGTATCTCGTTCTGAAAGCTAACGCTGGGTATTTAATGTTCGGTTCACCCGAACTTAGACTTCCTTACTTGTTCTTCTTATTTTCGTCCCTCAAATATAGTTTCCTTTCAACAACTTTCTCCCTCTTCGGTACCTTTCTTAAATTTTACAAATTTTTTTCTACTTTAATTTATTGTATTTTTTCTTTTCCTAGATGTTGCTTTCGTCCACCTTCAATGAAATACCTTTCATAAAATTATCTTTCCTCTTCTATCTTTTTGTAACTCCTCTCCTTGAATTTTACATTCTTAAATATTATTTCTTAAAATTATATTTAATTTTTTTTCATTTTCCTTTCCTTCATTTTCTCTCAAATCTCTTCTAATTTCGTTCCCTAAAGTTTGTCCATTGGGCTATCAGAGTGCTGCCTTTTGTGTTAACTAAACTCCAGTTTCCAACCATTTCGTCATATTCTTGTGCATTTTGAGAATATTTTGAAATTAACGGTTATTTTTATATAAACATGGACAAGAACCATTTTTTTGCGCATGCGCTATATTAACAACAACAATTTGTCATGGCCTTTCAAGTAAGCTCAATGTGTGATTTTGTGCAACTCGGTGTGGCTATAAAACAGGGTGAAATCTTTAAACGCAAACAAATATTTTACAGTATTGCCAATTGGCAGATGAAGTAAGACTTCGGTAGATATAAACAATGTCACCCTACAAACTCAACGGTAAATGAGGTGAAATTAAATGTTGCTTTTGCTATTCTTCTTCATTGTAAATTTTTAAAATTGGACCTTACCAAATTTATTCCACAAAGTGTGATTGAATTTGACATTTCTCTTAATC
Source organism: Sphenella marginata (assembly GCA_951509765.1). Taxonomy (NCBI): domain Eukaryota; kingdom Metazoa; phylum Arthropoda; class Insecta; order Diptera; family Tephritidae; genus Sphenella; species Sphenella marginata. The sequence continues at coordinate 91,945,118 of OX608079.1, read as the reverse complement.
GGAGCAAAACTAGACTGCCAAACAGAGAACTTTTTTAACCCATTCGAAACCAACTTTTTTAGTTTTAAACTTTCTAGAAAAAACAAAATTTATTTATTTTAGGTTCTGACTTTTCGACATTTCAATACTTATTTTTGGATTTTAATTTCAATGAAAAGAAAATTCAATTGCAAAATTTAGAATGCTATTTTTGATAATGACAGCACTTCGCTGCGATGTGATTAAATTTCAAAGCTGAACTGGTTTTGAAGATATAATAACTAAACTCGGACAGTCTGTTATAAGTTCTAAGCCGGAGTGAGTTTGGCCTGGTTTCCTGGTTTCACTAAAAAAAATTTTGTTGGCTCATTGAACTATCATTTAAAGAAAGAAAATTTGCTAAAAAAAAAAACAAATAATACGGAACTTATTTGTGACAAATCATTGAGATTGTCATTGACCAAGTCAACTATAGTTGAAATTTTACTTTAGCATGAAATAAAATCTTTCATAATATCAATAAATGCGTTTCATTTTGGTATTGTAAAAGGAATAATTTTCTCCAATAGAAAGAAAATAAAATAATACCTTAGTTATGAGGTGCACCATAAACGATTAAGCCTCTTTCTCCAAGGCACTCCAATTCATAATAAAGGTGCCATAACACGGCCAAAAAATAATTCAATCGAAGGGGCCAACCAAATCGTTCCCACGTCAGTGGGCTCGCACCGGACCATAACGATTTATATCCCGCAAAGATCCATTACGTTACATTCCATGAATGGATGCGCCGGTTAAGAAAGCCGAATTACTGCTAGCACAACATCAACAACAAGTCATTGGCTTATAACCATGCCCACTCGTCATTGAATGATGTGTGTTGGATAAAGCGTAAGAAAAAAATAACTTTAATACTGTGCCTGAAGCTCACCGCTGAGTATATAATATTTGGCTACACCCGATTTTAGACTCCCTGCTTGCTCCCAGTGCATTTTACGGGGTACATCATTTTGCAGCTACATATATCCTTTTACATATGTATGTACAATATGTGACTACTACGATAAGGTGTTTGAACCCTTGGCCGCATTTTTGTTGTTGTTAAATAGTAATGAATGTTTTTGTTGTGTTATGAGACCCAATTTATTACTCTCACTTAGCTTTAAGAGAAAATTCAGGAGAGTGTGTGGGGAAAAAGCAAGGACATAAACACATCATATAAGGATATTCGTGATATCTACATATTTACATACATACATACATAGACTGACATGAATCTGCGAGAGTGAAAACATATTTACATACATACAAACACAACAACATATTGCACTTTGATGGGAATATGAGAATTTGTTTGCTTTGCTTGTCATTCAGACTTTCATTTCAAAAGTGATGACCGGATGAGAGCAAAACTGAACTGAGTGAGATAAACAACTTGTCAGCTGAAGTCATTTTCTACCTACTATTTGACAAATGGCAAGAAAATAAACAATGAAAAGACTTTATTTGTTTATGGTCGTCTATTATGTGTGAATATAAGAAAAAAGTGGATAAAAACAGTGATTTGATGCGCTAATATTAATTTTTATTAGCTAATGAAACTGAGCTGTGATAAGACCATGTGAGGGACCTATGTATGTATGTATGTATGTAGGTCAGTTGCGAATATAGGGCAAACGGGAAACACAATAAATATGCCAGTGAGCAAACCTAAATAGCAATGATATACGGTTGGTAATCAAATTGATTGGCGTTTTTTTTTTCTTGAAATACAAACAATAGCAAATTGAATACATAAAGGGTGCTGAGTTTTGGCAGATTGAGTGGGAGAGTCCTTGACGAGTGATGATATGCATTAACAATTAGTCTTAGCTAGTATGTATGTATGTGTGTATGTAAATAAATAATAAATTATTCTGTATTTAATTTTATCATAAAATTATTCAGAAATTAATTTATGTACATTAAGGCGCCCCACGTTCCATACAAAAAAAATTGGACACCCTGTTTCCATCGGAATTATAAACTTCAATGTATTTTAAGACCTTGATCAAAATATTTCGAAAAAATATTAATATTTACCGGAGCTAAACCGCGTTAAAAAAACGCTAAAAATATCGTTGTTTATGTATAAAAGGAGTATGAAAAAAAATTTCTTAATAAAAAGCACCTGAGATGATGAATTAGCTGGAGTACAAAAGGTAAGCATAAAAAAGTTTGAAAATTTTATCATCGCAATGCAAATATTGACATGTATGATTCTGTTTTTGGTCATATTTCGAGGGGTAGGTTTGTGGAAAACTTTAATAACGCAGCCAATTATTGACGGATTTTCACAATTAGGATATCATTTGAAAGGTATTTTCGAGATGTTGCCATTTCTGCAAAATTTAACCTTTTTTGGTCCAATTTTACACATTGCGAATATTAGCACACAGGTATACAATAATAGTATTGATAAAATTTTTAAACTTTTTGATCCTTTCCTTTTGCACTCTATCATCTCTGATGCTTTTTATTAAAAAATATTTTTTCATACTCCTTTTATACATAAAAAACGATATATTTAGCGTGTTTTTAACGCGGTTTAGCCCCGGTAAATCTTAATTTTTTTTCGAAATATTTTGGGAGAGTCCTTAGAAAAGAGTGAATTTTGATATTCCGGTGGAAACAGTGCAACTTTTTTTGGCGAGGCACTTTAATGTACATACATACATACAAAGTATGTATGTTTTTTTTTTTAATTTAAATCAGTGAAAAATTTGGATGAAATGTTTCGAAATAAACAGCTTCAAATAATAACGGGTGTTATCCGGCACTGCAGTACGAATAGCCGCTGTTAAATAGTTTTTATCAATATCTATGTCAAAGTTAGCTCCTCAGAACTTTTAAACTCCTTTCCTAAGGATCTAGCGGAGTACCGAGAAGCTGTAATGTCATCTTTCCTTATCAGAGAATTGACCAATTGGAACACAAGAACCACTTGACGTTCTAGCATACAAACTAATTTTAGCATTTTCTTATAGTGTCTTCCAGGATAAAATTTTAGTAATCATGGTAACAAAGATTAAATGGAAAACAACGTTATGGGCAAGGAAATTTTTATTTATAGCTACATCCAAGCTCATGCTCAGTCAACCTTGAAGTAATACTAAACTTTCGTCTAACTCGGCCAAACAGCACCCTGTAAACCCCAGATGGGTTCCGGGGTATGGCAGATGATCTTGCTTCACAGGGCACGACCAAAAAGGGTTCTTTCTGAATAAGAAAGTATTCTTTTCTAAATGAGTAGTAGCACTTTGAGGTACTTTCCCGACTATAGTGGGGCGATTCGGTATGACCAGTGCACTTGTTTAGGTCATGTCATCCGTAACAGAAGGAGAATATGGGCAATGAGAGGTGAGAGGCGTCATACCAGTGTATCAACCATCGAGTAGCACTTCACCACCTTTGTACACCTCTTATGGCAGGCATGCCTACCTAGGACATATTCTAAACCCCTAGCCCGCAGAGGTATGTAGTCCTTTCAGCATAAAACTATTTACTCAAATATCAGTTTAATGGAAAAAAAAGAAGAAAGTCTGCGACGAAATTTTAAATCACGGCCATAGTAGACGACCTGGATAGTTGGAAAATCTGGGAAACTCATTTCGCTTAATATCTCTCCTGTGGGTGATTGCTAAGACTTTAGAGGACCTTCTTCGCTTCTCTGATTCAAATTAATACATACGTTAAAAGCTTGCATATTCATTATAAAAAATATTAAAAAAAAACAAGTTCAATTATGTCTTTGTCTTCGGAGATAACATTTCAATGAAATTTCCTCATTTATTTAATGGCTTTTATCCTTTAATCTATCACCACATCCGGTGCTCGTAAAATCCCCCCGAATCCCAGATACAAATATTACTCTAATATGAACGAGCATAATCCAAACCAAAAATAAAACGCACATACCGACTGATTTAAGTACATAACTTTTGGGTTTATAAACGATTTATGTGGCAAATAATATTACCATAACTTTGTCAACAACCATAAGCAAACACAAGAATTGCACAAACTTCAGCACAGCTTAAGGAAGATTCATCTATTATTGTTGTTGTTTGAAGTTAGTCATGCGCGAATCTCATAAATGCAGAGACCGAATCGAATAAACATTTTAGCGACTTGTAAACAAAAACTTATGTAGAATTAGTTAGTCCATGTATTTGAATTAGGGTTGCCACGAATGTGCAATTAAGGACATCCGCGGATGTCAAATATTTGCATAATTCACCAAAATCGGGTATCGAGTAAGAGGGTAAAAACTGCCTTCTATTCCAAAAAAGGCAGTGAATATTTTATAGTTACCAAGATAGAACCGGACACATGCAAACTTCGTTGAAATTGTTCGGTTTTGTTAGTCAGCTACGGTCCCTGCATAAATGGCAATCCAGCGATGAAAGACTGATACAAATTTATATTAGCAAATTAGCATGCAATTCATTTATCAACAAAAGAAAGAGAAAATAAATAATACGCGCCCGTAAAACAAATAATTTTAAGCATTCAGCATTAGAGATGCCAAAATCGGGATTCCGGGATCCCAAAGCTAATTATGTGTTAAGTGTTGATATACAATATGTTCGATATTTTTGCAAAATTTTACGAGCTCGAGACCAGTTAGTCAATTATAACTATTTTTGATTTTAAGGAAAAATAGATATTAGAGAAAAGTTACAAAGATCTAAGGTAAAATGAAAAGTAACAGGGCTCTCTTATGAATGAAAATGAATGGTGGAAGCGTTGTAACATTGCACAACCATAGACACAAACCGTGATTTTGAAAATGTTAAATTTATATTTCGGTCATATCAAAATTAAAACTCCGTCTTAGGCATAAAATGTACTTTAAGTTGATTATGACATAAATGGAATGGTGTTTATTTTAGCATCATGTTTAAGTAAATAAAACTCTCTTTTAATTTGGCTATGTTATGGGCCATTGTGTTTATTACAATGATGTAATTGAATTGCTTAGCAAACGCCCTTTTTCACCCTTATAAAATTGTTTTTTTTTTAACTTAAACTGTTAGAGAAAATCAAACACCCAAATCTCGGTACCAATACCGAGATTGTAAAATCAAATCCCAAAATTGTTAAAATTCAAAACACAGCATCCCTACTCCATAGTTGTGCACAAATACACATACATACAATAGCTTTTATTGCTAAACTTCTCAATCAGTTGAAGCCCACGAATTTTTGTTATATTTTTTAAAAATTGGTGATTGTATTAGGTTTTGCGTAGATACATCTCTGTGCTGTTAAGAGGAAATTATTTCTTTTACTATATATATATGTACATATATGAAACTGTGCGTGAATGTTCGGGGAAGGTTTTGATGCTGTCGCAACACAATAATTGGGTACGGGCTCCATGAGCTTCTGATTAAATCAGCAAAACTACTTGCATGGGACGCCCACTCTGGCACAAATGCAATACTGAAAATATAGCCAGTAGGTATACGAGTTAGATTCATGTATGTACATGATATATTCAGGAGTTTTCATTTCATTCCTAACAAAGCAGAATACAGCACCATCGCGCTGCAGAGGCAGGGAAGCAGTGACCATCCGGCGCATTGAATTAGTGAACTTGATAGCTCGATGGTTTACAGTCTCTAAACGTTGGGCATCGCTTTTGATTTGGTCGATTTATTTTGGAATTCGTATTGTATGCGAGCCGACAGCATAATGAGACTGCTGCTGCTCCTATTTTAGTGCGATCTCGCGGGGTCTCCAATTGGCGCCAGTTGGCGCAACGAAGACATGACTGGCAAGCTATGTTGGACGGTCAAAGTCGCTCAGGCGGTTAGATGGCCATTTAAAGCATACTCTACAAGAGCATTTAAAGCATACTCTACAAGCATACTCTACAAGACAAAAATGTGCTTAAGGACAGGTTGAGGACCTACGTTGTACAATTTCCTCCCCTAAGTCGCGCAATTGTTTAACATTCTATTATTCGCAACTTAACCGATTTCGCAAATCAAATTCAAGTTCAGTCCTTACGACCATAAAAACAAATTTATGCAAAATATTCCTTTTTTGCGAGTAGATCAAAAGTCAAATAATAAAATGCTGATTGTTCACATTTATATTTTTTGGGGATTTTAGAGGAAATTGCACAATTGCAGACTTTCAATTTATGTGCGGATATACATACATACATATACATATGTATGTAGATATATGTACATACATACATATCTTCGTTTTTTTTTTGTTCAACTTTGCTGGAGTGTAAATCTTTCTAGCGCAAGGATGATACCTTTGTGTGGTACGTTGAAACCCACTAAAAAATGTACGCCTTATATAAGACTTACTTTGTCTGATAAAAACTTTTGTAAGGTAAGGTCTAAATCTTATCACTTGTGTGCAACATTCCTTGCATTGTAGCTTATTTCGAAGTACTGACAACATCAGGTCTAAAAATTATAAGAAAGACTTGATGCACTCGTCCTTACGAGGTTTAAATAAATATTGTAGTTTATATTTCAAAAGAGGAGCCTTCCTCCTCCCTACCTCTCGAAGGGCCTAAGTTTAAACGAGTCTTTTGCAGCCTTACTCGACAATCTTTGATGGAAATTGCAAGATCACTCGAAATACTCGATTCAATGAACATAGAACAATCTTCAGAGGGTTTGCTTCCATTTTATCAGCAAACCAGAGCGAAGTTAATGGCACATTAATATTCAAACTTGGTCAGTTTTATGAGCCATACGTTGAAAGTAAAAATATTGTGGCAGAAAGCAATTTATGGAGGAGATTTTTAAAACGACAGAACCTTTCAACAAAAACTACACTTGACGCACTTTAAGCTTGCGACAAAACGTCATTTAGTTACTTATTCAAGTTGCTTAAAATTTTTGCAACTCTTTCTGTTTCCACTTCGACGTCAGAGCGCACATTTTCAACGCTTAAAAGATTAAGGACTTATTATCGCAACTCTATTGGACAGGTATTTAAAATATTAATATACATATCCTTCATTTTGATAAATATTCTGATTTATTTCCTTACTATTTAAAGGGCGGTTCAATGGTTTAACAATGTCGGCTGTTCGCCGTTATGTACCAATAACACCAGACGAAGTCATTGAAAGATTGAGTGTTACGGAAAGAAGATACAACTTCACCTTATAACAATCCAATGAAGTACATTCCAAAAAAAATAATTTCAACTTAATTGAAATAAAGTAAAAATTAATTCAGTCAAAGTTAAAAACTAGTTGCTGTGTGTCTCACTTTTAGTTTCACCCGAAAAAAAATCTTATCCCCCCTTATCCCGCCACTTCACTCAAGTTTACCTTATTTCCTAAATCTCCTACACTATTTAGTGCAGGGTATAACTCAACATTCATACATACATAAATTCTTACGCCGATTGGTTTGTTTACTTTCACTTTTGCTGACAACGTAAAGAAATAAATAATTCGCAAAATGCGAAAATTGCTATAGAAAGTTCAATTCTCATTTGTTGTTGTTTTTCTTTACTGGGGTTGTGCTATTAAATGTTTATTCAGTTTATAGTAGGAGTAATGGTTTATTTATTGAAACTGCCTTTATGACATATCAGCAGGTTAGTTTTTGAGGTCAACGAATGACTTTCTTCCTCATACACGCCCACATGTGGCCTTATGTTGTTGTTTTTCCGTATTCATCTGCCATACATATATTTAGCCTAGGTATGCACTCGATCGTGAGAATTCATTGCGTTGAAGTGCAGATGCTTGTGACTTTTCAATGGTCTACTTTTTAAAGGAGCGCAAAACTTTTTCAATTCAAATAAAATCCGATTTATTGATACGAACAAAACAGTGAAAATAGCTTAAGTTGGTTTGAGATATCCTCGTTCAGCTATATGTAACCGGAGAAAGGCAAATACGCAGCTCTCTTCGCAGTCTTAAAGTCTTTCATCCCAACCAGCGTCTGCATAGCACACTGTTGGGTTCTAAATATATATACCTGCGGGACACCTTTTTCTAGCGCCCCTCAATCGCAGTGCCTGGATTTCCTTCTTCGCCTAATCGCAGCTCTATCCCATACTCCTTTTGCACTGGCAGGAAGATAGTAAAACAAGCGTTAAACATAACACTATGCAAACATCTTTGTAATATAAATCCATATACCCAACCAACCAAATGAAATGAAAAGTGATTTCCACTATCAACTAGCACGGCAAACAACAAAAAATCAGATATGAGAAATATTAACGCAGAAGAGTTCTAAATTTTTCTCACAAAAATCACAGTAATTTTTACAGTATACTGAATTCTACACAAATTGGTATTAGGTTGATCTAAATTAAAACCGTTTCAGTTTTGGTTTCGCCTTTCAGAGAGTTTCGATTCTATTTTTCGTTGTGTACTTAAGTTTTTGGCTTGTTTTTCAGAATTTACGAGGAGATTCCGTTTAGACTTTCAATAAGCTATTTAATACTAGGTAGTTTCGGTTTCAAGAAAGTTTCGGTTTTTGTTTTTTGTTTCGTTCGTCAGAGTTAACTTTGATTTTACCCGGCTTTTGTTTCGGTTTGAGCTTTTGTTTAATTTTAAACTTCTTTCGGTTTCCTATTTTTTCATAACTCATTTCTGTTTCTTCTTCGTCCCCGTTTTGTTTTGCAAAGTGTTTCGATTCAAAATTTGGTTTTCTTCACAGTTATATGTACGTACATTTTAGATTTTAGTCTTCAAGGTATATTTTGGTTTCATTGGGGTTTCGGTCTTAAATTTCGAAAATTTTCGGTTCCGGGCTTAGTTTAGTCCTTAAAAATAAGGTACGGCTTCATTAAGGTTTCAGTTTGAGTTTTGCAAAACTTGTCGGCACTCGTTTTGGATTCGTTCCTCAAACCAAAATTAAGTTTCGAAATTAAAACTAGTTTCACTTGTATTTTTTGCCTATTTTTGTTTTCTTCCTGGATTCGGTTTTGTAAAGTGTATTAATTCGGGTTGTGCCCTTTTATATTTTTTCGTGGCTCAGCTTACGTATTCGATTTCTGTATTATGTTCCAGTTTTGTCTGTGTTCTTCAAAAAAATTAACCTTACAAATTTCAGTTTTGGTTTCGGTTTTTTCTCCAAATTAATTTTGGCTTCATTCCAGTTTCGGTTCCGATTTTTTAATTACGCTCTTTAAAATAAATCTCATTTTCAACAAAGCTCTTCGTATAAGACTCATAATGGGGCAAAACTGTGATCAGATTCCATGATTTGTGTCACAATCCTTTTAGTACCAAATTATAATTTTTCCACAGATTGTTAGTTGGGTAGTATCATATAGTTTGGGTCACACTATGTATGTGTGTATATTCAAATATTTCTTTCACTATTATTTATTTTTTAGATCTGTCAGACATTCACTTTATTGTCGTTGAGGTTTTAGCTAATTTATGCTCTAAGGTTACCCAAGAGCGAAAGCAAAAAACAAAAAAGGACAGAGAAGAGCGTGGAGCTCAGCCCAACGCAACGGCTGGTGTCTAAAGTTTGTCATTGTACTTGAGGGACATTGATGATAGGGAACGAGCTGTGCATAGGTAAAAGCAAAAAATCAAATCGCAGTGAATGTTTGATACCGCTTAGTAACAATTGTTACCAGAGGTTTTCGTTTTATTCATAATTTGATGAATTTGTATAAGAGGAAATGTTGCTGGTACCAAGCAATAACCCGCCGTATGTTAAACGCCTGGTGTTTGAATAGTTTTTAATAAAAATAATTTTGAGTGGATATGCCACCTCAACCGAATTTTACCAAAGGTTGCCACTTATTTTAATCAAATCAATAAAATATACCGCAATAAGCAACGAATCTACCTTCTTTATGTGTTAAGGAAAAATGTATAACTGATCTTTCAGTAACAGATGACCTGTTTGATGATGAACTGTTTTCTGGAATTTTTTTTATGTATGTCTGTATGTTTGTTAGCGCATCACTGAAAAACCAGTGCTTAGAATTGACTATAATCTCCACCGATGTATTGACAGATGTCCAAATTTAAATTTAGAATGCATCAAATGATTTATCACGCTAATACAGGCAGCAGAAGTAAAAATTATTGAAAAATAAAACACATTTTTCGTTGCTTCTGCATATATGTGCTACTTTTATCTAGTAAATACATAGAACAACTCGAAAGTCGGTTTTGAAATTTGTTTCTTAGAGCTCAATCGTATTTCTGCTAGAAAAGTTGCCTACTATTTCAGCCAGGTAATCAAAAAATTCCTAAAATAATTATATCTATTATCTTGGTTGGGCAGATACATACTACCTGTCTACACTCTGACTGTAGCAATTTTTGAAATGTATATTTTGTGTAGAATGTTGGCTGACTAGTTAGATTTGGAGCTTTTGCAAGTTGCTTAGTATACAGGGCTATTTCTTACAAGCCCAAGGAGTGTCACAGAGAAGGAGATAATGAAAAATCTGAACTTCTGATTTATTTAGTCCCATGAATAAGTGAATACTCTTTTCAAACGAAGCTATATCGAAACCGTACTATCCCTGCTCCAAAGAAATCTTTTACAAAAATCCCGGATTCTAGCAGAGGGAAGGGCACAGAAAATGGCTGACAGATTAAAAATACTCGAGCCCTTCTTCAGCTTTGCAATAGATACATTAGATATGTACATCTTTAAGTATTCTTTAAAGCCACATCAGCGTGGAGAGGGAAACTTCCATGCAGGGAAGCTCACTCTACAACTCTTGGAATCTATAGGACATTTCAGCCTAAAACGTTATTTTTCCCATACAAATAGTATGGCATTCTAAAAACGCTTATATGCATCTATGTATCTGCATAAACACACATATCCACACCCTCACATACACAGCGTTAAACACAAATGCACCCGCCATACCTTTAAATGGAAAGTATGCAAGGACGAAAGTTGGGCGCTTAAGTCTAGTCCATCAGCCGTAAAAAATTCTCATACGAGTTGAGCGAACCCATAGCAAAAGAGCGGAAAGTGAAATAGAGTGAGAGTGTGAGAGAGAGAGATGAAGAGAGTGAAGATGGGTGAGTAAGCTGGAGAGAAAGAACGCGCGCAGCAAGGTAACAAGGACCTACATTCGAAAGTCAACAACAAACATCCGCATAAATGCACCTAAATATGTTTGTATGTTAGTTTGTATATGTGTGTGTGTGTGTTAGTATGTATGTGTGTACAAAGAGTGGGTCACCACAAAATCAGGAGAGTCAGAGTAAAAAAATAGAATAATCAAAAGCAGCAACAGCATTGAAACATTACACAGTGGGATAGATAGCTTAGGTATTGGTTTAAATTTAAGAAAATATATTTGTGGGCCTATTAAATACTTAGTGCCCTGTAAGCATTCCTTTTAAGAATTTTCGACTATCAATTTTGGCTATTGGCTATTCTCTTAGGCGTTATCGATAACTATTGACAGATATCGATTCGTATTTGATATTCACTAAGACATGTCGCCGTTGACAACGAGCTCAGATGACGCATTCCCACGACAGCCGGTTCTACGTACCGGAATGACTCGGGGTTTCCCCGACCAAGGGCTGTTATTTCACTACCCCCCTGCCTAAACCGTCAGTAATCCTCCCCCCAATAATGTCATCCTCCGAGCAGCTCCTTGCAGCGGGACTGCTCAAGACTCTCCTGCTCCGGGCTGGTATTGAATCCAACCCCGGACCTAGAGAATGGATCTGCTGTGTATGCTGGAAGAAAATTTATGTGATACGTTCACATTCGGTACAATGCTCTAACTGTAGCAGATGGTTGCATCTAACTAGTTGCTCCGGACTAAATCCCTCTACTCATAGACCCGCTAGTTTTTATAAAACTTTTGTGGCCCCTTGCTGTTCACGTCCTATGACGTCCAGTGGCCGTCGTCGATCAAGTATCGCTCCGCCACATATGTCTGACTCTGTCACATCAGTCTCCACGACTAGCACTAACAATGCACATCAGCAAGTAGACCTTTCGAGCGGCCGCTCACGCCCACAGGCGTCAACATCTCACACAGCAGCTCACAGCTACTCCCTACGTAGCACTTCCCAAGTGGATTTGAGCAATGCTGAGCGTCCGCTCTCTCCCACCCCCTCGGTCAGCCCCTCTTCTTCCAGCATTAGCACGAGTATAAGCCACAACCATCAGCTCCTGGTCCCTTATACTACGTGCACTGTTTGTCGGTTAAGATTATATACGCCGTTGGCATCAGTCAAGTGCAATAACTGCTTTGGCCTGTGTCACCTGCTCATATGCTCTGGACTCGCGAACAGGAACCTATGGACTGATACGTACGTTGCGCCATGCTGTCGAGCTACGCAACCTTCAACGTCGTCCGACTCGCCACTACCTTCTGGTAACGCGATTCCTTCGACTTCAAGATTGCGCCGTAGTGCGCGACCCAGCCTATTACCACCTAGGCATACGCACCAGTCCTTGACCCCCAGCATCAACTCTGCTCCCCCTACACACTTCGGTATCCTGCAATTTAATTGCAACGGCCTAACTGGCAAAATTGTTGAAGTGACAAATTTAATGAAGCGACTGAACATCAAGATCGCGGCTATCCAGGAGACAAAGTTAGGTGGAAGGTCGTCTCTTTTGACCTGCAACGGGTACAATGTACACCGTTGTGACCGTGCGAGAGGGCTTGGGGGTGGTCTGGCATTCATCACGCATCAATCTGTGCAGTATCGTCTATTTGAGCCTGACATCGACCCGAGGGACACCACCTTAGAACGTCAAGGTATGGTTGTCCGGTCAGGCGATGTTGACCTTGAAATCATAAACATTTACGTACCTCCTGTCACCTGTTGTCCCAGGGACTACCACCCTGACATTCGTGCGTTACTCAGGGGCGAGAACCGCGTCATCCTTGGTGACTTCAACGCACACCACGACCTGTGGCACTCCAGCCTGAAGGCCGATGGTAGGGGACAGGAGCTGGCTGACCAAATAGATGATTCGACGTTTTGCACGGTAAATGGGGGTGCCCCCACTAGAGTGGCGGTAAACTGCTCTAGCTCGCCAGACATCACCATAGTCAGCGCTGGACTAATAAACTGCGTTGACTGGCGACCGATGCTGACGCTTGCTTCAGACCACCTACCCATAGTGCTCTCAATCGATCGCCCCACCGACTTTGTCACCGCTGAGAAACGCACATACACTAACTTCAATAAAGCCGACTGGGAGGGTTTTCTCAACACCACAGAGAGCGCCTTCGCTGCTCTTCCTACCCCGTCTGACGTACGAGAAGGGGAAAAGGCGTTTCGTATGGCCCTAATTTCAGCCTCCCACCAACACATTCCGTCAGGTAGAATAAAGGAAGTGCGTCCTTTCTTCCCCGCAGAGGCAGCGGCCCTGGCAAATGAACGTGACCATATTAGACACCTTGACCCTACGGATCCTCAAATACGGGATCTTAACGCGGAAATCAGACGCTTAGTAGATCAACACAAACGCGCTAAGTGGGAGGAGCACCTAAGGTCTTGCAACCTCTCGGCTGGAGTTGGCAAATTATGGTCGACGGTGAAATCTTTGTCCAACCCGACTAAACCTAACGACAAAATATCCATCGCCTTCGGTGATAAGGTTCAGTCGAAGCCAAAAAGATGCGCGAGCGCCTTCTGCCGACAATTTGTAATGCATCCTACGTTGAACAAAGATATTCGCCGAGCCACCAGGGAAGCGCACAAACACAAAAACAGCGATGCGCCCGTTGCCATCTCCACAACAGAAGTTCATGAGGCTATTCGGAGATCCAAGAACACCAAATATATCGGCCCCGATGGCATTTCCATGCTGATGCTGAAACACCTTGGCGACGAAGGCATAAGATACCTCACACAAATTTTCAACCTTTCCCTTTCCACCTTTGTTATTCCTGAAAGATGGAAACAAGCAAAGGTGGTCCCACTACTAAAGCCTGGCAAGCCAGCTGCCGTAGGGGAGTCATATCGCCCGATATCTCTCCTCTCGCCAGTAGTGAAAGTGTTGGAAGCCACCTTGTTGCCGTACTTCACCGCAAACCTGCGGCTCGCCGAACATCAGCATGGATTTCGCAAAAATCACAGCACCACCACCGGGCTGAACGCCATAACCACTCAGATAGGGGACGGGCTAAACCAAAAGCGTCCAAACCACAGGACAGTGCTAGTTGCGCTTGACTTGGCCAAAGCTTTTGATACGGTCAACCATGCGCAACTAATGAAAGACCTTGAAGATTCGTCCCTTCCTCCCTGTCTTAAACGTTGGACTGCAAACTATATGAGTGGTCGTCAATCGTCGGTTGAGTTCAGAGGCGCAAGATCAAAACCCAGAATAGTTAAACAGGGGGTGCCGCAGGGTGGTGTCCTATCCCCGTTCCTGTTCAACTATTATATATCGAAACTTCCCCCCCCCACCAGAGGGTGTCTCGATCGTCTCTTACGCCGACGACTGTACGATTCTGGCAACAGGCCCCTCCGTAGAAGAACTCTGCTCTCGTATTAACTCATACCTCCCAGCCGTGTCCGAATTCTTCGCCGGGAGAAACCTGGCATTGTCACCGAATAAGTCCTCGGCCACCCTATTTACGACGTGGACAACGCAAGTGAACATGGAATTAGACGTCTACGTTGATAGTGTCAAGCTACCAACTGTCTCACACCCCAAAATCTTAGGGGTGACGTTTGATAACATGTTCAAATACGGCGCTCACGTAACCGCAATTGCCAATAAAGTCCAAAGCCGTAACAAAATCCTCAAGTCCCTAGCTGGCAGCACTTGGGGTAAAGACAAAGAAACGTTACTAGCTACATATAAAGCAATTGGCCAGCCGGTACTGAGCTACGCGACGCCTATATGGTCGCCGGGGCTAGCTGACACACACTGGACGAGGCTACAGGTCTGCCAAAACACCGCCCTTCGTACCGCCACTGGGTGTCTTCTTATGTCTCCTGAGCATCACTTACATAATGAAGCGAAAATGCTCGCCGTTAAAGAGCATAGCGAGATGTTGACCAGGCAATTCCTGTTCAACTGTTGCAAACCGCAGCATCCGAACGGACGCCTGATCAACGAGGATCCGCCCCCCAGGAGCATAAGGAGCCATCTACGCAAACACTACGATGAGATCCGGCACCTGATTTCCACGCCGTTTGATCCTAAGGTGCACCGGCAGGCCCTCACCCTCATCCACACAAATTCGGTAAATTCCTATGTTGGCTCTCTCCCGGTGAACGCCGTTCTTCAGGCAGCAACACCACCCGTTGCCGAAGAGGAGCGCGAGCTGCCTAGGGATACTAGGGTGATGCTGGCCCAACTCCGGTCTGGATACTGTAATAGGTTAAACTCTTACCTATCCAGACTGAACCCCGACTTGCCTAATGTCTGTCCGGCATGCGGCTTGTCCCCCCATACCACTAACCATCTTTTTGTCTGCTCATCTGAGCCTACTCTTCTAACACCCATATCCCTCTGGTCCTCCCCTGTTGAAGCCGCTAGGTTTTTAGGACTTCCGTTAGAAGAGCTCGATGACAATATTGGGTAAGGTTGACACTGACTACCTAGGCAGGGCAAAGTAGTGTTAAAACAACAACAACAACAGCTCAGATGACGCCATTAGTTATTGATAAGACCTAAGAGAATAGCCATAATTGATCATTGTAATAAGGCGGAATATCACTGAGAGATCTGCACATGAGTATAGCTCGTTGGATATTTTTTAGTTTAACATCTGAAAATACGATTCTAATATGTACATAAATTTCATGAATTTTATTAAACTCTACAGACGATGTGCTGCCGATAACTGACCTGATTTCCTTTGAAAAAAAACGTGCGCATCTTCCCCATTTTCTTACTACTCTCCCTCTATCCTAGTCATATTCATTTAACCTGTCCTATTCCTGTTCACTTTCCTCTCATCTTTCTACGTCTTTCTCACTCCTTATTAACATTTTCTCTCTCTCTATGAGCCACTTCTCTTCGCCCTCTTGCTATTCTACTCTCTCATATTATCAAGCAACACGATCTGTAGTGGAATTCACTAACTTCGGCTACGACACTCGCAATCGACATTTGGTGATACCGATATTAATCACGATATTTGGTATTCACTAACTATTTTTTCGATTATTCGCAATCAGCTGTTTCGCAAACTAAACGACACATAATTTGCAGTTGTTTTCTATGTCGTTAAATAAAATGCACATAATTTTAATTTTTTATTAAAAATTGGAATAATAATACTCTATCCATATTATTATCATTAAAAAATGGCATTTGAGAACATAGAGTATGTTTTATAGGGAGATGAGAAATCATTTGACCGCATCGTTACAGATAAGTTAGTGAATCGCATATTCGATAGTGCAAGCGACCGAATCGCTAATCGAGAAAAAATAGTTAGTGAATACCAAATATCGTGATAAATATCGGTATGACAAAATGTCGATTGCGAATGTCGTAATCGAAGTTAGCAAATTCCACTACTGCTTTGCTGGGGCTTGTGCGTATTTTTCTTAGCACCTCTTTGGATGAGTTTTTCTAGGGACAATGTACGCTTGTGAAGTGTAATCAGTTCTTTAATTCTCTCAAATTGTTGGTACTACTCGTAATTCTACTATTTCCAGTCTTATCTAAAAAAAACATTTTTAATTCGGAATGAAAAATCCAGCGTAGGGAAATAATAATAACGATACTTTCCAAAAAGCGAAAATGATACTAAGTGGAAATCCGTTCGCTTTAAGCGAAGCCTAACAAGTATAACTGGACCATAACGCAGATAGCGAGAGAGATTAAATGTAAAGAATGACTTAGTGTTGCCATATATAATTTTTTTAAATCAATTTATATATGGCAAAAACAAAATTGCTCTCGGAGTTTAACTCACATTTTGAAAGCCCTTCAATCCACTGTGCGTCTGTTATATTACAACCACATACATACATAACAGCTGTTGTTGTCATTGCTCGTATAGGGCGTTTGTGAGATGGGGTGGATAGTGGGTTTTAAAACTTTCGTATACGAAGCAAGCGAAGCAGATTGCAGAAGGCGAAACTGTGCCACGCTAAGGACACTCACAGCCATGAACATACACACATACATACATACTTGCACATGAATATAGTGAAGGAACTCACAAAAATTAGACTACGAAATATGCTGCCACACAAAGTTGGCCAACAGTATGGCTTGGAACACGAAACCGTTAACAACGAAAGTGCGGCAACGGTATTTTTGAAAAAAAAAAAATGTTTAATAATTTGATTAAAGATAAAAATAATAAAAACTCAACATAACGCACCGTAGAGTTGAACGGACGCATAAACATTTGTATAAAGTGCAATGTAGCTGGAGAATCATTAGTGAGCAGACGAACAAGCTGAACTGAGAAAAAGCCAATCATAATGAGAGATTTTGAAAAAAAAATAAAAAAAATTGTTTGAAAGGAAGTTGTAAGGGAAATTGTGTGAAGAAAGCATAGAAAGTTGCATGCAACATAGCATACAAACATACATAGTGTAGCAACATAATACAAATTAGCACATTGTTGTTGTACTGTGCTGTGCTGGTGTTTAACAAAAGGCAAGGATAACGACGACAACTACAACAGCAACAACGCTCTGTTGAACGTTGCTGTCAGTACAACCAATTTTTCGCAGCAGCAGCAACAACTAACGGTAATGACATAGTCAAGATAACAACGTTAAATTTGAGTTTCAATTCACTATTTATGTATGTTGATTTATTTTATCATCTAAGTTTTGAAGTAAATAAACTTTGACGTTTTTTGTGATTTTTAATTACGATAAACAACCAAACTGACAAGTAAGCAATTAGATTTGGCGACGTTAACGTGAAACAAAAACAATGAAGATTGAGGATAAAAACAAATGCAAGCACAAAAAAGTAATAAAAAAGAGAAATTAACAAATATTTGATAGATAAAAGCATAATGCCTGAGGACTGAAAAGAAAATGCGTGAGAGTGACTATGGTGGTTTGTTGACGGGCATGGGCTAGTTATATGATTTGGTGCCTTTAGTTTAAGTTTGCAATGAGCAGACAATATTTTATGCTTTTGAAGAAAGTTATCTGTTTAGGTAAGTATGTTGAGTTAGAAACACATTGGAAATATATGTATATATGTACATACTTACACTCGTAAAAATTAAAAAAAAAAGCTTTATTAATTAATATTTAATTAATTAGAGCTTTATAAAATTTTAAAATTTTTTTTAAATTCGGGAGATAATATTAAATAGTTAGCATAAAAAGTTCTGGAAATGTTTTTGTTTTTGCATTAATTTTTGTTGCTTTTAAAAACCAGCATCTGACCTTCGGCAGACATCGGCAAAACCTTCGGCTTAAATTATTACCAGAAAAAAGTTTGCTCAGTATATAACATCTGGTATCCTTGAACAGATGCCGACTCGAGGTCAGTTCAGTTTGTGGATACAAAATACAAAAACAATAATCAACTCATGCAATAATCGAGTAGAAGTTTGGCCTTAAACATCAACAGAATGGAAAATTGGTTGCATATGTATGTACATACATACCCGCTGTTGTATGTATGTACGTAAAATAACTGTCAAAATTCCTTTACCTATAATCAATCAAATTTATAATTTAATTGTCGGTGCAATTGATTTTTACCTTCAAAATCAATTTAAGTATGAGTAAGTATGCCTTTTCAATGGGTCGTATATTTCAATTCATTAGCAAAAATCAGTACAAATCAAAAGTAAAAATACCATAATAGTAAATGCATCCCAAAGAAGCTCAATACCTTTCGTTTCCCATATCTCTTTCTATTAAAAAATCAAACTTTTCATTTTTATTACAAAATAATTTTATTTTATATATTTTATCCACCAACAAATCAAATTTACCATTTTTATAGCTTTCAGCAACATGAAATGGTATTACAACTTTGGTCCGATGTTTGTAAGTATGAGAAGAAGCAGAGATAGACCCACTAATAAGTACACCGAAATGATCAGGGCGATGAGCTGTGCTGATTTAGTCATGTCCGACTGTCTGTTTGAACGCAAACTAGTCCCTGAATTATAGAGATATTAATTATTTTTCGGAACCAGCAAGATCGGACTAATACAACATATATGTACATATGTACATAGCTCCCATGCAATCGATTGTTCCGATAAACGGGTTTCGGCCTATAACTCTTGCAATTAAAAAGCTAGGAACGTACGATTTTTCAGATTTTGTACATTTTATATGCGTAACGTGTGTAATGAAAATCGGACAGATCGGACCTACATAATATATAGCTCCCATACAATCGATTGCTCCGATAAATTAGTTTTGGACTATTACTCCTGCAATTAAATAGCTATGAACGCAAAATTTTGCAGGTTTAGTACATATTATATGCGTAACGTGTGTAGTGAGAACGGATAAACATAGCATAAAGCTTCCATATAATCGATAGTCTCGATAAATGTTTTTGCAGTTTTAGGACATCAAATTTTTCAGGTTTGGTACCTACATATTATATGTATATTTGGTGTGTGTACTGAAAATCATGCAGATCGGACCAAAATGTATTTTTAAAATTTTAAATCAATGCCTATATTTTTTGTAAATTCAAAATCAAAATCCTTTCGAAACTGACAAAATATTCAAAATCATAAATTTATTATTATATATTTGTAAAAATAACCAAAGTATATTAAATTAAAGTAGATTTCATTATAATAAAGATCGGACATTTAAAAAAGGTATGCCTATAAAGCAGTGGTGGCCAAACGACCACATGCGCAATTTTGCTTGTATGTGTGCCAGAGAGAGCTCAGAGCTATGCTTACTTGATAAAAGTAAGCAAGATTGATCGGCCACTCTCCCGAACTTCGCCACACGACTTCATTGATACTATGCGTGTGATGGCATCGACGTCGGCAACAAAAGGTAGCCTATGCACGCGTGCATTGATATTTTAATTCTGGCCATCACTGCTATAAAGCCTTCGACGAAGACAATCCCTTCTTTACTTGTTTTTTATGAATTTTTTTATGTGTTTTTATAATTTTTTTTTATCTCAGTTTGGTGCTTTAACTTAATTAAGAAAAAAATGTTTACCATCTCATATATGTTTTTAAATTTATTATTATTTTATTTCATTTTATTTGATTTATTCTCATTTTTTCCTGTTTCGTTTTTTCAGTTAATATTTTGGATTTTATATCTTATTTGCTTAATGCTGTTAAAAGTGTTTTATTTCGTCTTATCTACTGATCAGTTAGCGCCTCACTCTGTTTGACTCGAGAAAATCATCTTCATGGTTCAGCGTGAATTAGAACTTGCATGAAACATCATGAGTTCAGAGTCGTTAATAAAAACTGCCAACGCATTTAGTTTTTGCTTCCAATTGCGAGCATCATTAAAACATTTCCATTTTATAGCTCTTCAGCGCACTCAAATTTAACCCCTTCGCACACAAAACAATTAATTTAAATGGTCACCCAAATATTTACGCACGTCAACCCCTTACAACTGCATACATATGTATGTACATATGTGCATAGTGTAATTGTCTTGTACCATTGAATAAAATTTCCAATTTCTTTAACTAAACTAAGTCGCTCTACCCATTTCGGTCCAATTTTAGCCTTAACCCGAGTTCTCGCTTCATTTATCTTTATAAGTGTTTACTTATCACAACAATCGGCGACATTAAAGTGCCCAAACTACAAATGTATGTATATAATTGCAAAAGATGCCAAGTTTTTAAAATCCAAGCAGTCTCGGGACTGGTTTCGCTATTCGGATATTCGCTATTCTCAGATCGCTTAAGTTGAAGAACGTGAAGACATTGTTTGAGATACTTTCTTAAACCACATTTTTCTAATTCTTAAAGGATTTTCTATAGATATTTAAATTATAAAATGCATCATCTGGCTAAACAAAGAGAAATATATACATATGTGTTTGTGTTTTTGAAAAAAAATTATGTTTACGCTTTTGTAAAAATTTGTTAAATTGAGAGTTTGCCTAAAAATGGCGTTTTCAGCAATATATTTCTCATTTCGAAAACGTCACAATTTTTATAAAGAAATTCCGGGATTTAGGATACCGATATTTACATCCCTAATACTTACAGCAGTGCGTTTTTTAGAGCGACTCAAGGACTCTTAAACAATTGCAAAAGTCTCGTACCCTGTAAAAAACGTTGGAGTATGGGAGTACTCCAACATTTATCCTCATTCATACAAAAAGGTGGTCCAATTTATAAACCCATGTCCGGTGATTGGATCACCTAATCCATGTCGGAGCACCCTGCTGAATAGTCTATGGAACACCTACGTGAGAGTACTTTGAAAATGCTGCCAAAAGATTACTGTATAGAGTACTCTGCAGTAAAGCGAGAGATGGAGTATGTGTTCTTTTTGAGGACCACCTACTCCCTCTCTCGCTTTGCTGTTGAATACTCCATAGAGTAATCCAATAGGAGTATTTTGGGAGTACTCTCATGTAGGTGGTCTATAGAGTATTCAAAAGCAAAGCGAGTCGGATTAGGTGATCCAATTACCGGCCATTGCCATGTAAATTGGACCACCTTTTTTATATGAGCGAGGATAAGTGTTGGAGTACTCTGATACTCTTTAAGGAGTACTCTATGGAGTATGGAACGGAGTATTTCGGTTTTTTGCAGGGTAATAACAGCTATTGAAATAGATATAAATTTGGGTCCCCCAATAGCTGTTAGCCTTTTTTAATGCATTTCCGGTTACTTTCAATGAGAAATCTTGTTTCCTGCAAACGGAACGAGAGATATAAATAAATGTCGTATTAAAGGAGTAAACATATTAATATCGATATTAAATATATTGATAACAGGACTGCACTTCCAGTGAAGCCTCCGCACTCAGAAGACCGCTTACAATACAAGAGGAACCGCAAATCTTCGGCAGAGTTGTTCCCGTATACTCCAAAAGAAACCCATCTTCTTTCGACGGAGTCCACCATAAAGAGAGAACTCTACTTTTCAATTACTAACCCTGTTCCCAGAATTTCACATTCTTTGAAGAGCGGCTATACCAAATAGGCAGAATCCTTCAAAGTTTCAAATTTGTATCCGTCAACAGTGAAATGGCTGACAGGGCACAGATACGTTAATTCTTTAATTGATAACAGCGAATATTGTTTTTTGAACTTCTTCACCGAAATACCCGTTTTTTGTTTCTTCATCCACTCCAATCTTCAGGGATTCAATAACTTCAGTATACTCTGGACATCGGTCGTTATTATTTTAGTTGCTGAAAAATTACCCATTCTGTGCATCTGCTGTGATTCGATGGACCTTTTTGTAGGAATTTAAGGCATCATTCCAGTCCAACTTTATCTTCAGGTTTTAACACTCACAACTTTCGGATGTTCCGATTTTCGAAAGGGTCGTTTTACTTCTTCGCCTCACGGTACTGCTCTTCGCAATGTGGACCATTGTGCTGCATTGTACCAGTTGCTCCTTCGGGCTCAATGCAATTCCATAGTACACTCAGCGGCAGTGCCTAGTGAGTGATAAATGCATATGTTCACATTGCTCCATTGCATCTCTGGGCCGCGATGCAGGTGCGATATCCTAATTAGATGTTTCAAGTGTGGAACCAAATAAAAACAAATGTATGGAAAGTTGAAACGGTCTAGTATATATGTATTTATATTTAGCTATATATTTTTATGTTGTTGCGGATTCTATCGTTTGTAGATATTTCATTTCTAGCCAAAAGGCTGTTCAAAACGTAAGCCGAAGGCGACAATGTCAACGCATAAAAGCAAAAAAACAAAGGAAAAGGGAAAGAGAAAAACTTAAAACTATTCATACAGACACCTACATCCATACGTCCTAGCATACATTCCTACTCTAATATCGAGCCCAAGTAAACATCACAAAACAGTTTTGCAATGTGAATGAAAAAGGCCACTCGCTCACACACTGGCTCTCCATTGTGTCACTTGAAAGCCATTGCCCTATTATCGCACAAGAGTGGGTACTTATCATGTGCACTCATGGCTAGTCACACAACAATACTCTTAAGTGCGAGAGGCAACAATGAGAACCTACGCATTCAAATGTAACGGTTGTTCGCAGTTACAGCGTACAATAAATTTTCAAGCCTCACAGAATAAATAAAAAAAAAGAACAAAAATTGTACATTGTCGCCTAGTTGTCTGCCATCTATAGTGGCTTTAGTTTTATTGCTCCAATGACTTTCGTTATGGTCGCTTAAATTTTGTTGTGTTATACCCAGCTGTGTGGGCATTGTTAACAGGGGTGAGCATTATTGAATTGAGAAGGAGAAATTGAATGAAGTTAGCTTCTTACTTAATTAAATTGTAAATAGCTAAATTTTGGCTTCTATTACTCTAATAAAGATTCAATTTCTTGCATATCTACAATGTACAGAACGTTACTTATGCCACAGAAGCACTTAGCGACTTATGTATGAATAAAACAACAAACAATTTTTTGTAATTAAAATTTGCTTGAAAAAATTAATGTGAACTTGTCGCTTGTAAGTTAGTAAACATAATTGTGATCGCTTATTTAATTCAAAAATTTTTTTAGACAAACAGAATTACATAATATCGATATGACGCATAAAAAGCGCACATAATTTAACTACTGGGTAAAGAAAAATAAATATTTCCCGCATGCACTACATTATGTTCTCTTTTTTTTTTGTTGGTTAGTCATTTACTCGTAAAGCGTAGAATCGTATCAACTTTCTTTCCAATTGCACACAAGCGCTTTATATACATACATACATATGTATATTTGCTATAAGTTTTAGCTACAATAAATTATAATTTTCTGCGAGCGTTGAATGCAAGTATTCCCTGTAGGTTATATATGTACTCGTTTGTATGCGGTCTCTTTAAATTTTATGGCAAATGTAGCACTTAGTTTGACAAATTCTAAAGAGATTTATTTAGCTACATATGTACATAAGTAACACAAGTACATAAGTATGTAAAATACGAAAAAAATTTACTTCCTTAATTCACTGTTATAAGTAGTGGACGGGGGCACAAACATATTTATATACATACATTCATAAAAGAGCACACCTTTTGCCACAAATATAATAATTTCATAAATAAGTACCTACACCCCCACAATCTCCGCCTCCCTTCAACACCACCATAATACATCTCAACCTTGGGCAAATGTGAAATTTTCGAGTTATAACCTTCAAAACATAAATCGTAAGGGGCATTTTGTTTGTGTAATCACAAAACCCAAAAAAAAAGAAGAAATATTTTAGGCGATACTCATTCATACACATATACACGCGTACATATATACCGATTCACTGTAAGCTTCCATATACTTATACCTGTGTATGTTTGTATGTATGTATGTATGTATGTATGTACTTATATGTTATATAGGCATGTTCGTATATAATAATCTACACACATTGACGTGCATATCTGTACAAGGTCCTGCGGCTGAAAGTACAAATATATAGCAGGTGGGTCCTTGAATGGCTTTACAGGCGGTAAAGGTTGTGTAATCGGCTCTGCAATACGGCAAATGCACTTTGATAATAACAAATTTCATTTTTGTAACTTACAATTTTTGGTTATGAGTTTATGTAATTCAATAATATATCTGTGCTCATAAGCAATAAAAGCTTAAGTCGACATATCACAAACGCATACGATGGACTATTTCTTAGACGCGAATATAGTTGAATCAACGCCTCTTCTCTGTAGCTATCTTTCGGTATGGTTATCTTAAGATGAACTTAAAAATGTTGTTGAATCATAAATACTCTCGGAATAATAGGTCAAAATACGCACTTTTTCTTAAGTCTACTTAAGCTGTTATTGCTCAAAGCCGCAAGTACACATGCTAGTAGATCTGGCAGTCTTTGTCGTGCCAAAGGTTTAGTTGGAACAATTTTACTACTAAAATCGAGGTTACAATGAATGTCTTTATTTGGCAAGGGGCGTGTCACACCCGCTTATCCGGATTGCGTTGTATTTTCGTTTATCCCAGTTAAGTTTAAAATCTAATCCACAAAAAAATGAGTATTTGTGTAGGTAATTTAAAGGTTTGGAATTTATTACAAAAAAAAAATTAAATTTAAAATTTAGGCTCAAATTATTAGTCGTGTAAAGTACATGAAACCATTGTTAATATCACTTCTTTTCTAATGACGTCTTTTTGATTTGCCTTATCTTCCACAGTTCTGCCCAACTATGGTAGCATCGGCCAATCCACAAAATATCATACAAAAACTACAAAAGTACAAACATCTGAATGGCACTAATTTTTTGAAACCTCTACACAATCCAACTTTAACAACAGCGACGAAGCAGCATGCAAATTATAAACAAAAAAATCCAATACCTAAACTTACAACTAGTCTACAAGAACAACAAAAACAACAACAATTCAACGATATACACACCACAACAACAATATCAAATGCAAACCACCTAGTGGACCTACACCTACAACAACAAAATCAAAATACAACAAATAATTTTTTAGATTTACTCTTAAATCCCGAATATGTGGAACAATTCACCGAAATGAATAATGATTTATACCAAATTGCAACAACAACAAATGAAACAACAATGGCTTTTGATCTCAACTCAGCATCACATTCCGCAAGTCAACTAACTCCTGCTTTATATACAAAATATGAAACGCAATTACATCTAAGTCCAACACCGAATAATTTAATAGTGGATAGCTTACTAGGTTCTGTAATGACGACCGCTACAGCGACAGTCACTGGTTCAGCGCAAACGGCTACTATGACTTCAGGCGATTACAACTTTGTTCAGCATCAAGCAGCAGCATCATCGCATATGGCGAACAGTCTAAATAGTGCAACATTAACGAGCTTATATGCCAATCTGTTGGCTGATCTATCATTACCAGCAACCACCACCACCACCACCACCGCCATCACCAATACAATAACAACGGCCGCCGAAACAATGTCGCTTTCAACGCCAAACGCAGTGATTCCAGATAATGTTAATTCCACCGTTTATTGGGAATATGATATGAATGAATTTGATGTGCTATATCGGCATTCATTGGCTATGACAATTGTTTATTGTATTGCGTATGTGATTGTGTTCCTTGTCGGTTTGGTTGGCAATAGTTTTGTTATTTCGGTCGTATTTCGGGCGCCACGTATGCGTACAGTAACAAACTATTTTATTGTTAATCTGGCTATAGCTGATATATTGGTGATTGTTTTTTGTTTGCCCGCAACATTGATGAGCAACATTTTTGTGCGTAAGTATTGAATAAAATAATTTAAGACTTTATTATGATTTTATTATGTACTTATTAGAATGAGATACAAAAAGTTTTGAAGTCTGAAAAAAAATGTATGTAGTGCTACAAAAATTTTTATTTATGTTTTTTTCTCAATTAATTTTGAAAACATTTCAAGAATAAATCTAGAATAGAAGAAATCTAAATATTACTCCCATGTGTAAACCGTGATTACATAATTTTCATTCCGCATTTTTTTTTTTGTATTATAAATTTGCGGCATTTTCCTTCTGTGGTTTTGGCAGTTTAAAGCAGAAATGTTTAAACTGGCAATGATAGGCCTTAAAAATTTAATATTAAGGCCTTAAACTTCTACAATATTTTTTTTATAAAATAATATCTACATGATTTGAAAGTGGAAATATTTTGGCCCAGTCTAATACCCATTTATGTATGTATGTATTTATTATGTTGATGTATGAGTATTTCTGAAAGATGAGAGAAAAACAAACCGGTTTAGCTGGCTAATTGATCCTCTCCATAACATTTATTTTATTGGGGATAATGTAAGCAAATACAGCAACCAATTGTTTAATAAATTATTAAAAGTTTTTTGTTGAATTGAATAGGAAAAGTTTAGAGACAATCGCCATAGCCTTTAAAGTTTTGGTGCGATATTCTTATGATAACAGCTCTTTGTATGTATGTATGTATATCTTGATAGTAAGAACGCCACCTAATTTGGAAAGATATTAAAACGACCGTGGGTAAACTACTAAAATGTTCCCTGCGCTTCCATATGGTGGCGACTGTTGTTAGGGGGTATGACATGGCGTATGAGTTACAAAATTCATTTAACACAGATGGAACTGGAAACCAAACAGAGCAACAGCCATGGAAGAACTTGATGAGATGTATTTGGATATTATCGCATCAGTTATTACTTTGCTAACCCGTTATATATTTGTTTTTGCTAAATTTTCCCAAGCAACGAAATACAAATTAAGTTGACGTCATGCGTTGTTTATTTTTGTCTTTTCAAATTTCGTTTCAGTGTAATTATGGAAACTAAAAATTCAAACTGTGTAACTACTTTTTAATTCAGTAAATGTATGCTATAATAACGTATTAAATTATAAGCTACCTGGCAGCTGTGATAAGCAATAGTTATTTCATTCATAATTTACATATTACACAGCAAATAGTTACGTATACGCCATGTCGATACAAAGAAACTTTTAATGTTTGACAATTAGATTGTTAATAGCAATACAGCTCCTTGACATGTTCGTGTTAAGCACATTAATTATGTGCGTACAAAGGCTGGTATTTGAAGCAAAGAGCTGTGTGCTAAGTTAAAAATCGCTTTTAAAACAATTACTTGTATATTAATCTATTTTTGGAATATTTTCAATTTTACGTTTGATAAAATTGCCTTGGTTAAAATTATCAATTTTAAACCCCTCAGTACGATGGACTTCTTTATAAATCCCAAGTAGCGAATTATTCTACAGTTTAAATTAATTTCGTTTTTCTGGCACTTTTTCATTGGCTCCAAATTGTGGAGAGTGCAGTAAGCATTACACAAAATTTGTTGAAATATCTCAAATTTTTCCGAAGTTATCGTGTTCACAGAATGATTGTGAAAAGGACGCGTTCCTCATCTTATTTGGCCAAATAATGATTGAGTATTCAATTTGTTTAGATTCACAATTGGCTGCCACAGATTTTGTGGTTACACCCCACATATTTGGTATATTTGCTCTAATCCTCCATTTGTATGTACGCAGTTATCTGTACGAAAATTCCGATCATTGAGGAATAGGGCACAGAACAGTGAGAGAAAGACAAGCCAGAACAACAAAACGGCTATTGAAATGGAGACGCATCAGAGTGAGAAGCGAAATATAAGGAGGGCGACAGTCTGCTGCTTTTTTTTGTATAAAAATAAATTTGTTGTACGCTGAGCTCATACAAGCTGAGCTATGTCTGCGTATGGCATTTCCAATTTAATTTCGAAATACGCAATACAATTTCCCATTAATTAGTTATATTTTCGTTTAAACATATTTATGTACATACATATGTACTTAAATACATTTTTATATATTCGAGGTCATGTAACTATTTTTAGGTTTTTTACTTTTAATTAACTAAATGGCGTGAGTTTGTAAGTAGGCATGACGGTTTTCTATTTCGCTATTTTTGGATACAAAACTTATACAAAAACTTTGTTGTCATAGTTCTAACATAAATGTACATTTCAATTATAAATATTTACTTATTTGTATAATACGCATACATACATACATATGTACATATGCACATATATGATACGTATTGGTTTGGGAATATTTTGGTTGTCACGAATTGTGGGACTAAAATGAATATAAAATTATGATTTCGGTTGCATGTTGATTTCAAAACTATTGAAACTAATCACCAAGGACGCTATAAGAACTAAAAGTAAAACCTTCGGGGAGCACTTGAATTCCCACATCAAAAATAGCTCACCACACATCTTAATGTATTAGTACTTCAAAGTTTCGAGCTAATGGTTAAATTCTGTTGTAATGATTCTTGTTCAATAAATATTTTGAATAGGAATTGAATTAGAAATGGGCAGATTAACGGGGTAGTGAAGAGGAATGAAAAGATGAAAAATATTAGTAAGAGTATAGCGATGATGAAAACACGGAGAAAATGGGGAGGGAAAGTAGTAAGGGGTGAAGAGGCAGCTACTAGTAGTATATATATATAAAAATTAATTCCTATTTCCTGAGGCCACAGCCGAGCTAATTTTATTCACTTACTTTTTGTTGCGTTTGCTATTGTCAAAAAAAAAGTTTTTTCTGTACTCGAACTAATACGAAAAGTTGTCAGGTCTCGCGATAAAAATGAAAATGTGCGCCTGGGTGGTTCTAAAGCATCTTTGTGCTATTATTTCATGCGGGGATAGCTTTTTTAAAGTACTTCAAATCGTGTCAGAGATACGGACCAATGGTAGTCATAAAATGTGTTTTAAGGCAAGGTTAGCAAACAAAAAGATTTAATCTACACCAGAGCTTTAGCTGGCTTCGAGAAACGAATGTTGAAGAGGTGAAGCTAGACCTCGAGATAGTGGTAGAGGGAATCTGAAAGAGTGAAAACGCAAACAAAACTGTGGAACAGGAAAGGCAGGTGAAAAGTGGAAGTAAAAGGAAAAAGAGAATCGGGAAAA
Source organism: Sphenella marginata (assembly GCA_951509765.1). Classification (NCBI taxonomy): domain Eukaryota; kingdom Metazoa; phylum Arthropoda; class Insecta; order Diptera; family Tephritidae; genus Sphenella; species Sphenella marginata. Next base: position 91,915,640 of record OX608079.1, on the reverse strand, counting down.
GGCAGAGGATCAACAGGCGATTAAAAAGCTGACCACGATGACTAAGAAGGGTGAGGTATTGGTCCTAAAATAAAAACCACACTTCAAACAATTTTACGGAAAAGTTAAAGAGTAACGAAGAGCAAAGACGCTGAAGAGACTAAGAGTGAGGGATAGAGGAAGGACTAGAAAGAGAGCACTAGGAAGGTGGAAAAAATCAAATGAGGTATTTAAGGCTAAGAGGCACTTCTTGGACAGTACACTATCTGTCGCAGTTGGTAGTATTTTACAAAGTTTTCAGAGGCAGCCTAATTTATTTGGATAAGTTACTATAATTTAAGCTTTTCCGCTCAGGTGTTGTCATCTTTTTGTAGTTATTTGAAAACTTGATGTAAATTAGTATCGAATGAAAGGTCATTGTCGGCAAAAAAAAAATTAAATAGGATTTCCATATCAGCTGCCAATCAATCCAATTGCCATTTGAACAAAATTATATGTGTTGATCAATTTTTAATAGTTGTCTCTCAGTTTAAAAAAAAAATAGGAATGATTTTCGGTCCTGCATAGGAACCCAGTTCAAAACTCTTAAGCTTAGTAATATCATAAATGTTAAGTAGTTTACCTTGGTTTCGTCTGAGTAATATTTATATAGAAACAAAAGTATGCATGTATGTATGTATGTATGTGTGCATAACTGCATGGCTGTATAGTTAAATGTTTGTTGTGGTAGCACCAATGCAAACAAAAACAAGACAAAAATTCAAAACACAACAATTGTGAAGAGCACAGGCCAAAGGATCATCGACACAGTACTGACCTAATTTCACGTATTCAACTAAGCAAATTTTTATGTGTGTGTGTGTGTGTTAAAGAAAAGTGTATTTGCTCAACTACTATTCGCTGTATTTGCTTTTGTAAAAGTCGCCACTGCCAAAAGCAACACTTACAACTAAACAATTTCAATTTGTTTTTGTTTTTGTTGCTGTTTTTGTGTTTGTAAAAGCGTGCATGAGGAGAAAATTGCAGCAAATCTGCGAGACTGCGAGACACATTTTTGTGGGTCAATTGGGTGAGCAGCGTAAATATTCAACATTTTGTAGACTTTTGTTGTTGTGTTGTTGTAGCATACATATATATGTATGTATGGACGGTGGTGGATTTGTGGGGTGAATCAGAGAATCAATGAATGAATGGTGAATACGAGCAGTGCTTAAGGGCAGTGTTAGGTCGATAGTTTTCAGGTGAGGAGAGAGGTGTGCTTGTTTAGGTAAGATTGTCTGTATGAGTATGTGTGTATGTGTATGTGTGTGTGTGTTCTAAAGAGGCTCATTGATATACATATCAATAGGCAGTCGAAGGCTAAGCCGTATACGAAGATATTTATGTCCATACAAACATAAATTGAAATAAGCGAGCGGCGAGTGGTTGCCACTTTGATCTATGTATTTGAACCAAAAATGATTAATTTTCCAAATGTTTCGATATACTTGACAAGTTGTCGTAATTTTTTCGGCCTTTGAAGCGCACCACTCATAATATGGTGTGGAACTGTTGCACACAGGTTGCAGCTGCTCAGTTGGTCAAACGATTCTAACTCTCGTATCGGATCATCAGATACTTTCTCTTGCCAGTGATGTTATGATATTCAAGTCGTATTAATTTGGGAGGTAATCGTATATACTGGCGGAGTGGGAAATGAAACACATCCGAGACACTTTTGACTTATTTTATCAGACCTGAAATGAGTTGTCCCACCTCTCATAGCTACTTCATAGCTACTCACGAAGCTAAGGTGGGCGAAGGCTTCTATGATTATACTATGAAACCGGCCTCAAAACGGAAACTTACATCTTTTGACTTGAGATCAGTACCAAAATTCCTCAGTTTTGCAGCAGTTTCAGAACATTCTAAATTTCTTGATCTATACGCCACCTAGCGGACTTTGTTATTTTGTATCTAAATATTGCATTCTCAAACTGCTCTGAAGCCTAAGTTTTCAGTATCGTTCCCACTAATACGAAAAACAAAAACGATTGCAAGATCCCTCAATAGGATGAACAACAAGACGACCTAATATAAAGGTAGCTTTAATAAAAAAAATATCTACCACTTGCAAGTGTGTATGTATATACTATAACTGTATGCAAAGTTTATGCATATAAATTGCAATAAATAGCCAAATTGCAAAATTGCATAACAACCAAACTCGCACTCACAACCTGCATACAATGTCGAACAGACAAACACTCAGACGCGACAGCCGTTTTGTTCATTGCTGATGACTATTATTTTATGGTTGATGGTTGAATGTTCGGAGGTCAAATGCATTGCGGGTAGTTGTTAATAGGATAGCTGAGCCGGTTGACACAGAAGGTCTTATGGTAAATGTAGTACTCGTAAAGTGATAGCAACTTTCTTTACTGAGGACGTACAATGCTTGAGCACACGACAGCTTATAGTGAAGGTATGTACATATGTATGTGGGTAAGGAGGATTAGGGTGGGTGGTAAATATTTGCATATTCTTTTGAGAATCATTCTAAATGTCCGAACAACGGCCCGTTTGAAAATTGTTCTACGTCCTTGTTTCAAATATGATACTGAGGCTAAAAGTTATCAGAGCCTTCAACAATCAGCGCATAAAAATTGCACTTGGCCAGTGAAAAAACTATTAAGTAGGGCGTTTTTAAAAAATATTTTCAAAAATAGGGATGTGACCCCGAGTCGAAAAAATCGATTACTCAATTACCGATTTTTTTCTTTTCTTGATAACTCGACTTGCATTTAAAAAAATATATGTTTACCCTTAATGAAACCGAATCAAAAAAAATTTCAATCAAAAAGAAATAATAGAATAAAGTGAAAAAATAGTCATAAAAATAACACATACAAAAAATATGGTTAACCCTAATGTCAGGATATCCTTAAAAGCATGCTATACGTGGGTTTGTTGGCATTTACGAGCAATGAAGGCAATGAAAATCGACGTGAATGATAGCATACTCAATAAGCAACAAAATAAAGAAAGGAGGAGACCAAGTAAAATGCTTGGGCAAACACCGAATCCATACCACAACGTCCCCCCGCCCCCCTGCAATTACTACCTTGCGCTGTGGCAACATTGTCTTTTCTACTGCTACCACAGGCTACAATCACTTATTGGAGAGTGGGTGATTGTTGAAGTATATACAAAGACAAAAACACCCAGTGTTGCCAACACACAGCCCGGGCACTCAAACAACTATAGCATACCGAGCAAGAAGAAGAAACAGAAGAAGAATGTCCAACTTAAGTTTCACTTCATAAGTAAGACAGCTGTCTCTACATAAAAGCGGCCTCTTTAAATGCACCCCACACCCACACACACACAAGTACAATTCATTCGAATTCAGTACACTCTAGTGCACTTGTATTGGTGGTAACCATGTTCACAAGAAAACTGCAAGGGATATAACAGACGGTTTGGCGGACAGGTGTACAATAGTTATTGGTAAATTCAAGGCTATTTATGCGTCTGGTTAAATTGACCTAAATATTTTGCTCAATGACCTAATCATCAGGGTTATACCGATTTGAGTTAGTGGACACGTTGAGTGCATCGCCTATTGTTGCTGCAAACGTCAACACAAAACATAACATGGACTTTCGCTTTCATGTCAGCATTGACAGCATCGTCGATTGGTATAATTAACTGTGTTAAAATTGTCTGTAATGATTGAAGAATTGGTATATATTGAATGGCTTAAAATTGTACAACTTCAAATAATTTCCCTTTACCTGAACTTAACTCGAACTAAGTCTACAATCATGAGATTGCCGATAACTATTTTCTTTGTTGCTGTTACCATGAAAAATAAATAGCTAGCTCGAGCTATTTTTATGTCAATGCATAATTTGATGACCAATTTACTATTTACCAAATTTTAAAATGAATTTCCTGAAAATCTTCAGTGTGCATGTGAAGAATTAATGAACTCTTTAACAGTTTTTGAGACAGAATCGATTTTTTTGTCTTGTACTATTTCGCTGCGAGAGAATTTTATTTCTGAAAATGTTCTGCCCCAACTATTTTTTTGGGGTTCGTCAGCGAAAATTGCCATCAGCCGAAAACCCGTTCTTTGAAATTTTCCGGTGAGTTTGTTTTCTCACAATTCATCTTAGTATTCGATTGCAATCAGCTCTAAATGCTGGAATCATAGAGTATATAACTACGTCGCATTTAGCTGTCTAGCTTTTGTCGGCATTTGGCGGAGGCAACTTAACTTTTCAATACTTTCCTCGCCTAAAGATTCATCCGGGGTCGGAGTTTGTCTTATTTGTTGTGGTAGTTATAACAACGGACATTAATATCCCACTTCATCGATTTTATATGTCTGCTGACTATGTTTTGACTAACCGTATAGAGTTGCCCTCAACAAATTCATTTATTCTATGGCCCATTAACATAGTCAATTTAAAATACATTTTATGTCTAAGACGAAGTTTTAATTTTAAAATGACGAAATCGTCATCTTAGCATTTTAAAATCGCAGTTTGTGGCTATGGTTGTGTTTGTGATATCACTTACATCAAACTTGAGTTTGGTTTCTTTCGCTTATTGCCACATCAATGCTATGGTTTGTGAATAAAATAGTTGACACAGGGCGACCTTGCAAAACATAAAAAATTTCTTCATACCACCAACCAATTAAAATTTTGGTTTATTAAGGGGATCCTGTTACTTTTTATTTAGCTAAAATCTTTGTTCAACATAACTACGATTGACCAACATTTTTAGTATATTTTTAAGTTAAGTAAAGATTTTAATTGAAACCCGTGTTAAGCAACGACTTCGTAACAGCCAATCCGCTGGACGGATTTCTCTTATTAAAAGTATAACAGTATGATAGTTAGTATTTGGATTGGGAAGGGAAGGAGAAAAGATAGTTGAATTTTTATACATACATAGGTAGTGGGAAAAGAAAGAAAAATACCTATTGAGAAATGAGAAGAGAAGATGGTGCAATTGACAGTACAAACAAAGTGAGACGCTCCAGCTTGTTGTTTATAAATGAAACTGAGCATACTTAGTCAGCTCTCTGATATTTGCCTACCACAACAACAATAACTTGCATTCTTACCTAACTATATTACATATAAATGGTTCATCAGCAAAAACTTATCAAGCATACTCTTGACTTTGCTTGCACTTATACCTTGGGCAAGTTCCCTCGCGATTGATTCGCTTGCACACATTAAGCCTTCTTCAAACTCTGAAGCATAGCCTCAAACTGCGTATATGCCATGAAGGACAATGGGCAATGATGTGGTGATGCAGTGACATTGATATACAGAAATATGCAGACACTAGCTGTTTGTATGTACATAAATACATACATATGTTAGCTATGTTAAGGTGCATGTTGTTTTTTATTGCACAGGTAAGGGCGCAATATCATTATCACTAAATCGAGCTGAGAGAGCGTATATAAAAATCAAATATTTTACACTTAATTGCACTTGAGGTTAATATGAAGAGCTGAGGGGAGCGTGAAAAACACTTGTATGCTATAAAACCAATATCAATATCCCCTGATTTACCGATTTAACGCCCTTCAAAGCCACGTACAACAATAAAATGTTTAACGCGCATGAAAACGTTTAAATTTTAGTGTGAATGGAATTGAAATGATTTTCCAAAATTGTAAACGTTTCGAAATAAAGTTTTGTTATAAAACTTCGCTTATGTTTTACGCTGTTACGATGGTAATTGAATCACGTATTACTCATGGGAATGGTATTAATTATTACAGCTCATGAGCTCACGAAGATTTTGGCGCGTATGAATGCAAACTTATGATGATGCTAGAGAATACTCTCGAGCATACTTGAGTATGCACTAAATAATATTAGAGAACGGTATATCAATATTTGAAACATTGTTGGGTTTGCCGAGTGTTTACGAAAGAATGCTCTCTAGGTCCCCGGACATGATGAGACGGGTAGGAAATGTTCCAAAATGTTCAAACCTCAGTAGTATCGATGAGTATTTCTTCAAGGCAACTAGTTTACTATGGACTAGCTTGAATGATTGTAAACAAATCTGCGGTAAGCTTACTCAGAGTTACAGAACAATGGGCTATTGCCCCAATGCTAAGACGATGGCGTATGCCAACAAGTTCCTTGTACAGAAAACATCAGGATGAGGTGGAAGAAGAACCGGTTCACCAATTTTCTTTATCGATGTCAAGGAGACTCACATTTCTGGGAGCACGCTTTTTTGATAGTCTGAAAAAAGCGAAGGAAGTGGATATTTTTCTTCTAAAGTAAGAAGAAGACATATTGCTTGGGCCAGATTTACCACCACATGCCATTACATTTACTTACCGACATGATATATCTATTATAAATTTGTTTATTAAAATATCAGTGGAATGCGTGTGCTTAGTATCACACTCACTCAATCACTTGGCCACTATTTTCTTAATCCTTAAGGTCTAAAGCCTACTGCATAAATGCGAATACAAAGCTGAAATAGGCGATAGGCAAAGTAAAAGTTTTATTAATGAGTACACAGTAGCGGAACGTTACAGCTTCTAACCAACTAAGTGCTGAGTAGATTACATTAGATGCAGATTAGGGATACTAAATCAATGAAAACTTCCTCAAAGCACATACATATATTCCACTGAATGATTTTACTGCTGTTAGAACAAATGTGTAAACTGCGAATGCCAGTCGCGGGATTCTGTGGTTTCGGTATTTCGAAAATCCAAAGAGATTGGAGCAGGTTTTAGAACAAATTAAAGAGCATCAAGGAGAGGAATAGTATATGGGGGAATACAGGTAAAGAAGAAGGAAGAAAAAGGAACAGAAGATGAGAAGGTAAATGAAGTGAAAACAAGAAATTTTAAGAACGAGAGTGCCATCTGGTCTGCTAGTTTGATATACATGTTGAGATTAAATAGTTTCTCAAACAATTGTTTCATTTTATCAACCTATGCTGTTGGAGAGTAGCGAATTTTCCAATCGCGGTACTAATCCCTGGATGCCGTAATTGTAAAAATCCAACAATTTTGCAAACCTATCATAAACATTGCGATAAAGTTTGCCTCATTAAACCAACACAACGCCATCGTGTTAAGACCAAAATCTTGATACGCAGTGACTCCTACTCTTTGCTCAACTTCATATGTGGGAGTATGTGTGTACTCGTATTTATGTTTTGTGTTATATTATCTCCCGTCTAATGTTTCCATTATGTTAATTGTCTTGAGCTTATACTCAGTTACGCTAATTAAATGTTTTTGTTGTTTTAATATTTGCTCTCATTACAGCCTGGATATTGGGATGGCTAATGTGTAAGACTGTGCCATATATACAAGGTGTGTCCGTAGCGGCTTCGGTTTATAGCCTAATTGCCGTATCGTTGGATAGGTAAGTAACAAAGCAAACCAAAAAAATACTTTTATTACGAAATTTGTATGTTAATTAGTTGGGATCATTATTTAGCTAGTCCTTGGCCCATTTAAATCGGCATTGTTGACTGCAAATGGCAAACAATTATTGAAGTTTAAATTAGGTTTATTAACGTGGAGTCTTACCAAAAAAAAAAAACAATTGCGCATATCAAATACAAGAAACCAATTAACCACGAAGTCAAAATAAATATGTTTACATTGTCTAATTATTTACTCCAAGTTTCTGTCCAAAAATTTGGGTTTATGGAGTACACCATCCTTCAATTTTTTCTTTCCCACAAATTCTACAAAGGAATCAGTGAAAGATCTCAATAGAAATTTCATACTCTAGAGTCTAGACTCACATTCTCCCAGGAGTTGAAGGAAATGTGACGGGTATGACAAGTCTATTTTTGGAATGTGTGCCTTTAGTGGGCTGGGTAGATAAAGCTGTATGAACTTTACAGCAAGTGCTACCTTGGGTGGAGTAGGAAATTAGACAATTCCTTTCCAAAAGATCAAGGTCAGTTAAGCTAAAGTTAATCGGGTTATTAGACGGTACCGAAAGAATTTGGAAAGACTGTAGAAGTTTGAAAGGGAAAAGTTCTGTGGCTTCGCCCACTAGGTGGAGCAAACCAGATAGTGTTTCTACCGCAATCCACCGATATCAACAAAAGAAGATAATGGGATTAAGTGGAGAAATTTTGCTTTACTTGAGCGCTTTTCGTATATCACGCAATAGATTTCGTTGCTGTAGGGAGCTACACATTTCATAATATTAAAAAAGAAGTGATGACTTCTGACTTTTGCATGTCGTTAGCTTAAGCAATTTTGACTTCCATGGTTTAGTGCAATACTTAAACGATTCCAATTAATCTTTTATTTAATTGTTGACTTAGTAGAATTTAATTAGAGATCTTTTGCAGAAGAATAAAGAGAAATATTTCAATTACATAGCATAAAACGACGAGTATGTAAGCACTGATAAGTTAAGTTTGTAGAAAGACGAAATAATCAACTTGACAGCTCTTGAAATCATATTGCATCCCCTCATTTTCAGTGATGCTCACACACGTACATTAACATTTTGTTTGTAAGATGTGAACTAAGCATTTTTGAATAAAAAAAAATAAAAATTTTACAGTATATATGTAGTTAGCTATCGATTTTTTCACGTGCGGTGCTCTTTTCTGTGTGAGAGCTTTCAAAAGTTTGCCCACGGGTTGAGCAAAGAGTGACACTGCGATATTTGGTGAAACGTTTTACGACTATTTTGGCAACATTTTCCTACACTTATGTAAGCATTTATGTGAGTGTGAATACGAGTACGAGGGTAGATAAATTACTCCTTTTGTGTGTATGGTACTTATACGCTGGGTGCTAAAACCTTCTGGTACATGACCGATCACTCTGTAGTAATTTGTAAGACATTGTACGACTGTATTTGTACTATTGAGTAAAATATATGACAAATCCCAAAGAACAGTGGCACCTACATATTTCAGTATAAATATTTTTCATACGAGTGCATGAGAGAATGTGGCGAAGTGCTTTTACAATGACAACGCTCATGGATATCTTCAGGGTGCAGTGAAATAACGCCCAAGGAAATAACGCCCATGGGCGTTATTTCCCACTCAAAAAGGAAATTACGCCCATGGGCCTTATTTCCTTTTTAAAAAGGAAATAAAGCCCATGGGTGTTATCACCTTTTGCTGATGGGTGTTATTTCCTTTTTCGAAGAGAAATAAAGCCCACGGACATTAAAAACGAATTAAAACAAGCTGATTCAAGAATTAAGTATATGGTTTTCTTTATTTCAATAAATTTTAACATATTTGTTATGTTTTTATAAGGCGGGGTGCAATAGCGCCATGTGAAATAAGCCCTTTAAGGCCTTATTACACTATTGAAAGTGAAATAAGGCCTTTATTTAAAAAAAAGGCTTTATTACACTACGAAAGAGAAATAAAGTCTTAAAGGCCTTATTGCTCTTTCATTTTTTTAATGAAACAATAATATTCTAATTCGTTTTGTATTTTATTGAATAGTTACACACAAATTTCACGTTAACCAAAGTGGGAAACGTGGCACGCGGAAGGACATCACCGTGGCGGTAGCCACGGCTATGGCACACACCCGGAGTTAGAATGGCGTAGCCCAGGGTTATTTTTTGAAGCGCGGCCGAAGGCCGCCTACGCGGAAATGTGTTCTGCACGCGGAAAGGTGTTCTGCCGTAACTATAATCCGAAGGGGGAAAAGCAATATTTTGTTTCTGTGAAAAGTTATTAGTGAAAAACCGAAAATTGAGCCGGGTCAGATCCCCAATTCGGGGCCCCATCCACGTTTTTTATGTGCAGGGCACCTTTCCGCGTAGGCGGCCTTCGGCCGCGTAGGCGGCCTTCGGCCGCGCTTCAAAAAATAACCCTGGGCTACGCCATTCCAACTCCGGGTGTGTACCATAGCCGTGGCTACCGCCACGGTGATGTCCTTCCGCGTGCCACGTTTCCCACTCTTTTCTCACAGGGCGTTATTTCTCTTTTAAAAAGGAAATAAGAGCCATGGGCTTTATTTCTTTTTGCAGATGGGCGATATTTCCATTTAAAAAGGAAATAAGGCCCATGGGCGTTATTTCCTTTTTGAATGGGAAATAACGTCCATGGGCGTTATTTCCTTGGGCGTTATTTCACTGCACCTATCTTCAGTCAGGATATCTCTTTTGTATTCAGCTTAATAAGTATCTGTAAGACTATCTCATAGAAAAAATTGAGACGTTTTAAGTCACCCTCGTAAAGCGCGCCACGCACCCTCGCTCTAAACATTCCTTTTCCATTACGCTTTAATGACTGGCAACATCAAAATGTTTGTTTCTTTTATCATCACTTTTTTATTTAACTAATTTTGGGGGATTCGGGAAAGGGGTGAAAGTTCAGTACTGAAGTTTGTTGCGGAGAAAATAGATGAAAAATCGTTGGTTTTAGTTCAGTTTATAAACGCATTAGACTATTAAAGTATTACACGTTTGTCATCGGTGAGGGGTGCCTGCAGTATATAAAAATTGCAGCCGCTTCGACGCCAGCACTTAATGATGTACAACAACAGCCGGGTGAGCATGATGCACTGGTACAATGGGTATGACCGGCTTTACGACCGGAACCACGGGTACAACAGTTTTTACGACAGGAACTACTGGTACCACTGGCTTGACAACAACTGGCGCTACTACATGCTTAACTGGAACCGGATGATGAATCACGTGGCTGCAATGAAATGGAAACAAAGACGGTGCTTAGTAATCGGGCAACTGTGTTGAAAGAGGAGATCGAATGAAGGAATGTTAGGAAATGGCAAGGCATGTTTGTGTGGATATTTTGGAAATTTTCTATGAAAACTTTTTGATGAAAGTTATCTGTAAATGCAAAGATTGCCAGAAAAGGTTAATTTCGATAAAAATTTGGCAACTAACTATTTTGAAAATTTTACTATCGCTTTTTGTTAATCAACAAAAATGAGAGTAATAAGCACTTCTACTATTTTTAAAACTAATTTTTATATATTTTCTACAATTTATATTAAAATAACCTCTTCAGTTAGCTTTTAAATATTTTTTCAAAATATTATGTACAAATCTTAAAATGCAAATATTTACTATAAAATTTTTTTTTTTCGGAAAGCGAGACTAAAATATTTTTTTCTTTTTTAGAGAATTTATTTTTTCCGTCAGATTTTATATAAAATCCAAGTAAAAAAATGTATTTAAAGACGTTTTTTCAAATAAATTTTTTGGTGAAATCGGCTGTTAAAATTTAATAACATTTTTTTTTTTGTAAACGAAATTGATAAAAATTAAATTTAAAGTTTTTGGAACTAAAAAAAATTGGTATTTCGACGAGATCCTTTTTTTATATTGAAATTTTAAATGTTTTGCTTTTTTAAACACTGAAAAGCAGATTTTAGTTATATATAAATTATTGAGATTTTTACACAAACAACAAGCTTGTGTTTCCGGCATTTATATTTGAAGTATCCTGGTCTACAGCTCGTACCGAACCAGGTTATAAGTATATAAATTTATATTAAAAATTTCATTTTTCAAAGTTCTGTTTAAGTTTTTTGATTCGCTAAAAATATTTAGATATATTTTAAAGTTAGAAACAAAATTTAATTTGCAAATATTTTTTTCTTAGTTTTATCGTGTTTTTGGTGTCTCATTTCTTGGAAATAAAAAAAATTCAATAACATTTTTTTAACTCAAAAATATAGCTTTGCGACAAAAATGTTTGAGTCACTGTATACTACTAAGTCATATTTTATAACCAAACTTGATAGTAAAAGGTTTTGTTTTACGATTACTAGTACCGTTGCACTTAACTGTAATTTGTATCATTACTTACGAGTGCACAGCATGCGCTCCAGCGTGATGCACAATCGGTGCAACATGCACAGGGGCACCTACCACAACACCGGGTTCGGCGCAGGCGAAAGCAATGACTACTGAGAATAAAAGCACCTGAAAAAAGAGAAAATATGTATGATAAAAAACATAAAAATGAAATTTATACAAATGTAATGAAAACAAAGATTCTGCGAATTACGCTCATACTTACGAATTTGAACATTTTGCTGTGATGTGAGTTGGGGTTGTGTGTTGAGTGAGAAGTAATCTAAACTATTTTAGAATGTAGTGTTAGAACGGAGGAAGTTGTGTGACTGTTGAATTTTATTGAAAATTCAAATGCTTTTATACAAAAACTTAACGATTTTTTTATTTCACATTACGCTCAGTGGCTATGATTAAGCGAAGTGAACTGTAAAATAAACTGGATGACCGCGTGGCCCAATGTTAGCGTTAGAATGTCGGTTGTTGGAAAAGCGCACGCATTCTACTAGCGCATTATAGTGGAGGTGGCGACAAATTCATTAACCAAAAAAAACAAAACACAAAAAAACTTTTAGTTAGCCGTGGGTCTCAAGGAGATTGACGCTATTCAATGAAATTTTGCGCAAAACTTGCAGTTAACTACTGGACATTATTCATGCGCGGCGACGACAACGAGATCGACACCGGCGCCAGTAGTACAAGTTTTACAACAAATCTCGCATGGTCACAATACTCGTATGTGCATACTTATTCACATAGGAATACCGCATGTTGTCACAATTAGACGATATTCGATGGTGCAATTTTTTGTGGGTTTTGCTATTGATAGCTATCAAGATCAAGGTCAATATTTTTATAAATTTTATTGCATTCAATATTTTACACAGTGAACGTTAATATGGTATGTGATTTATTATGTACCGACCTCGGCCAATATTTATACTATATAAACAATTTGTTAAACAAAATTCTTACTAACACTACTATGTACAGTAAGTAGGCACTAAACTTTTCAATTGGCATCCAGCAAAATATTTGTGGAAATTTCAATCAATTCTAGAAAGCTGGTTTTGAATGATGAGCGAACAAACATGCAAACATACCAACAAAAATTTCTTAAAATTCTTGTTTGGGCTCCTATGACTTCAATAAAGAGCTCTATGAATTATTCTTTAGTAAATTTAATGTGCAGTAAGGCTATCTCCTACACTTTTATGATGCCCGCGGTCGTTAAAGGCTTCGCCACTCACCCAATTAGAAACAGTTTATACATGAGCAACGTGAAAATCTCTTCTATATTTTAAGATGCACCTCCAGCAGTATTAGGGAACAGGAAACATTTAATTTCATGTAGTAGTTATTTAGTGATTCTATTACAAACATGGAGATAAACATACTATAAATCGTTGTTTTGATTTCTATTACTAAAGACGGACCTGTCTGTTACAATTTTTTAATAAATAACGATGAAGATGATTTTAAATTTTCATGATTTCATTCAGAAACTTGCCTTTATTCAAGCTTTCAATAAGTTCCATTAACATTTTTTTCCATTAATTTCCAGATTCATTGCCATATGGTGGCCACTAAAACAAATGACAAAGAGTCGCGCACGTTTCATGATTTTATGCATTTGGTTGATTGCATTGAGCTCGACAATACCATGGTTGCTTTTCTTTGATCTTGTACCGGCAGCTGAGTCATTCCCAGCAGCACCAGATCTATATTTGTGCCAAGAGGTATGGCCACCTGGTACAAATGGCAATTTGTATTTCCTTTTAGCCCACCTTGTTGCTTGCTATTTACTGCCAATGTCATTGATTACGTTGTGCTATGTTTTGATCTGGGTAAAAGTGTCGACACGTTCAATTCCTGGCGATTCGAAGGATGCACAAATGGATCGCATGCAACAGAAGTCAAAAGTGAAGGTCATCAAAATGTTGGTTGCCGTTGTTATACTATTTGTATTGTCGTGGTTGCCACTTTATGTGATTTTTGCAAGAATTAAGTTTGGTAAGTATAAATGAGTTTTAATGATGAATTTGATATATGAGCACATTGTTAAAATTTGTTCATAGTTGTCTCAGTACTTAGGACAAAAGGCTCCACACTGCTGGTATAACACAAAGTTGCCGGCTTATTGTTTTTGAGCTCGTAGTTTTCCAGCCTTAGTTGGCTGGATGAAGCGGATTTAAACAACATCGTTTACAATACAATGATTATACATAAGTTTCCCCTTAGTGAGTCAGTTGCTTGAGGACGTTCTACAAAAAGTTTTAGGAGATCAATTTCTCTACTCCTTAGAGAAGGTGACATTTGAATACAGAGTGGCCCTGTTAGCAGCATATTTTCACCCTTTCTTGTACCAATTGTCCTTCCAAGCTCGCTGAAACCCTATGCAACAACAACAAGTCCTTACTGGATTAGCCCAAATAAAGGTTCTGTTTTATGCGAATGGTGGAGAAAATTTGGCCCACAGACATGAAGAACAGCAATTGTAGCCATGATCTCTATCCCAAGACAAATTCGTGATTCACTGTGATAGAAACCTCAAGACTTAATTCTCTGTCTGCCTTTCCCATATCTATTTTGTGTTAAATCATGGGCTCTCAGCCGTACCTCTGGCTGAAAACTTCAGTGTGCCCTAAAACCAAGAATGTCAGAACTCCTTATTCTTCTATGCTCCATCCATATTGGATCAAGTACCTAGAAGCTCCACAGACACTATTATTCCCAAACTTCCACTTGTCTCCTATAGAGTTCGCCTCTTTAAATGTTCCTTTGTTGTAATTTTTCCATTTCAGGTGGTGAAATCTCAATAGAAGAAAGTGAGATATTAAACAAAGTAACACCTTTTGCTCAATGGCTGGGATCATCCAATTCTTGCATCAATCCCATCTTATATGCTTTCTTCAATAAAAAATATCGCCGTGGTTTTGCAGCCATCATACAATCGCGTTCATGCTGTGGACGCTTGAGGTTATTTACGATTTACGAAAACTTTTTGCAGCACCCTTTATTAAACATAAAACCTTATATACTTTACAGATACTACGATAATGTAGCAATTGCCTCATCTACCACCAGCACACGCAAATCCTCGCACTATCACCAAAATAGCTCACGCAAAAGCCCAAGTAGTCCCGGTTTACGTAAGACGAATGCTGTTTCTTATATTTATGAACATCAATCGTTGCGACGTCATCATCACAATGCAATGCTAAAGCAAGACAGCAATCTTTCACAGCAAATGCTATTGAAACAGGACTCACATGGTTCGCGTCAATTCTTAATCAAACAAGAAAGCGCCTCTAGCGATGGATCACGTCGTTTGTTGTGCCAGCAGGATAGCAATGGATCGAAGGTGTCACTCTCGAAACAAGATTCGATTGTGTCGTATATGGAAGCAAGACGCAGTGCACAATTCAATGGCAGTTTAGATAAATCTCAAGACTCCTTTTCAACACAACAAGACAATATGTCGATAGATTCACGTCGCTGCACAAGTTTCAAATTAGATACACCACAGCATTATGGATCGCCCCCGACAAGTGCTGCCATGTTGGAATATAAACGGCAGAAGTTTGTTAAACAAGATTCGGTGATTTCGTTTGTTGATCAAAGACCGGGTAAGTACGAAGTCATGCGATTCACCTTACTTGGGCGTTAAAGCTCAGTGTAGGGAGTTTTGAATGCAACCTGCAGCTCTTTTATTGACTTTCTCGATTTAAAAAATGTAAACCCCTTTCCGATTTTTGGAACGAGACCCAATGTAATAAAATCGTCAAATCGTTCAATTTATTTTTTATTGCTCTTGCTGCGGACCATTGAAAATGTTAAGTCATTCTATGTAAACATCGATTCAATCGACGAACAATGACGCTGAGAATGCAAGAACTCCAAACCTCTCTACTTACTAACCAAATCATGACAAATATTCCCAACTTCTTCGAAAGCTTTTTTCCATACCATATTAGCTCAGTATATGTAGACACCTTTTTCTTTAAACGACTTATCGATCTATTATTTTTCGAATAAACTGAAAAGACCTTCATCTTCCACATTTTCTATAGATGATTTTGATATGACACTTCGCTTGTCTCATCATTCCCATAAAAAACAAAACATTTTTCTTACAGAACCAAGACGTCATCAATTGGTTAAACAAGACTCGGTTATCTCTTTTGCCGATCAACGTCGTGGTATACTTAACAAACAGGACTCCATCATTGCCTGTCATAATCGTACAGGAGACGGTACTGGGCATCATGTTTCAATATTAAAGAAAACCGAAGCATCATTGGGTAGTGGCTTAGCATCGCCTAGACGAAATATAGAAATGTTTGAATAAATGAATTTACAAAAAAAAAGAAAACAATAAATCATAAATTACAATAAAATTAGAGTTATATTTAATAGAAATATGAAAACTAAAAAAATATATATGTATGTATACATATATAATAATCAATTAATAATAATAATAATAAAATAGCCATTTCATAAATGATTATTGATAAAATTTCTATTGATTATATACGAGTGCATACAAAAAACATAATGAATATCTAGATAACATTTATATAGAAATATTTATACTAAAACTTACTACAATGAAACTCAGTCAACTCACGACTCAGTAATTTCACGCCGAAACACAAAAAAAAATAATAATTATCAGTTTCAGTGAAAGCTCCCATAAGTTAAGTTTATTTAAAATAATATTTCTATAGACAATAGATTTTCGCCTTACTGGCGTCTATTTTTTTTTTTTTTGTTTTTTTGAAAGTTACAAAATAATAATAGAAGTGTACAAGAAGGAAAACAAAAAAAATTATTTTCCCATTTATAGGTTATGTACTAAAAATGTATGGTCATTATTGGCGAAATACTTTTTGAAATGAATAGTAAGCGTTTTTTTTTTATTTTTTAAAGAAAATATGGACTGATCTATCAAATTGGAAAGGCCTATAATATTAAATACTATATGATAAAAAATGAATGTTTTACTTTCATATCAAGTGCTTTTTTGCAGTATATGTAGCTTCATTTGTTATAAATATCTTGAAATAGCAGATAAGTTCAAATTATCAAAAAATTGTTAAGAAAACACGAATACGTGACTTATTTTAAAACTTGAACAACAGAATTCGCACCACTGGATCGGCTACTTTGGTTTATCAAAAATTTTGGCTTTAATTTCATTTTCGAATATTTTGTATGGGAGCTTTCACTAAACCGAACAAATAATCTATTGAAAGCAGTAACTTACATATCCTATACATAAGTAGTAAATATGTGCGCACGTAATTAGCAAAAAATAATAATGTGGTACAGTGAAACAAATCGAGTAATCAGGACGCACATTTGATATTGTATGTAGCAAGTTTATATGTTTTGTATGTATGTACTAACAAAATAAGAATAATTAGCAAGTACATATACATATATGTATGAATGTACATGAATGTAAAAGTGTAAACGTACATAAGCCTAGTTACTAGGCCTTAGTATCTAGCGTGAAGCGAGTAATCTTAAGTAAAGTTTTTAAATGTGGGCGGGCATTGCATGTAGATTGAATAGAATTTGTGGGTGATATGAAGAGTTTTATACGAATTTCATATGATAGTTTCGTATATACATATGTACATACAAAAATACA
Organism: Sphenella marginata; assembly: GCA_951509765.1. Classification (NCBI taxonomy): domain Eukaryota; kingdom Metazoa; phylum Arthropoda; class Insecta; order Diptera; family Tephritidae; genus Sphenella; species Sphenella marginata. The sequence goes on along the minus strand of OX608079.1, from coordinate 91,898,180 downwards.
TAACGAAACATACTGAACTAAATAAATAAAGTTTTGATGAACTGCTTACTCACTGCAGCCTGTGACTTACAGTAAGGCAAATGTTTGATATAATGAATATGTAGATTTGTATTTTTATGAATATTTTTTATTAAAAATTATCTACCTACAATGATTTTCGAAAAAAAAAAACAAAAACAATTTAGCAATGAAAAGAGCAGTATGAAATGATCAGGGCTGGATCTTAATTACTACTTTATGTGATAGATTACACTAAATTACTAAGTAATTGTGAGTAACCTCGAATTCCTTTAGTTGACGGCAAGTTAAACGGTAGTTTTTTTTTCAAAACTATTGATTATCTTTTAACCTTTACTGTAAATTAGATTTTGTATTGTTAATGCATAAATCCATTACTGGTAATGCATTATGCTATCAACTACATATTCATATATGTATGTGAAATTGCAATTAAATTAATTAATATAGTATCTCATATGTCAACATATTTCTGTAACAGATTTAATCACTAAATACTAATTTCTGAAGAATATTATATGTATTTACGATTACTAAATAATGCAATGTTTGTGCAATGCGCTTTGACATTTGATTACAAATTACAAACACAATTGTAAGTAACTACTTTACAATACTCCTTTAGTTCTCAGCATTTTCCAATTTTTGCTTCCAATCTTAAAAAAATAACTAATTAAATTTTTAAGTTCATTACAGCAATTTGTAGTTGTAATTCATTATGTAAACAAATTCCAACGTGGAATTTCTAATAAATCTGATATAACAAGCAAATTAATCACAAACTCAACTCACTGCGAGGTACTTAATTTAAGTTACATTAGCAAATTCCGTAATTCCAGACAAATTGTTTAAAATTTCCATTACTTTAAGTGTACTTGGCACATATTACATTACTACAACAATTAAGAAATATTTAAAAATTTTCCGGTAATGGACTGGACAAAAATGGATGACTTTTAAAATTGTTTTTATAGAATTACAAAAGAAGGAAAGAATTACTTTGCTGCGTGTGGGAATTAAAAACAAAGGTTATTTAGAATTACTTAATAATTTAATTGTAATTTGATGAAAACATACACACAAAGCACCCAGCCATACATGAAAAAACATGTCTGAGTACTAGTTAAAAAAAAAAAGCGCTATTCAGATTGAAAAAAATGCAAGCTGTCCAATATAAATATGTATTGTATTTGTAATTAAAAAAAAAACTCCGAGGTCTAAATGCAATGTACCTAAGTACTACATAAAAAGTAAATAAAAAAATTTTGTAATAAGCAAGTTCTTAATATATATTTGTATATTTATATATTGATAATTGGTTTTAATAAAAAAATAGAAAGCAATAATTATATTTACCAATTTTAAATTTAATATATGCTTATTTATAGATATGTACATACAGTGGTGTAGAACCAAGTCGTACAGTGTTGTTTTTAGTAATTACATCTTTTTCAGTTTTTTTTTTAATTTCTTACGAAAATTTCATTTTCCTTTCAAAACGAACTTCTAAGAATTAGAGTTTTTTTAAAATGATTTTCTAATTTTTTTCTATTTAAAATTTCGTTTTAAAAAAAAGAATAACTATCCAAAGATTTATTTCTTAAATCAAATAAATGAGAGTTCAAATATATTTCAGAAAAAAACAGCAGTGTACGTTTTGAGAGTTAACCCATTTTACTTACCAACAAACACCAGCTCATAAGGAAAAAACAAAAACAAACAACAAAAAAATGCTTAATTCTGCATTAAAAATGATAAGAGTTGTTTTTCTGTGTTAATAATTGTTATAATTTAAAATTTTAAAAATTGTTAGTTAATGCCGTTATTTAGAAAAAAAACAAACGCTTATATAGTATAGAAAAAAAATTTATAAAAACACTAAGTTAGACCAAAAAACAATTTAGACTTACTTTAGAAATTCACTAGAAAACTATATATATAGTATGTTATATAATAAATTTGTTAAACATTCTGTTAAATATTCTTATCAAAAATTTGTGAATTTAATTCACTTGCACAATTGAGCACCCTTTATTGGGTGTTGAAAAGTAAAAGTCGCAATAACTAAATAGATAACATGCATACATAGTTGTGAAAAGTTATGGCCAATGAGGTTTGCAAAAATCAAAAAAGTTAGAAGAAATTAAATGAAAATATTATATACATTTATGTATGTAGTATCTATAGTTGAATAATTATTTTTAAGATTTTCAAATATTTGTTTTTAATTATTTAATAATTTGTGTAGTTAATAAAGTTGTAAAGTTAGGCTTTTGAAAATACTACTTATATGTTTGTTAAATAATTTAAACAACAATTATTAAAAATGCATGTTTTGTATAGGGGGTGACTCATTGTGAAGTGACCAATCAAAAAAACTATTTAAAAATATTTCAAGTATTGCGGTGTTGCGGTTGTAACTGCACCTTGACTTACCTAGCTAATGTTATCATACATTTTTGACTCTCCTATCTTGTGGTCAGGATAAGAATATCTTGTTGTTAAGTAATTTTTTTGTAATATGGCAACTCCGGTTGGAACTTGAAGTACAGATATTTATATGACAGGCTGCCAACAGCTTTTGTTTCTGCCGTCAAATAACAATGAACGAAGATATCTTACAAAAGACCAAGAAAGGGACACAGAAACTCGGATGAAGATATGGACTTATTAAAGACTAAAATGGTACTGGAACCACTTGGCATCTTAAGGGAGGGTTTTTAAGAAACAACAAGTTTCAGATTTAAAATGTTCAGCCATCACCTTTAATAACGTATAATTTGTGAATTATGAACACCTCACAATGAATCACCCATTATATTTAAACAAACAAATGTAATCGTCGTTGTCATTTGGCACTAAAAAATCAATAGTATAACCAAATGTTCAAAAGTTTTATAAATCAGTAAAGTTATTTAATTAAATATACATAAACAAATATAGTTATACATATGTATCTATGTAATAAATAACTAATATACACAGAAATCATTCACCAAAAACTTAAACAAAGATATGAATGCAAAAACAAAAGTACTTGAAACAAATACCAAAGATTAATTAATAAATAATAAAACATACATACACACATTCAAACTTAAATATAGCTTCACAAATACAAACTAATCAAAATGCAAATAGGTACAACAATAGAAAACAAAACAAATAAAGTTTTACTGCAGAAGACAAAATGGCACACCCTATATACAATAGATACTTACTACATGCATACAAATAATCATAGAATTATGAAAATATAAAATATTATATATTTAACCGCTTTTGTATGTTCATACATATTTAATACTAAGAACATTAACTAATAAATATTTATCAAATAAACTAGTATATAAATGCATTACATACATACATATGTGTTTATCAAACTCAGTTACAATATCAGCTAAACGTATGGCAAGTCAATTTTTTTTATAAGTCATAAAGGTAAAATCAATAAACCGTCAGTGATGCGAGTATATGGGTCATACCATTTCATTTCGTCTTAGAGAAGGTGACAGAAATATATTACAACAAAAAATCTTTATTCAGCCAATCTACAATATACTCGTTGTTTTGCTACAATGCCAAGAACATTGGCAAAGAGAAAACTCCTAGCAAAGCCTTTTCTGCGAGCGATTCTCCAGAACACGATAATTTGGAAGGTCCTACTTACATATACATACATATATAATTAATTCAGTTCAAGTATGCAACGGCTAGCTTAATTGAAGGCCGTCCAAAGTCACTGATTAAATATAAAAGCTCCGTCAAGAGAAACCCCCAACAAAAACTTCCTGTGGCGAAAATGGAGGTACATATGTACTCGATTTTGGGTCTTCTGATCAATGTGTTTCGTTGAATCTTAAAATCGATATTTTAATTTTGAACAAACAAATTTTGTTTGCTGTTTTTAAGTTTTATTTGTAGAAATGTTTTGTGATTCAAACTGAGTCAATAAGATCGATTGGATTGTAATGCCCCATATATGTACATACATATCTACAGGTACACAACTACAGTCATATATATATTTTTTGGAAATGTACCTCAAAACATTAACTGGAATCAAGGAAGTGTTTTTGTCGTTGGAAACAACAACAAGAAATGTTATACAAAAGTAATAAAAAAAAATATGCACTATATACATATGTACATCCAAAGAAAAATACCCCACAGCGTGCCGGTTGGTAATTTGTTACCAAGCACCTAAATCATTGCTTCATAGCGATAACTAACGTCAATTGCAAAAACTTTTTGGCCCGAAACCACTAAGCCACTTTACTTTTCAATTGTGTGCTTTGTCCAATGTTACACCCGTTGGTTGAGTGATTGTCCGTTAAATACTTTCGTTAAGATTATTTTCGTTGTTAACGATATTTTCCGTAAAAGCTTTGTTAGCGTACAAAACTTGCAAATAGTGTAAGTAAAATGAAAATGACGTAATACGCTCTCGAAACGCAAAAATTAAAAAGTTTGAAGCGAACAGGAGTCAGTAAAAACTTGCAGCAAAAGCAGCTGTTGCCATTTTGATTGGTTAAATGTTTAAATTTTTAAATTTTTTAGTTGTTTCCTTGTCACGATCAGCTGTTTCCTGCCTACAATTTTTACGGAGTAGAATTCTAACAGTAAAAACTTGTAGCTCTCTCTGTCAATGAAATGTCAAAACGTGCTCTCTCGCTCGGAATCCCCCCCATCACGTTCCATATAGGCACCAACCTTTCTTTTGCCATTGTTCTTTCAGGCTCACTGGACCTTTTTAGCGGCAGTACGTAGTGAGTTAAAGTTATGGACCCAGTGCTCGGTTACATCAAAAGTGCAGGGTATTTAAACAAAGAAAAATGATATTTAAATACATAAAGAAAAACATTTTAAAAATAGTAATTATTATACAATTTGCTGTAGTACAGTAGGGAATCTCAAGGCACGCATAGTAAAAACATGGAAACATAAATCAATCTAAGGAATATAGTTTTGAATCATTTACAGAAACTAACATATAATTGCATATACATACTTATAACTGCTATTTAGCTATATTTTATACACAAACAGATTTATATGGCTTCATACATATTTGTACTTTGATAAGTGTGAGAAAGTAAGAGAGTGTGAGTGCTAGAAGAAAGGAAAATAAATGCATTTGGATTTATTTTGCTAATAAATTTTTTAGTTTTACAATAAATAAAATTGTCAACAAAACCAAACTAAATATTAAACAAAATACATAGAATAAATAAAAAATACATACGTACATATGTACTATGGTCGTATATAAAACCTATTAAGGATTACGCCTCATAAAGCAAAATATAATTATAATTTATAATGTAATTTGTTAATGGAAAACACTCACAAGAAATATGAAACATAGAAATTAAAGATATACTCATATTACATACATACATGCCTACGTACAATACTAAAATATTAAAAATAATCGATTTTAATTGCCATGCTGTATTCAAATAAAAATTATCATCGTTAGATATTCAAAGATACATACATAAATACATGAATAAATATAACACATTAAACTTAATAGAAGAAAAAGTAAACAAATAAAGGAAATTTTATTTGAAATGTTCAAATTTTGTGGTTTTTAATTTCAGAGATGTCCCAAGAAAATGATAGACTTTGTCGGTTGTTTTAATTTTGTCTCGTTTCACAACAGAGATTCATAAAAATATATTCTCTGAGGATACTTCCTTTACATTTTTTTCAAGATAGATTTTTCTGATTTGAACTCGTTTTTTGCGAACTTAAAAGGGATTTTCACTGTATCCAGTTAGCGCCAAGTGACACATCATCTGACAGATAGCCGAACGATTTATGTAAATTCAAAGGTTAACTGTGGATGGTAAAGTAATACATATATGTATGTTATTAGCTTTGTTAGCGTACATTAAAATTTTTAAAAATTGTATAAAGGTTTTATTGCAGCGAAAGAGCGCATTTTGATATCTCATTGGCAGAAAGAGCTAGAAGTTTTTACGGTGGAAATTCCATTCCCTAAAAATTGTAAGTGAAAACAGTTGATCGGGGCAAGTGAAAGCAAAAACAAAAATTTTTTAAAATTGAGCTTTTAACCAATCAAAATGGCAACAGCTGCTTTTGCTGCAAGTTTTGTACACGAGCAAACCTATTCTATTGCTTGTTACTCTTTATATGTCTAATAAGATTTTATGATCTTTATACTAATTGGCTCAGTAATAGTATATAAATAAACCTTTGTCGTCTAACTCTGCAAAAACGGAAATACTCCGTTCCATCATCCAAAGAGTACTTCTTCAGGAGTAATAGACTACTTCAAATTCCAATTTACATGGCGATGTCCGGTAATACGATTACCTATTCTACACCGCCACCTACATGGGGCTACTCTCAAAAGGATTACTCCATGAATTATTCAACAGCAAGTCGCTTTACTCTAAAATACTTATGGGGTAGTCTTTTTGCAGCATTTTCAAAGTGCTCCTGAACACATTCTGAACTTGTTGTAACATTACAACAACCACATGAACATTGGCAACTTTGTTTGCAAATATCACTTGATAGAAATAAAAAATGTCTGCTGGAGACGCGCCTTATAATGAAACAAAGTATTATACCGACTTGTAAAATAATATCAGAAGCAATAGTTTTAGATCTGCTCGGTTTTAGTTATCCCATAACATTTAAGAACATGAAAAATCTATTTCATGATCAGTAAACACTGTCCTTACTTTGAACGCATTATTATGTGTGATATTATATACGTCCAATACCACTGTACCAGCTTCTGCAAAAAACACCACAAAGCAAAATCAAAAATAAGTTTCGCTTACGCTGGCAACACTGTTAGTAATTTACTAAACTTTTCTTGGCCGCCAGCAGCCAGCAGTCGTCGGGATTTTATAAAACTTTTTCATTTTATTTTCTAATGTAAAATATCCTTTCAAAGGTGCTAATTTGTACGTTACAATCTATATTAACTATTTCTTTCGCCAATTATTCTGTATACTTCAAATATTGATCATAATTATTGTGCCATTGGAGTCTTCCATCGTTCGTTCGTTGTGTGTTGTGTTGTTAATTCGTCATTCCTATTTTCGTCAAGAGTCAAGCCTGCAAAAGCACATTCGCAGACAACATAAGCTAATAATTATTTAATATATATTTATATATATATATATATATAAATACTTGAGAAAAACAGCTAATCAAATACACAATGGCACAATCTATAGCTGGTGCTGCCTCATCTGGCAACAACAAAACTGGTGCATCCGCTGATATGACGGCTACGGTGGGCACCAGTAGCGGTTTAGGAGTTGGTGTGGATATGGATCTGATAGATATGAAACATTGTTTCGAAAATCTCATTGTGATAGATGCAGGAGCTAATTTAACAAATAAAAAATACAGCCGAGATCTGGAATCGGTTATACAAAGAGCAAAAGATGCAGGTAAGACAATTTTGTATCATAAATTACGAGAAGCCTTTGGATGATATAGCTATTGATATGCCGATTTCTGTATAATACATTTGCCCAAACACAACTTAGGTAAAAATGCCATTGTTTGCGATTTTCTTAGATAAGAATGTTGTGCCCAGTCATACGTAAATTAGTTGTGTATGTTCGTCTATACCTACATATCTGTGGTCGTAAGCAATAATCGCCTAAGTCGACTTAAGAACGAAATGAGTTATGTATACTACCATATTCAACTAATCAAACTTTATATTTACGGGAAATCCCTATAATCCCAACTTGTTTTGTTATTTAGATATTAATAAAGTTATTATAGCTTAACTCGCTAGGTAGCCCTACCACATTTACTATACGAGCCAAAGTATACTTAAGAAATTTTTCAGATACAATATTGTATTTATTAAAATGACCTATATTAACTTAAGTTTTTTTACACATTGCATTTTTGTAGCCACAAATAATAAAGTTGTTATAAGAGCCAACGTAAAGATAAGATTTTATTGATAATTGCGTTTGTAAATTTAAATGTACTTAATTCAATATATGCCACGTAAAAAGCAAAAAATTCCTTTACAATAAAAACCTTAGTCAACATAGTCATTACTATGCGATATTTTACGTTTGTAAAAAGCACTTTTATTTCTTTTTTATAAATATCTCTTAAACAGAGGCAAGTTGCATTACAATTTTTAACCAAAGCATTCTGCCTACAAAGATCTTCGATGTTCGATATAATTGTTTCCATATCTCCTTTCAGAATTTTTCGAAAACGCTTCTTTATATAAAAAGCTATTTATCTCGGAAGTATACTTTTCGACTTAGGCGATTATTGCTTATGACCACAGATATGTATGTATGTACAAACAAATATGAGGAATTTACACACCTATTCTCAAGCAAATAGGGTTCGTAATGTTATCTTTGGCTCGTAATAGGCTAATATACATATGGAATGGTTTTTGGCTTTCGAAACCTCTTAATTTCAACGTCGCGATTTCCTGATAACTTTATGTGATCTTAAATAAACACATCCTACACGCAATCGGGATTTCATGCTATCCTTGTTCTCCAATATATGTATGCCTATGGCTTCGCTTCCAGTTCCTTTTTTAAATAAATATTTCATGGCTCCTAAAGTTACCTCAGCACTACCATGTATGTATACGCCGGACCCGTGAATGGACTTGTCATTTACTCAGGGCGAAGTGCGGTATGTGCAACAATTACTACATACATACTTGGTTATTACAGTATTCCGGTTGTTGTTGTTGTTTTAGCAACAAAATCACTCCCCGAAGGTTTGGGGGAGTGTTGTCAAAATAACAGTCCTTGGCCGGATATGAATCCGGTACGCTCCGGTACTCCCTTGCGGTACTGCTCGATTTGGTATGACCAGTGGAACCTTCTAGGTCATGTCATCCCTCCTTCCGAAAGGAAAGAAGAGATATGTAATGAGAGGTGAGAGGCATCATATCCGTAGATCAACCATCGAGTTGCACATCATTACCCTTGTGCATATTAGTCGCCTCTTACGCCGGTAGGCCTACCGCGGGCATATTCTAAACCCCTACCCACAGGGGTACAGTATTCCGGTCGGAAGGGGCTAAAATCCACAAAGAAGATTTACGTGCGACATTGGGGTTGATCTATGGATATGATGCCTCCCATCACCAATCTACTTCCGTACGGAAGAACGGGTTCACTGGTCACACCAAATCGCTTATCGCTCCCAGGGCAGTCGGGCATGTATCACAAGACAGTACCGGAGAGTACTGGGCTCTAATCCAGCTACGGATTGTCACTTCCCCAAAACCGTCTGGTCGCCAAAAACAACAACAACATGTATTGTTAAAGTCATTGTTATCAATGCAGACAGAAGTGTTGCTATTGTCATTTTGAACAGCCATATAGATTTTCAAAGAGGTCAAATTTAGTTTTGTCAGCCTATAGCATATATGTATGTATACTAAATTGTTATTTATATAACGGTTTCATTTAGTAATACCTAAATCACTAAATGACTTTTTAGGTGTTCAAAAAATTATGGTTCCGGGTACATCAGTTAAATCTAGCAAAGAAGCCCTACGTCTATCACGTATTTATCCCGATATAATTTACTCGACTGCTGGCATACATCCACACGACTCCAAATCGATGATCGAAGAACCAAACACTTGGTTTGAGTTCGAACATATTGCGGCATCATTGGAATGCGTTGCTGTTGGCCCTTGTGGCTTAGATTATCAACGTGACTTCTCTGAACCTGAGACACAAAAGAAAATTTTTGAAAAGCAAATACGATTAGCTTGTAATTTGAATAAATCGCTTTTAATACATGAACGTTCCGCGCAGCAAGATGTACTCGATATACTAGATAAGTAAGTTCATTAAGAAAAACAACCCTTTGTTCTTATATTATATTTATAAATTTTGTTATTCATCAATTGCAGATTCGAAAATTTACCACCCATAATCATAAGAGGATTTATGGGCACGGCGGAAGAAGCAGTTAAATACCTCAATAGAAGATTCTATATTAGTTTAACTGGTTATTTATGCAAGGTAATATGAGTTAAATCTAAATACGTCCTTGTGAAGTGAAGTTTCAAACCAATAAAATAGAAAATTTGCTGTACTAGTCATGAATACTTTATTCAATGAATAAATGCACAATTTCAAATGTTTGCTACTAATTTTAAGAAATTTAAAGTCTGCATGTCCCCCATATTTTTCTAAGACAAATCCAAATGTAAAGCAACATCTCTTTTATTGCAGGACAAATCAGATAGTGGAGTACGCAAACTCTTAGAAAATGGAACGCTTCCTATTGATAGACTGCTCGTGGAAACAGATTCGCCATTCATGTATCCAAATACAAGAGCTTCCAAATTACCGCAACATGTTAAGACTGGAATAACCGAACGCTCACTTTTATACTTGCATAGGTGAGTACGTCAGACTATGGTCTCGTATCAGTATATATTTGGAATTCATATTATTTCTTTCAGGTATTGCACTTTTCAACGTAACGAGCCCTGCAGTTTGCCTGCCATAGTTGAAATGATAGCTGCATTCATGAAAAAGACCCCAGAAGAAGTAGCTTTAGCCACTGCATTCAATGCATTAAAACTCTTTGGGCTATCCTAAAAAGTTAATGGCTGTGATAACACTTTTCTAGACTGTCTTAACAGAGTGCTTAGTACATCAAAATAAAATATGAATCAAGAGCACTTTTCTTACATTAAGAACCAACCACATAAGACAAGCATTGCTAAGAATTCAAATTTAAAGTGCCAAATTTTTTATAAATAAATACATAAATTGCGTGGTGGCGCTTTATGGAGATACCGATCTACAATAAACGCTAACAACAGCAGTGCTTCAGAAGTGCCTTAAAGAAATTCAGCTAATAGTTGGTAAAAAACTAGCTACTGAAACGATAACAAAATATGCAAAAAAATCCTAACAAAACTAAGCCATAAAAGAAAAAAATTTACGAAAGCGATACAACATTTTTTTTCTTATTTTTATTAACAACGACGTGTATTTCAAACACATGCGACAAATCCTTGATATACTCACTAAGCAACCAAAACGTTGGTTTGCATACAATCAAACGAATTATTTTAATTAATGTGAATAGAATACATATCTACGTACATACATATGTGAAAATAATACAAATAAAAATGATAGAGTAATGAAATGAACTTCATAACGAAAACAAACAAAAATGGATGTGATCATAAAGATTATCCAGCTTTGTACCTAGTATGTACTTTGAAGCAGAATTTGCCGCTCCATCCTGTGCGGTGATTCTTATCCGACAATTAACAATTAAAACACATTAATAATGATATCGACGTCCATATCATAATAAAAGTGGTAAAACAAGCTGATTAAGTTAATATACATATGTATATGTATGCCAATGCAATTTTTATGTTATGTACGTATACGTATATGTGCATTAAAACTAAAAGTACTTTATTGAAAAGAGAGGAAAAAATAAGGTCGCGCTGCAGCTGCCTTAACACCCTATCTACATCCATATTGTTTTTTTTTTTTTCTATTTCATAAGTTATTTTTTTAACGCCTTTGTTTTGTGTGTAAATATTTATTAAAACCTATTGTTCGTTATTTATTGTTGTGCTGCGAAATGTTTATTGTGTCTTTCTCGCCTAGTAATATACACGTACTTTCGTAGATACTATGTGACTACCCAGTAAACATTTTTGTTCAAACTCAATTTGATAAAACAAACTATGCTACTAATCAAGTAGAGTATTAGCATTTTCTCAATTCAAACAATTTATTTTTATTTTGCTTATTGGGTGCATGCATTCATATGTACATAAAAACAAATTGTAGTTATTTTAATAGATTTTAAGCTAGAAGTAATGTGCATGGAAACACATTGAATGTGATCATTTTACATTATGGTACTCCATTGTTATTTATATACATATATACATACGTATACGCATACACACTATCTATATACCTGCATATGTATGTCTCACATGTGAAGAATTAAATAAATAAATAAACTCAAAAATTCTGTTTTAATAATTTCAGTGGTTTTTAATAAATTTAATTTCTTACGTACATACATATATACAAAAATGAGCATTAATATAAAATATCTATATAGCAATTGTTTGGGCAAAAATGTATTAGGAATAATAAATAACGGAAAGTAGAATATTTTTAATCGAAATTACAACTAACTTTATTTCCAAAAAAACTGTATTTAAATTTTGTGTTGAAAAAAATAAATGTTTTCTCTTCTAAACGCAGAAACTAGGGGGTTTCTGGGACCCATAAAAAATAGGTAACAAACATTTCTCAAAAAAATTCTTTGGTATGCTCAATATTTACATCCACTTATTTCCACCTAGACCGATTTTTAAACTAGACGTATGAACCACTTATTTTTAAAGTGGTTTAAGACGAGTTTTATTTGCCTACTTCCATATTTCAGAATAATATTCAAATACGTCAAATTAACTTATGTATATACAGAGATTTTTTTCGAAATCTTATTAAAAGCATATGTTTGTGCACAGGTTATGTTCGATTATTGTTTTGATATCCATTCAAGAAAAGCGTACTATATTTTTAGTATCCTCAAATTTTTCCAATTGATCCAAATTATCCCACCACTCTTTCAGCTTATGTTGTAGTATCAGCTTAAACCAAGGTGTCAATGGGGCATTGAAATTTTTAACAATTTCATCAATTTCACTTCGTTTAATGTAGCGCACTTCGCTTACTTCGTTATCATTTGGGTTAAGCTCGACATCCTTTTGTAGGAATAATATATAATCGATTTCGTGTTCACCCCAAACTCCATCGCCATTATCTTTGTAATGTATACGTGTTAAATAGTGAAAATGTTCCGGTTGCACTTGTGTTGTTGGTATACCAAGTTCAATATTCAGACGACGCTGGGCGGCTTTACGTATACCTATAGCATTTTCTTCCTCACGTTCCACTTCAAAATCGTGCAGTGGATGACTACAACAAGCGTTCGTGTAAGTGTCCGGGAATGTAATCTAGCATGAAAAAATGCCAGAACAAATGGATGTATGTTAACTATATTAGAAATTACATTAAAGCAGTAAAACATACCTTATGCAGCGATCGCTTTTGCACCAACATCTCTCCCTTGGAATTGAAAAGGAATACGCTGAAAGCACGGTGCAATTTCACGTCACCAGTCGCTTGATTGACACGGTGGCAATCTGCTTTACTGCTAAATCCAATAGCCTTATCATTCGTATCCACTAAAATGCAGTTCTCCTTCAATGCATGCGCTTGTTGTGGGTCGTGTACTCCAGACATCGTCTTTGATTTGGGGGTTGCTGCTGCGATTAATGAGGAACTCAATTTCCTTTTTTGTAGACAGAGAGCATGCATTCGTATTCCATTTAATATCGAAGTTACCTTCATGTTTGTTATCAGCTGAGCAAATAATGAAATTTGGTCTATTTATAAACAGATCAGTGGCCAGGGTTGCATACTTAGGAATTTCTTTAATGGTTTTCAGGTGTTGTGAATGACTGTGTGCTGCAAACACAACTGGCCCGAGTATAACATAGTCCATAACACAGTGAACGTAGAATACGTTGTTTAAAGGCGGACCTACACTTTTACTTTATGGATTAGATATTTTAAATGCCGAAATTTAGAGCGTAGCTGTATACAACAACCACATGAAAATTACAGAAAATTGTGAATCTTTAACTGCAAATATCTCTCAAACTTCTAAAATTATCGGATTTCTCCATCCAGATTATTGTTACGGATGTAAAGATGCGTTTTTTGATACCTCTCTGGGGTATTTTTGGACGTGTATTAACACTTGACGTTCGATGGAAAGTTTTACCTCAAATACAAAGATCTTAGAAACCTATGCTCTATGTCACATAAGTTTTTTTTTATACCACAGTATCACTATGTTTATACGTTGTTGTCGCTTTTAATGTGATCTATCTAAATTGTTTCATCCGCATAACCTTATACAGCACTGTTACGGGCAATACCTGCCCTGTTCCACCAGTGCGCATGCAAAATCCTGAACAGTCATAAAAGTGTTTTACGAACCTTACAGCTGTTTCTTGTTCGTAAGTTGGATAGCCAAAGATAAGCAAACTTTTGAAAACGTTACAGTCCTCCATGCTATGGAACAGACCTAATATTTAGAAAAAAATCTCATTATCACAAAATTGACTTTGTGCAGTAGATTAAAGGAAAATAGTATTGAAAACCCCAAAGTATTTAAAAAATAATGGTATGTAAACGCCCCCAATCTATTATGATAAAAAAAACAGCAAATTTCATTTTATAGATACGCTTTATATTAATACAAAACCGTGCTGGCAAAACTCGATTGGCTAAATGGTACATGAATTTCGATGATGACGAAAAGCAAAAGCTGATCGAAGAAGTGCACGCAGTGGTGACTGTGCGAGATGCAAAACATACCAATTTTGTGGAGGTGAGTGCTAATGATTCTGCTTCTGGTGTACGATGTAAACATAACATATTGCTTTGCAAATCTCCCCTTGCTTTTTCACTTACAGTTCCGAAACTTCAAGATTGTCTATCGACGTTATGCTGGCCTGTATTTCTGTATCTGCGTCGATGTCAATGACAATAATTTATGCTATCTTGAAGCGATACACAATTTTGTGGAAGTGCTAAATGAGTACTTTCATAACGTATGTGAATTGGACTTGGTGTTTAACTTCTATAAAGTATACACAGTAGTAGATGAAATGTTCTTGGCTGGTGAGATTCGTGAAACGTCACAAACCAAGGTTCTTAAACAATTGCTGACTCTCAATTCGCTGGAATAAATAATTACTGCCATCATAGCATTCCATTTATGTATGTATGTCTGTATATCCAAAAATTTTAGTTTTAACTGCAGGAGCAAATGCTAAATGTCCTTTGATGGTTGGATATATGTATGTAGGAAATTAATGATGGGGGGGTTAACCCACATGTACTCGAATTTTTTAGTTATGTGTCCTTCCACTATTATGTTTATACACATTTCTCAGTATAGGAAGTTATTCAGCTCTATTATTATATATATATATGTATATTTGTTAGAAGTGCTTGTAAAGTTATTCGTAGAAATAATAAATTAAAAGTGGATTAGTATTTCTTTTATATACATATGTATGTACATATGTTCGCACCTGAAATCATTCATGATATTAAAATAAATAGTACATACATATATGTATGTTATATCCTATTGAAATTAATATGAAATCATAGCAATCGTTGTAATTTGTTTTATATGAAGAAAAAATGTATGTCATATTTTTTCTTTAGTCTGAATTTTTCCTTTGACTATCAATTTGTGTTTTCAAGTTTTTCTGCTGTATTCAATAAAAGCATTCTTACATTTCTACATCTATACCTTATTTCTGTGATTTATAAGAGGTTATGGGCGATATTAAAGACTACGGAATAAGGCAGTTTGCTGGCGTTGGATTTGACGACTGGCAATTTAGGGTGAAGATGCATTTTGATGCTCTTGGATTGGCGGAAGTTTTAACGGGCATTCCTCCAACTGACGATGCAGCAAAAACAGAATTTTTGAAGAAGGACAAAAAGGCAAAGGATATCCTCGTTGGATTTGTGCATAACGACTGCTTAGCGTATATTCGAGAAAAGAGTTCAGCTAGAGAGATGTGGGAGAGTCTGCAGTCGGGATTTGCAAGAAAATCTATTACGAGTCAGATATTAGTGCGTAAGCAGCTAGCAACGCTTCGCATGAAGGATGACGACTCAGTAACTGCACATCTGATGACTTTTGAAAATTTGGTGAGACAACTAAAGTTGGCTGGTGCTACAATTAGTGAAGAAGATCTTTTAGCGCAATTGTTTTTGACCTTACCTGAAAAATTCGATCCGCTTGTAACGGCTCTACAAAATTTGAGTGATGCGAATTTAAATATTAATGTGGTAAAGGAAAGACTATTAGCAGAAGAAGTTAAAATATGTGATCGTCAGCAAAGAGATTGCACAGAGAAGACAGCGTTTGCGGGAAAGAAGAATTTCAAGAAGTTTTCGAAGTTTCAAGGAAAGTGTTACAAGTGTGGAAAAGTGGGCCATAAGGCTAAAGATTGTCGACAAGTTGAAGCTCGGAATGCAGTTGTTAAAAATAAATCAACACGAATTTGTTTTGTTGCTGAGCGCGGTAATGATTTAAAAGACAAATCAAATTCAAAGCTGACTTTTAAATTAGATTCTGGAGCAAGTGATCATTTGGCAAATGAAAAATGGTACTTTGAAAAGCTGTTAAAATTGAACAATCCTGTTTGTATTGATGTTGCTAAGGACGATCAAACGCTTAATGCTGAGTATGCTGGAGAAATAAACGGTTATAGCAATAAAGGAGTGCAGTTTACAATGAAGGACGTGCTGTTTGTTCCGGAACTACGTGACAATCTATTATCAGTTCGCAAACTTACCAATGCTGGTGTTGAAGTTGTATTTGGTAAAAACAAAGCAAATATTATGAAGAATGGAGAGCTGTTGGCCACTGCGCATTTACATAATGGTCTGTACGAAATTGAAATTGATGTTGTTCGATCATCTGCATTCATGTGTAACCAAGATAAGGTGAAACTGTGGCACAAACGTTTTGGTCACATTGGTCAACAGTCATTCGATGAATTGATCAATAAGGAACTGGTTACAGGACTAGGAGTTAAGAGCGAGAAATTTGAATTTTGCGATGTATGTGTTGAAGCAAAACATTGCCGAGATCCTTTCAATGGACATCGTGATCGAGCTAAGAGACCACTTGAGAGGATTCACTCAGATGTTTGTGGACCAATTGATCCTGTTGCTTGGGATGGATCGAGATATTTCGTATCTTTCATCGATGATTGCACACATTTTGCAATGGTTTATAATATTAAGCGAAAATTTGAAGTATTTGATGCCATGAAAGAATATGAAGCTTCTGTAACTGCAAAATTCGGTACTTCAATATCAACGATAACTTGTGATCAAGGACGGGAGTATTTTTCTAAAAGTCAAGACACTTGGTACAAGCAGAAGGGGATTCAAGTTGAACCCACTGTTGCGTATTCACCTCAACAAAACGGAGTTTCTGAGCGCTATAATAGGACGTTGGTGGAGAAGGTGAGGTCTATGTTATTCGAATCAAGTATGCCAAAACGGATGTGGTGTGAAGCTGTATATACTGCTGTTTATATTATAAATCGTATTCCAACAAAGTCTCTCAATTGTTCAATGACTCCTGCTGAGATGTGGTATGGAGTTAAGCCAGACGTAAGCAAACTTCGAGTATTTGGATGCAAAGCATATGCATGGGTGCCCAATCAACTTAGAAAGAAATTAGATTCAAAAAGCAGCAAGTCAGTGATGATTGGTTATGCACCAAACGGATATAAATTATGGAATATTAAAAATCAAAAATTGTTTACTGCACGTGATGTTAAATTTGATGAAACTGCTTATCCATTCAAAGATGAAGTATGTAACGATACAGATTTCAAAGAAATTTGTATAAGACGAAGGCACGAGCAAGAAGGGGATAAAGATGATGTACTCGAGCCAGGCGAGACAAATAATATAATTATTGACGAAATTACTGGTGAGGAGGAAGCAGATCCAGAAATCAACGAATCGAAAGACTTTTATGAAGATACAATCAATGACGATGAAGATGGATCAAGCCTCTCTTTCGAAAACAATGAAAGTCCTCAAACACAAACCGTTGTAAGGCATAGTGAAAGGGAACGTCGACCCCCACGTAAGTTATTTGATTTTTTCACGGGTTATAGAGCCACTTCGGGTGCTTATACTCACGCAGACTATCCTGAAACGTATTCTGAAATCGCTGGTAGAAGTGATGCAGAAAATTGGTTAAAAGCAATTGGTGAAGAACTAAAGTCCATGCGTAAAAATGAAGTTTGGGACTTAGTTTCTCCTCCAAAGGGCGCAAAGCTACTAAAATCTAAATGGGTTTTTCGTATTAAAGAAGATGAAAATGGACTTCCGACACGCTTCAAAGCTCGTCTCGTAGCAAAAGGATTTTTGCAGAAAGAAGGCATAGACTATAATGAAACGTATGCACCGGTAGCAAAATTAACTACAATTAGAGTTGTACTAGCTGTTGGAGTCCATGAGCGGTTATTGTTTCATCAGCTTGATGTAAAAACAGCATTTTTACATGGTGATCTTCAGGAAGATTTGTATATGGCTATACCTGAAGGTGTTGAGTCAGAAGAGGGCAAAGTATGTAAGCTACGTAAATCGTTGTATGGGTTAAAGCAATCTCCAAGATGTTGGAATCTTAAATTTAACCAATACTTGTTACAAATCGGATTTGATAGATCAAATCATGACTACTGCTTATATACGAAATTCACTGGTGGAGATTTCTTAATCGTTGTAATGTATGTTGATGATTTGCTTATTGCTGGAAAGCAACTTTCATCTATTAACTGGCTAAAAACAATTTTAAACAAGAAATTCGAAATGTCTGACTGTGGTGAATTGAAATATTTTCTTGGAATTAAAATTGAAAATTTTGGAGATTATCTCACACTATCGCAAGAAGCAAGTATTGATAAAGTATTAAATAAATTTGGTATGGAGGAGTGCAACTATGTACGTAGTCCCATGGAGAAAGGACTACAACTTTTACAAACTACAGAACAAATAAGTTTAAATAAACCTTACAGAGAACTGTTGGGAAGTTTGATGTACATTATGCTGTGTGTAAGACCTGATATTTGTTATGCTATTGGATACATGGGCAGGTATCAACAAAATCCAGGTGAGGACCATTGGCAGTGTTTGAAAAGGATATTAAGATATCTTAAAGGATCGAAAAATAGAAAAATAATATTTAAGAAAACTTCGGATAAAGCGATTATTGGTTTTGCCGATGCAGATTGGGCAAGTAACGCAACGGATCGTAAGTCAGTGAGTGGATTTATTTTTCAAGTTTATGGATGCACAGTTGCGTGGTCTAGCAAAAAGCAAACTACTGTTGCATTATCATCTAGTGAAGCAGAATATGTAGCTTTAAGCTCAGCAGCGACGGAAGCAATATGGCTACATGGACTACTGAAAGATTTGAATCAAGTAAGCAATGGACCAATTGAAATTTTTGAAGACAACAATGGATGTATTGGTATGGCTAACACGTATGAATTGAAAAGAGCCAAGCACATTGATATTAAGCATCATTTTATCAGAGACAACGTTGCGAAGGGAATGATAAAACTTAGTCCAATCAATACAGAAAATCAACTGGCAGATATATGTACAAAAGCTTTGGATTCAAAAAGATTTAACGAGTTATGTTACAAGTTGGGATTACAAGATTGAGAAGGGGTATTGAAATTAATATGAAATCATAGCAATCGTTGTAATTTGTTTTATATGAAGAAAAAATGTATGTCATATTTTTTCTTTAGTCTGAATTTTTCCTTTGACTATCAATTTGTGTTTTCAAGTTTTTCTGCTGTATTCAATAAAAGCATTCTTACATTTCTACATCTATACCTTATTTCTGTGATTTATAAGATATCCTAATATAATAAAATTGGCAAATCGATGATTGAATTCTGCTACAATAATTACGGATGTAAGTAGATACTGTGAATGAGCTGTCGGGCAAGGAGCGCTGTATCGTCCCACTGTCGCCAGTAATTCCTACCGGACAGCTGATTCTCAGGTCTTAGGTAGTGAGACATCAGACTTGTGTACCCTGCGGTACACGTCAAACTGCCATCGCAACAGATCGGTGATGACTTCTAATGGTAGGGCTCATTGGGTAGGCACGTGAGGTTGGGTTTATTAAATTTTGTCATAGAAAACTGTGGCAACTTGGGGCAAAATCATAAACATATCGATAACTCGGTCGAACTGCATTTTCAAGTGATGTGTCCAAAAGTCGTTGGTGCAAGGAGGACAAACAGATTTAATCGAATGTACAAGCAAGAGATAACTAGTAAATTTTCTCCATCGTCATTTGTTCGTCGCCATTGTTCTTTCGTCTTCATTTGCTGTCGTTGAAAATCATCGAGCGAAAAATAAAAAAGTTACAGCATTCAATTGCAATATTTTGTAATGAAAACAATTTTTATTAAGTAAAAGTTGAAATCTACAGATATAGCTATATTCAAAGGCGTGTAAAGTTAAAGAAATACAACAAAACATTTAAAGTACACGGTACGCTGAAGTGAATTACATTCGCAGTGGAAAGTGTGGCACCAGCTGAAGTCGGAAAAAAATCATTTGATTAACGCAGGAGAAGGCAAAAAACAAGCGAGTCTGAACTAAGTGGCTGAAAGCGAGAAAATTGAAAACGTTTTAAGTTTTCTTCGTGACTTTCTACTACAATCTCGAACGCATCAAAAGTTTTAACAAAGAGAAATGTCGGCTATGAATCCAGAATAGTAAGTTGCGTAGTTTAAATATTAATCATGTTTTTTTCCTAGAGTAGTTGGAGCTAGTATCTTCCCGTTTTTTGCGACGTCATTTTTTCAACTTTTTATGATAATTTCGTGTTTCATTGCCTTATTCACATTCATCGTCGTGCCATAATTTGAATAGAATAATAACTTCGTGGCATTTGGTTGACTGCTTGGTGCTCTTATACATATCGATGAAAAGGGAGTGTTTACATTTGCTTTAGTGTACTAGGTTCTACATTAAATTTGCATTCAAAATTGTCATTAGGAAGGATTAGTATTCTTATGGGAATAGTCCAATGTCCAATATCGTTAGTAGTAATTGTTTTTAAAAATATTCGAGTCGCTTTAAATATTCCAGTTCTGAATTGTGGGGCGGATGAGTCACTTGACAAAGAGAGATCAATACAATAAGTTAGTCTCTCTCGTGCTCACTCAAATATTTTCCCATTTATCATAGACTCTACCGTAGGAGCATTTGTGTGTACGATTTGTTAACTACCTGCCACTTTTCTATTGTTTTGGTTGCTTTGTGTATTGCACTTTTCGTTTTAGTTTCTACTCCATACCCTGTTGCAGTCATTGATTGGATATCAAAATATCGAAAGAAGTTGAGCTAATCTTAGATTTTTATACATACAATGACAATAAAAGAAGGATAATATTATACATCCAACGTCAACTGCTAAAACACGTCCAAAAATGTCGGGAGAGGTATCCGAAGATGCGTTTTGAGTTCGGTATCAATAATCAGCAGGGAGAAGAGATACTTGCAATTAAATGTGTCATTTTTATATGGTTATTGTAGACACAGATATAAGGTGTTCCGAAAACTGCAAAAAAGGTGCTCTGGGCAGAAATACTTTGATCGATTTTCGGGTTTTTTGCTAATAAGTTTTCACTGAAACAGAATACTTACATATTTGCCTCCTTTGGATTATTAATACCGAGGTCAAAACGCGCCTTTTGTTACCTCTCCGGAGTTTTTTGGACGTGCTTCAGCAGTTGACGTTGGATGTATACTAAAAAAAAAATAAAATAAAAAATAAAATAACCAAAATTTATCCAAAACTGCTTGTTTTGAAGTATCATATTCGGTATGAGAACCTTTAGAAACTAGATCATATCGACCCTTGGTCATGGGATTAGAATAGGTTATGAAATGTGACTTCCTGGTTGAATAACTATCATTACCCATTTTAACCCTATTTTGGAGGTAGGAGTGACATGGCCTAGATCGCTGCACTGGAAAGAAATACTGGAGCCTACCGGGTTCATATCCGGCAATGGCATATCACTTTCGACAACACTGCTAAAACTTAAAAACATGGTTAAGTAAACTTATGTCAACCGCATTAACATATATCTTGTTTATTTGTAGTGATTACTTGTTCAAACTCTTGCTTATTGGTGACTCTGGCGTAGGAAAATCGTGCCTGCTGCTGCGATTTGCCGATGATACATATACAGAGAGCTACATAAGCACAATCGGTGTGGATTTTGTGAGTAGAATAACTGTTTTTTTTATTTCCAAAGCAGAAAACGAATTTATTCGATATTTTAATTACTTACAGAAAATTAGAACCATTGAGTTGGATGGCAAGACCATAAAGTTGCAAATTGTGAGTAATATATACTTACCATTAGAAAATACATTAACAGTTATACTTTAAATATGAATTAACAGTGGGATACTGCTGGCCAGGAGCGTTTCCGTACCATCACTTCATCGTATTATCGTGGTGCCCATGGTATTATTGTCGTTTACGATTGCACAGACCAGGAGTCTTTTAATAATGTTAAGCAATGGTTGGAGGAAATTGAGCGATATGCTTGTGAAAATGTGAATAAGTTGTTGGTAGGCAACAAATGTGATTTGACAACTAAAAAAGTCGTCGATACAACTACAGCTGCGGTAAGTTAAATCCTTGCTCATTAGATGTTTATTACATTTTGAATATGTTCTCTCTATATCTCTTTGCAGGAATACGCAAACCAATTAGGCATTCCATTCCTTGAAACATCAGCCAAAAATGCAACGAATGTCGAACAAGCTTTCCTGACGATGGCTGCCGAGATAAAGAATCGTGTTGGGCCGCCTTCAAGCGCTACTGAAAATGCCAGTAAAGTTAAAATCGATCAAGGTCGTCCAGTGGAAAATACCAAATCTGGTTGCTGCTGAATAACTCCGATTTGAAAACAATATACACATATTATTTTATTATACTAAAATAAAATAAAAATCAATGAAACACAAAAAAATAACAAGAAACCACAACAAACGCGGCGTTGATATAAAGTAACAAATGATTATGCTGATAAGCAGAATATTTGTAATGATGGCGTTGATGATGATAGACGATGGAGGTAACGTTAATGACACACACACGTGGGATAATATGGTAATATAACTTAGGATGTCTACAATAACATAAAAGAAAGCATAGGAATTAAACAACAAGAAATCCGTTCTTTTTTTAAAGTACATAGCAACAAGCAGCAAATTTATGTTATGGCGTCGAACCTACAAACAAAACAAAGAAAAAAAACGCGAAAAACACTTTTAAGTAAGATACGCATAAAACTAATGTTTGAATGAAACCTTAATGAAAAAAAACAGTAAATAACGAAGAAATGCGAGATACAAAAACAAATATGAATGTAGGCGAATTATGAGCGTTTCGTATAGAAATGTAGACATTTCGATATTGAGTGTATTTTTTCGTCCGTCGGGAAATGTCTCTATCATTTTATAATTACACATATTATCTAATAAAAAATCTATAGTATATAAAATTTTGTGTTTATTAGACAATTTAGTGGTGCAGCTGATCGATCATTAATTATTGATTGACTATGCAACTGAATTGTAAACAAAAAATATTAGTTTCATTACTTTAATAACTAAATATTAAAAAAAAGTACATACGAAATACGCAGTTTAAATAAAAAAACAAAAATAGTAAAATCAAATGCCTTTTGTATTTACTAAAATGATAAGAATGCATTTGTATCAAATTAGAGGATTAGGAGGTTTCGATTAAAAAATTACGGTATTCCGTTTAAGACCATATAGTTTTATTACTTACGCCAAAACCCTCTCGCAAAATCTAGAATGTTGCTCGCCCACTTTTCGTTGAAGTCGGGTAATTGTTAATGGTAATTTTTTATAGAAAGCTTTCACTTGCCAACTCATGGGATTTCAAGTTAGCTCCGATTCCGGAAAGACAAAAAGATTCGAATTTCATTGCGCATTCACAGTTCACCGCGAATAAGTAGTAAAGATTGTAAAGTTTTTTGGACATTTATTAACTATAACAAGTACATATATTACACATAAAAATAAATTCTACGCTATAATTTACAATTAGTATACTGTTGGAGGTGCTTGCTTGGTTGTTTCATCGAAAACCATTGGTTCTTACCTAAAATCTTCTAATTGAGTACATTTATTATTGACTTCGGGTTTATCAGTCTTACTGAAAATGCATTTTCAGCACTATTATTATAATTTTTATTTGTTGTGTTTGTATGTATAATACTTTTCTATCAAGATTCCACTGCTCTTACGCAGGGTTCTCTTCCGCCTGCTCCCGCTCTCTGGACGAAATCTCCTCACTTTCCAATGGACATGCAGTTGTTATAGTACTTTTTGTAATACCGATGATCGCATTACCAATCACTGAACGTTTGACTATAACTGGTCGAAAGCCCGATGATATCGATCCGCCGCTGGTACTACTTGTGCGCTCTGTACCCGAGGATGTAGAAATGGATGAACTTAACATAAATGTTGATTGACGTTTGAAATTGAGCCGGCGCTGGTTGTGGGCGCCTACGCATATATCTTCCCGCTGTTGGCGACTTTTTGTGGCTGTGGTTATTATAGCGCTTGTTCCTCCTACTGCTGTACGTCTGTTTGCACGCCCAATGGCACGTTCTCTACTTTGACGCCTGCTTTCACCACCACAACAGCTCACAATCAAACGATAAAATCCATTACGAAATTTCGACGACATAAGATTATACAGTATTGGATTGAGCGCAGAGTTCAGATAGAGCATAACTCGTGATAAATACAAAATAACATAATAACTATCAATACCAAGTGTGTTGATTTCCTCTGCCGGAGTGACGATAACCCACAATGTAAAAGCCCGAAATGGCAATAGGCAAATGAAAAAGCTCGATACTACTGCAATGAGCATGAATATGACTTGCTTGCGGTGTTTACGCATACAACCACTGAGATGTTGAGCGCCTGGGCCCACGTCTTTTGGCGTTGTCATTTGTATTGATAGTTTCTTGAATGATTGCTGGTGTAATATGACTGAACTGATGCAGGTAGTTGATGGTACGTGTGCCGCAGTGGTGGTGGGTCGATGAAAGTCAAGATTTCGACGTAAAAGCTTGCAGGCAATCGCAGCATACAACAAGAGCAACACGAACAATGGTAACACAAAGAAGATTGTAATGCAAGCGATGAAGTAGAAAACCGACCAAAATGTGTCTGCAGGTGTGAAGCAGAAAGCGATCTCTGTGCCGTCGTCATCATGTTCCACATGAAAAGTGGCGATCAGAATAATTGGGCTATATGGTTTGGAAGTAGGAAAAAAAAAATAACCATATTAGTTGCATTTAACATTTATATTTAGGTTTATAGCTAGGTCAAGGGCTTCGATATTTCTGTGGTCATAAGCAATAACAGCCTAAGGCGACTTATGAAATTAGACCAGTTGAAATTTTTGCTGGCGATTTTGAATAGCAACATCGAGACATTTTTCAAGACTTTCATTGGCCTTTTATTACTATGTCTATAAACAATTAAATACAATATGTTTGCCAAAGTTATAAAGCAGTTTTGTTACAAAAAATCGCTCGAAGAAATTTCAATTGGTCTAATTTCTTAAGTCGAGTTAGGTTGTTATCGCTTATGAACACAGAAATAAGCGTCTTAATTTGACGGACTACTCGCCGATCTATTCAAAGACGGAGAAGACGAGTTCTTTAAAAGTATGGAGAAACACTTACATACATAAAAACCTATAAAATAGTTTGAGTATGGCAGGGCAATAAATATTACAATTTAATGGGCCAATAAAACGAGTAGGGGGAAACTCTCGAAATTGCCTTCCTATACTCAAAATGTTTATGGCAATACTTAAACGCTTGTATGGAATTAGATTCATAGTATAAATTTGCGCGAAAATGAAAGTAATGAGGTTTAATAAAAGGTACTCGAAGCCCTAAACGGCATATTGGAACTGTTCAAACAACTCAACTTTTGAGTGGAATGGCGTATTCGGAACTGGAAAGCACAAAACGATGGCAAGTTTGTGGAGTGTTACATAAATGGCCAATCCTCTGTCTATCCCTTTCTATTTTTTCTTTCTCTTTACTTGCTCCTACTCTTACTATTCCCAAATTTAACGATCCCCAAATATTAAGTGTGAATTTTATTCGAAAGTGTTGTTGTTATTTTCGCTTCTTTTGGAATGAATTTAATACTTTTGGAATGAATTTAATACACTCCGGTGCTAGTACCTTCTAGTATTGCGGGAACGATTTCTTTGATTCTCGAACCTTTAAAATCGTCACTTCGCTTATAAATCCTTAATCCAATGGAGGAGATATCGTCGTCCATACTTCCACGCTAGAAGACTTAAAATCTTCGCTCCCTACAAACCTCAAAGTAGTACTTGTTGCCAAGAGTGGTCTAAGAGAGATACGACTTTCAGGCGCCGACTGTCCCTTCTAAAATGGAAAATACTTTGATTTGTTCAACTTTACCATCGGACCCAGTTTGACCCTTTGAAAGCCAATAATATTATTATCATCAGTAATCTCACATTCTTGTAATAGATCTTAACTAAGCCCTTAGATATGATATTTTTTATTATTGTTCAAGTTCGAATAGCTCGTAGAGGTCTCCAGCAGCTATGACGAAGTTGTTGTTTTTACTTAATGTCATTTCAAAACCGTTTCTCCTTTTTGTGCTATTGAGATTTGCTTTGAAATCGAAGACCTACGAGACGGCAGTGACGTCAACGGACAAAATGTCATGGGATGCGACCAACACATTTATTGCTTTTGTCCAAGGAAGCACTTCAATAACACATTTAATATTAATACAAAATTTTATGCTTAGTCGCGATTTTATCTGACAGTCAGCTACTAGCTACTTGGTATGACGAATACGAATATAGTTAAAACGTCTCTGAAGAAAATGCGACTTGCTCAGAACTTATCCAAAGCTGAACTATTTGATGTCGGTACTAGTTTTTGCGCAACTCAAAAGAAATGCTTTCAATTGTCCACTTTTACATGGCGATCTCATTGGCGGTGGAAATCGCAAGCTTGTCAATTCTTTCTCAATTGATTGTCCTGCTGATATCTTGCATTCATTCATGGAATGGACGTCGTGGACCGAATAGGGTTGTATGGAGATTGGTAGTCATTTACCGCAAGTTTTCGTACTAACACGACTGCTTTGTTTTTTGATTTGAATAGCCTTTTGCCGTAGGCAAAAATCACTACAGAACGGGAAATGAAATTCGGAACTGTCAGACCGCTTTTTCTGAGACTAGTTCAAAATTCAACTGTAGGGGCATAACAATGGTCTACCAACAACAAAAAAGCAACATTGTAAGCCAGAAATCGTAATACAAAACACACAAATATGTAGTACTTTGGCCTGAAATACAAACAGACACACTTAAATAGACATACACTTAAGTATTTATGTAGATTACTTCTGTAAATACTAAACTACAATAACAACAATAGCTACGAACATAAAATCTGGCTAAAACATTTTGGCAACGACAACAACAAACATTATTCAGAGTGGCATTATTAACAACAACGACAACATAAAATGCCATTTCCAATGTCTGATGACCTAACAGTGATATATATAGGAAATATAGCAACAAACCCAATGATAATATTCCAGTATCCCGTTCAATTCTCATGGGAACACTCTGGATCATTAGCAAACTTCTGCGGTAAATGGTTTCATAGCCTACCCCAAGCCGAGGTTTACACATTAATTGATAATATGCCCTAAAAATTAAGACCAAAAACGAAAAATTTTTGCTCGATATTCAAATTCATAAAATGCGGGAACTGGTTTTAGGGTAGTTGGAAATTCAATGTATATGTACGTGTGGAAAACTAATACATAAACTACCAGCATATTGGGCCTTATGCATAATAAGCGAGCATTTGCTCAGACTCGAGTTTTCGAGTAAAAGGTAGGTTTTGTATGCATAAAAATTGTTGAACTTGCTTGCTTTTACTCGGCGCGTGAGATAGATCTCACATGTCGGGTTTGAACTAAAGTCATGAAATGTTCGTGAGTTAGAGCTTACTTTGGTATGCATAAAAGCAAGAAGTTACTCACTTTTTTGAGATCGATCTCACAAAAAGGTGAGACTGCCTTTTAGTTGACTCGCGTGCTTACAAGTACAAAGATGGTCGAATATTTCGTTCCTTTTGGCTTTACTCGGCACTTCATATTAGCAATTTTCTTCACTGCATTTTTTTCTTTAAATTCGCCACAAAGTTTTCCAATTATTTCTTTTCTTTTATTTTTTATACTGGGCAGTTGGTTTTTTCTAATAAAGTCTTATATTTTTTTAAATATCCAATTGCGAGTTTATGCATACGCGAACACCAAAACATGAAACTGTTGTAACTCGTTCTTACGGTTACTTGGGGGTACGCGAACATACCAACTACCAAAAGCAATAATTTACACAAGGACACATGGCTGATCTCCGCATGTACATACATACATATGTACATACATATGGATTTTGGTAGCATTTTTGCATGGAAAGCTCCCATTTTCCTCTCGAGTCATTTCTGTTCGATGTTGAAATTACATTAACATTGCTATGTAGGTATGTATGTACATATGTATGCATGTTTCTATATGCATATGTATACATACTCTGTCAAGACGCTTGAATATCATGCAGTGAAACCCTTACCCAGTAGGCCGGGTCGATTTGTGGGAAGGCAAAAAAATCGTCCATTGCTCTGTACAAATAATATTCTAGGGATAAAAATGAGAAACTTTGTAGAAGGAACCATACCTCTAAAACGAATTCTGCTGTCCCCCAATTTGGGTCGAATTTTGGGGTAGGGGGCCATGGCGTATGAGTGACTACAAATGGACTACAAATGATACCGATCTCTTGTTTTTATAATTATCTTTATTTCCTTATATTCATTTCAATATTACCTTTTTACTCTATTTAATATCTTAGTCTCCTTTATATTAAATAAAGACTCTATTGGTAAGTCTATAATAGAACAGTCCGAGACCATTACCGTGGATAAGTCCTGTAAGGAAAAATATCAGCTGATACAGAGTTTATAAATTCGAACCCTTTGAAGCGAACATGACAACTGAATCAGTGCCTCGAGTTTTGTTATAATGTTTCAAAAAATGAGTGATCGGTGAACATTTCGAAATTAACAGTGGCTCAACACAATTTAACCTAAATCGACTCACAGATTAGTATACAGAGTATTGAGTTGTTTTATACCTACTAGGCTGTGATTGTTTTGCCTGCTGGGGACTAGTACACATACTTTTCTATGTGGCTTTGTTTCTGTCGCCACTGTTACAATATGCATCTAGTTATTTCAGTTTAATAACCCGAAAAATTGACAATGTTTTCGGAATATGTGAAAGGATATTAAGATTCCTTATTCTTACTCATGTGTAAATAAATTTACAAGTTACAAGAAGATTGTGAGCTTTGTATACCTTTCATAAACTTGGAATGGTATTATGACTTTGATCCGATGTTTCTTAATATGAGAAAAAGAGTAGATAGACCTACCAATAATATACGGAAATGATGAGAGCAAAATCGGACCTATACAACGCATAGCCCAGATACAATCGATTGTTCCTATAAACGGGTTTTGGCCTATAATTCTTGCATTTAAAAAGCTAGGAACGTTTTTTGCACATTTGGTACAAATTATATATGAAGGGCTCAGAAAACCAAAAGGATCTAATTGAAATTGTATAGTGAAATATGGTATAGTGAAATATGGTGTTTATTTGTTGTCAAAGAGATCCGAGTCATTTCGGACGTTGTAGTGCCATCTATTTTCTATACAATAGACGCCCTACCCGTGACGCGTATTCATGAAAGGTATAAAGCCTTCTGCATATCCGAAGATATTGCTTTCCTTACTTGTTACTCAATAATAGTGCAAGCTGTTGAGGTTGCTATTGTGAGATTGTTTTAAATAGCGGATGAGTATTTGATTCCGGTGCGCATCATAGTGAATGTCTCCCTTAACTGACACAGACTTAATCTAAGAGGGTCTAGCAGGCTGTACTTGGTTCTAAAGTATAGTTGCAACTATTAACAAACTCTATGCATATACTTTATCATGCATTTCTATCTATCATGCATCTCTCCTCTCTCGAAACAAAATTATATTCCATAAACCTATCCGTATTCAATACACTGCATATGTACATATGTACATACATATGTAGAAGTTAACAACATCAGCTGAGATATCCTTTGAAGGATTTTCTAAAAACCGAGTTAAATGCAAAAAATGCAACCAGTCTACTTTAACTCGGTTTACCGAGTAGTCTAAGTTTAACGGGACCTTTACTAGTTTAAATAAATTGTTTTTGTATAAAAATCAATCATGCTCGCACTCTCTTCATGTTTCGACATATGTCACTAGTTAAATTACTTTGTTTCGTTCACTTCATCACCCAACTTTAAAATAACAAAAGGTCGTATTTGCCATAAAATTACGGTTATCTTGTGGGTTACTTTCCAATGTACCCATATCAATTGGCAACGAATGTATGCTCTTTGTTATTGTTTCATAGCTTTTTGTGTTATTGTTTGTGAGTTTTGCATATACATATATTGTTTAGTCAAGCAAAAGTGTAAACGAGTTAACAAACATGCAAAAACGGCCAACATTGAAGGCTATGCTAAATCTAATGTGTTTATAATGTGGAAAAAAGGGTATTCAGTTAAAATGAAAAAAAATCGAAAGAATATAATAAAAAGGAAAGCAAGCGTGAATAAAACTACCAAAGAACTTAAAGAAGAAAAATGAGTGCGAATTAGATTTGGGTGAGAAGAAATGAATCGCAGTTGTTGGAAAAACTTAAAAAAAAACAAGCTGAAGAAATTTGTTGGGCTTTTGTGTCTACCTATTCTTTTGGTAAAGTATAACCATTTTAGCACATATCAGTACCACCAAAATTTATCAATTGCTTTTAAATAAACAAAGCTTCATAAAACTCAAAAGCTGCTATATTTAAGTATTTAAAACCATATATGTATAAGCGTTCTGTATTCCGAATTTAATTTTTTTTAAACTTTGATTTTTGGAAGGAGGTTATTTTATTATTAGGTGCCTTCATTGAAAAATATGAGTAAAAGAAAATTTCGAATAAAAAATAATGAAATTTTTTTTGAGTTTGAAAGAGCCTTACCAACTAGCTTCTGGATATACTTACTGCTGGAGGGGCTTTAGCGCACCTGCTAACTAACCTTGTTGTAGGTTAGTTATAATCACTTTACGAGTTAATGCTAGTGGTAAGAACTGCCAATTAATTTGTATACACTCATATCAACTACATATGTACTAGTTGTTGACCAACAGCTGGCTGGCTATACCAACACAAATATCGATAAAAAATAATAACAGAATAGAGCGAAGTTTTTATTTTAGCCAAATTGCCGATATAGAGAAATGAAAAAATAAATACCTTTTATTTTTACTTTTTCGATATTTATTTTGTATTAAATTTTAAGCTCGAATATAAATACACATATACATATAAAGTGTGTATATTTTGTTTAAATTCGCTTCTAGTAAATTTCTGTATGTTTAGATATAATTATACGATTATAAATACGCTAAACTTGCAACGGAATACTTTTTTGTAATTTCTATGTACTTTAATTAGTAATACTTAAACCCATCACCCTGAACACGTATGCCAATTAAAGTGACAGCTGACGTCTCAAAGGAGTCATGTTTGCAAAATTTCTTTTGACATATACAAAATTGGCTGATAAATCGTTTAAATAAATGATTTGCCTTGTTTGATATGACAGCTGATAGCCGATAAAATGATTTTATCGAGAGGTTGACTGTTGTCATTTATGTCGACTGCCGGCAATCGTGTTAGAGTTAGTTTTATCGACATCTACAATTTCCACACTCGCGACTTACATACATATGTATACATATATACAAATATGTGAAAGTTTGCGTTAAATAAGTGCGTGAATATATTTTTAAATAAAATGGATTTATAATTACTACTTTTGAATACATTTTAATAAATAGTTACCCTATTAAAATAGGGAATCGGAAAATATTAACGTTTATATATATATAGTATAAATAAGGCGTACTTATGAAATTTTTATACCATATTTAGCGGAGGTATAAATGGCAGCTTTTTCGGAGTTAACGAAGTG
Organism: Sphenella marginata; assembly: GCA_951509765.1. NCBI lineage: Eukaryota > Metazoa > Arthropoda > Insecta > Diptera > Tephritidae > Sphenella > Sphenella marginata. The sequence continues at coordinate 91,866,209 of OX608079.1, read as the reverse complement.
TTTATCTTTTTTTCGGTAGTGTAGTTTGAACTTCAGCCATGATAGTAAATTTTAGGCTGTTTGATTGGTGCGAACTAAAAATGTGTGCTGCAATTTAACTTCTATTGGGGAAATAATATAAAACAAAAAACTTAAATAAAAACGATTATTACCTATGAAATATTACACTTATTATTTGGTATGTTTAACTACAAAAAATATATCAATTTGTAGCACGGTGTATTTTGATTTGACACATAAATGCATGCGACTCCATTTCCCTAATCGCGAAATGCGTTATTTGGCTAGCCTCTTCAACCTTCTTCAAGCGTACACACGATTCACGTCGCTACGACGGGTTCCTCATCATCGAAACTCACATGCACAGCACGTCGACCCACTCTTTTCTCTGTCAAACACCGTTCTACCTCTCCACTTTCATGCAACCCGCTCTTCGTTAATTGTATTTCACATCCAGCTTCAACAGTGTTGCTCACTTCCAACTCAATAAAGCTCTCATCAACACACTGCACCTCATCTTCATCAATATCATCCACTATACCACTCGACACAGGTACCGTTATGCTAGTTTGAAGCATCGCCAACATTTCATTATGAGCACCGTGTGGCATATGTAATTGTATTTGTATTTGTGTTTTGGTGCTGTTTCGTGTATTCGGATTCATGATTGTGCTAGTGATATTATCATCACTAAGGCGGCGATTCGATTGACGTGAGAGAATGCTTGATGTTGTTGCATTGCTATTGACTGTGTTCGTGTGTGTGTTTGTATTACCACCACTAAATGTAGCGTTACGTGTGCGTATACTCTGCTTATAACGACCACATGACAATGATAAAACAGCAGCATGCCATGCATTTTTGGCGATACGTAAAAAGCCTTTACGAAATTTGGTGGACATTAAATTATATAAAATTGGATTGATGGCCGAGTTGAGGTAATACATAATGCGACAAAAATATAGTAAACTATAGTAACGTTCCAAACCAATATCATAGAATGTTTGCTCTGAACTAAGTATAATCCAAATTGTTAGCATGCGAAAAGGCAGCAGGCAAAGGAAAAATGATACAACAACAGCGCCCAACATCATTACGACTTGTTTGCGCGCTTTCAAGCTAAGCTCGGGTTTAGTTGGTCGTATACGTAACATTGGTCCATGACTCGATATTAGATTTTTAGCTATAACAGCATAAAGTACGATGAGAATGAGCAATGGTAGTATGAAGAATGCGATTATTATCATCAAAAAATAACCGATTGTCCAGTTTGTAACAGCTTGCGTCAAGCACGCCGCCACCGATGATCCATCAATGTAATCGACCAATTTGTACTCGGCTACCCAAATAATGGGACTAGAAAAATAAATGAAAAGAACAAAATACAGAAAAAAATGTTGTCATGAAACTTATGTGAGGAGATTTAAAGTTGTTTATATTGATAATGTGGTTTTACCATACTTATGGGTACATACATTAGGGTAGAACAATTTCGAAAAGATAAGTGTGACACCAGATACATACATACATACATATACATACATATGTAGAATGACGAATTTGAAAATTTTTTTATTTTTGTAACTACAAATTACTCCTCGTTTGGTAGGTATTATGAATATGGGCAGTCCTTTGTCGAAATGGGTTCTGTACGCTCCAATACTGCCAGTTGCTTATACTACCCCCAAATGCCTTTAAATTATTTCTTTGACCCAATGTCTGGTATATTCCAACTCTTAACACACCGTCGTAGGGTGATCTGCTACTTTTTATTCTGCGAAAAATCTAGTTTTACAGTGACAGCAAGTCCCGACAATCTTTTGAAAATGATTTCATTACATACAGTAGCTCACAGTCCAAATGAGCCACCATAAAAATTGCCATTTTTAGCAAGAATTAATTTATTTTAATAATTTCTAACTATTTATGAAAGTTTGCTTAAAAATGGAATAGTAATACTGAAAATTACAGTTTATGACTGCAAAAATTGCAGACGAACTTTTGTCGAAAACTTAAAATGTTTAAAAATAATTTTGAGGTTTTTCAAGTATGCAGTTTTGTAGCCCATACAATTGCAGCCCATTCGATTTTTGGCGATTTTTTTTTCTAGCCGACCTTTTCTTGCAAATTAAAACATAAAACACTGTTATATTCGGCCCGTCATTTAAACACATTTTGTGGTTTCACGGCATTAGGTTTATATGCATAACTGGGTATAATAAAAATTCAAAGGACGTATTTGAAGGTGACTAAACATTGGTTTGATGAACTAGAAAAAGGTTCATGAATGCTATGACAAAGCTAAACATTCTTTTGTTGTGATAATGAATTTTACGCCTACAAAGTCAAGGAAGCGCTAAATAAACCACAAATATTCGTACGAATTTATCGTTGTCAAAGAACGGAAAGTGGCCGTTAAACTGTGTAATTAAAGGTCGCATTATAATAATGCCTTCAACAACGCTGATTTGATTGCAGTGGTGACTTCACGCGAATGACAATGGGTGGTAGCTGGCGATGTCAATATAAAAATTTCGCGTGCTTTTTTAGGTGCGAAGTGACGAAGTATCTTATTTACAATCCGAACAATTTCGGGATTGAAAATATGTGAGATTTATTTACTCAACTCGCATTTTTATTGATGTGTAATATTTTAATATATTAAATTTGTTTTATTTAAATGTAATATTGGCTATAACAAACATTGAATTAAAATGAATTTGAAAACATATGTAAAAACATATGTACATATTTTTTACAAAAATTGTGTTTGTCAAAATAATTATTTTCTTGAAATTGCATAAAAATTGGTTAACAACAAAAAAAAAATCTTCTAAAATTCTAAACTTATTAAAATAATTATGGTAAAAAGTTAATTTAGCTTTCAAAATCCACTTATTTATTGTATATTCTGAGCGCCGATTGAGGCCTTTCACTATTTCCAACTTTCAAAGTTGCAGTAGAAAGAACAAAACAAATCCGTATTTGCGCAAAATCCCGAGACTGCTAAAATGAGAAAAAAGGCATGTCTAGTGGTAGGGTATAAAATGGCGTGCTTTTTTATTGTAAACGATTACATAACTTTTTTGTTGTTTTTGATTTTTTACATAAACATGTTTTGATACCCTACGATGCCGTGACATTACCATGGCCGTGAACAATAAAATTAACACAATAAAATTTTGAAGAAAATTAAAAAAGGGCCGCTGTTATATAAAAATTAAATAAATGAAGGCAAAAATTCAAAGCATTTCGATGCTGATGGAGTTTTATGAAAATGTTAATAGCGATGAACAAAATAATAGGAATAAAGTCAAGCAGCCAAATTTTTATGCGCCAAGTTAATAACATTTGAAAACAATCTAACTAAATATATATATATTTAAACAGTTACAAACATAGATACATTCTAAAGCTAGTTACACATTAACTCAAACTGCTACTTTCGTTAAATGCAAAATGTAAGTAAGACTCAAATAGTTAACCAAGGTCATACAAATTTATTGAAACATCATAAAATTACAATAAATATCTACTGCGCATTCAAATACAATTACAAATACAATTCTGTTATACCTATTTATAGATCTATATGATGAATATCTGTTACTCTGGGGTATTTGCGCTGGATTGACCTTCTCATTTTCGGTGTGAAAAATCCCGATTTGAGATTTGCAAACATAAACTATATCTTCGACATATTTCATAAGCTGGTTGCGAATTACAATAAACGATATAAATAATCATAGCTTATTTCGTTTGAACGTTACTGTTCCTTTTTCCCAAATTATCTATGGTGCGAGGACAGGTGACAGAAAAATTTCAAGATCAAGCAGATATAATAGTGCCAATGTGGTAGTGAACGAACAGAATGTACTTAAGTTAATAAATTGCCAACAACAGATATCCCAAAAATATTAAAGTACCGGGAAAGGACGGACTAACTACCAGGAGAATGCGAAGAGTTCTTGACAATCCCAGCTCCTTAAAATATACCACGGTAGGTATCCAAGGGGTTAAATAAATTGTTCCAGCCGTACCTCAAAGGGAGTGTATCGGAGCATATCGGATTTACTCCGACTAAGCGCTGCTCATATCGATGCATATTGGAACGATTTTCCGTCATCCTTTGTCAAAATTTTTCACCCGTTCGGAAAAATAACAAAACAAAATAAAACCGCTGCTCATATCCCAAACATTCGGGTGATATTTTGAAATCACTCGTATGAGTACATGCCTCCAGATTGGAGTTTGCTATTCCCACTTAACAAGAAAGCGTTACAGAAAACACCCATCAAATATTTTTGTCATTTTCTGAAGAAGTTTTAAAAAGGTGTAATTTTAAACAATCAATTCCTACAAGCACTACAAGTTTAGGTCTAGAAAACTTCTCTATCCAGTCCCTTCTTTGCTTTCAAAATCATCTGAAGTCTTTTTTGAGTACGACAACAAATATTGAAATTCTTCCATTCAAGTATTTTGAGCGGTTTTTTTTTTAATTTTTTAGTTCAAAGGACACTTACCTGGTGAACACAGCAGCAATACACCAAGCCAAAATGCATATAAGTATGGCGCGTGCCTTGGTACACACATAACCAGCTTTGAGTGGCTCACAAATGGCATAATAACGCTCAAATGAAATAGCTAAAATCGTCAATACGCTTGCATGTGCGACGGTTAGCTCAATAAAAGGCACAGCTTTGCCTAAGTAGAAAATTAAATAAATTAAATCACAGCTAACTTTGTTTGAATAGGTCAAGTCTGGCAAAATTAATACATACGAGTACATATATGTATACTTATTTCAACTTACACATTCCATGACCCAAAATCCAAGTTTCAGGTGGTGTGTTGACTTCTACCAGCACAGTTGGTGTACAAATAAGTAACACCAATAGATCGGCTATACTGAGATTGGTAAGGAATATGTTGGTGGAGTTGCGCATATCTTTGGTTTTCACGATAACAATTGGTACCTTGAAATTGGAATGGTAATGAAATATATTAAAGTGTTGGTTAGTTTGAAAAAAAAAAAGTTGGTATGCACAGTTGATGGAAATAGTGCTGACTGCAAATTAAAACAAGTAAGGAAAGGGCTGTCTTCGGCTGTGCCGAAGGCTTTATACCTTTCATGAATGCTAAACCACACTTATCGGAACAATCGATTGTATGGGAGCTATACGTTATGTTGGTCCGATCTGGCTGATTTTGCCTACATATGTTACATATATAATATGTAGCAAACTTGCAAAGTTTAACGTTCCTAGCTCTTTAACTGCAAAATTGATAGCCCAAAACCCATTTATCGAAACTATCGATTATATGGGAGCTATATGTCATGTTGGTCCGATCTGAGTCATTTTCACTACACACGTTGCAAATACAATTTGTACTAAACTTGCAAAATTTTACGTTCCTAGCTTTTGAATTGCAAGAGTTATAGGCCAAAACCCATTTATCGGAACAATCGATTGTATGGGAGCTATGCCTTCTATCGGTCCGATCTTGCTGGTTCCGACAAATGATTAATCCTATCCATTTTGCATAAATGGCGCCTGCTTGCAAAATTTCATCGAGATATCTCAAAAACTGAGGGACTAGTTTGCGTTCAAACAGACGGACGGACGGACGGACGGACGGACGGACGGACGGACAGACGGACATGGCTAAATCAACTCGCCTCATCGCCCTGATCATTTCGGTATACTTAATAGTGGGTCTATCTCTTCTTCTTCTCATACTTACAAACATCGAACCAAAGTTATAATACCATTTCATGTTCATGAAAGGTATAAAAATCTTAGTGATTTAGACTCGATATTAAATAATTTGTATAACACAAAATATTACTCATACGCCATGTACGCCTACAAATCTATGACAGTAAGATTACATAACAAAATTCAAATTTAATTAACTTGTTTTATGTATTACAAAAACAAAAATTTAATGAATTGAAATTAGGGCACCCAATTATTATTTTTTGAACATTTTTGAAAATGGGAGTAGCACCGCCCATTTTTAATTAAGCTAACTTTACAAATATTATAAATCATAGGTAAAAAAACGTTGAAGATATCGTAACGAAATTCTGGGCAAAGATTAATGTTATTACAGGAATTCGAACCTTGGAATATAGGGTTAGGAAGTTGGTGGCCTATTGCAGCTGCGCACAGGCCATCGAATAAATTTGGTACACCATTTAAAAAGCTAGTGGTCTGTACAGATGGCTGCTCTGGTGTCTTTAAAAAGCTCTCATAGGCTTTGAGTGGGGTGCTGATTATGAAACCGGAGGATATTGCGGAGAATTTGACTTTTGCATTTCAGGAAACTGAAATTGGTTTCAGAATATTCAATTGGAATTCAGACTGTCTGAATTTAAATTCAGCAATCGTGAAGTTGATTTTAGAAAATACCTTTCCATACAAATACTTGTTTATGCATAAAGTAATATGGAATATTCAAAACTTATTTGCTTTGGAATAAATGAATTGATAAATTGTATGCCGTGCAGTTCAAATCGTGTTAAATATTTAAATAAAGAAAAAAAATAAAAAATATTGAAAAGTTGTAGTTGTAATTAACCATTAGACTAGCGTTTCCAAAATTTGAATGAAAAATAATTAGAAACACTTCTTAAACTTTCAATAAAAGTTTGTAGTTATAACAGCTTTAAAAAATTCAATAAATTATTTATACTTCACTTGAGTAAATATTCTAAAAATTCACTTTACTTTTCCTTTGCTTATTGGCAAATTACAAATGAATGAAATTCACTACAAGCCACACACAAACAAAATTCACATTTAAAGAAAGTGAAGTAGACAACTACTTACCATAATGTTACCAATAACGCCCAATGACATGATGGCTATACAAAAGCACATGGCAGTATTGCGTATGTAAGCAGGAATCTGTGGTACATCATCATTCTCACTCTCAGCGATGACTTGCTGTGTAACGGTTCCATTGGCAATAGAAGTGGCGTTAACCGTAAGAAATAAAGTGTTCGTCGAACGCGCCACGATTTCACTTTCACCAAAATTGATTGATTTAATGGCAATTGTGGTGGTGTGGCTGCTATCGTTGACTGCTGCTGATTGCAATACAAGTGGTTGTGAGAATGTTGTAGTTTTGGTAATGGGTTGTTTAACATTGTAAGCATTTCCATTGATATCGTATGCTTCACCATGGATTTGAGCTAATGGGTAGCCAATACTTTGTTGTAAATTGAGAATGTATGAACTCCTGCTGCTGCTGTTGGCGTTAACTTCAACAGCAAGAGGAGCAACTGACACATTCTTGATATGAACTGCTTTGGTATTTGCAATTGATACCACAGGCAGTGCTTTGACAAGCACAAACGTGTTGTGTGTAGAACACCAGCTGAGTAAGAGTACAGCGACAAGTGTGTAGTTGATGTTAGGAAGAGCACTCCGCTTATGACGTTGGGATTGATTACTTCGCGTTCTACTTTGCGGTTGCTGATTTTCGTATGAAATTACTGAATCGACATAATGGTTTGTAGTTTTTCGGTTTGTTTTTGTTGTATTTTTATTTGTGGTACATTTTCGTATTTTTGTTGCTGTAATATTCGTGCTTGTTGTTGTGGTTTGCAAGCATCTTTTCGCTGCCGCTCTTTTCAACACAGCTTCCACTATAGTACAGCTATCAAGTTTAACTGCAGCACTCTTATCACTTATATCTTCCCCTCCAGCATTTATTTGTTTTATTTTCTTCTTATATAATATTCTTGCCGCCAGTTCTATTACTCCACTGCTGTTTAACACTCTGCTTCTCGCTGCCTGCTTCTCCTCAGCTAAGCTAGATTTACTGTTGCTACTTTGATATTTTGCTTTGTCTGCTGTCCGTATGTCAATGTGCTGTGTATTTGTTGTTGTTGCCGTTGCTGTTGTTCGTGTTAGAAGTACGGCCTTTGGTAATTAAATACAACGCAACGTTATCTGCCAACTAAAGTGTGTCTTAATGCATTTCAAGTTTTGCTGGCCGGAAGTGTTGTTCTAATAGCCCGCGCTTGGTTGTCCTAATGCTATGTGAATCTCTCCTTCCGGCTAGAAATACTGGTTTAATGTTGAATTGTATATAAATCGGAATATTTTCTAAGAGCTTTCAGCTACTTTTGAGTTAGTGGATTGTTGAATGGCAATAAATTCAATGAGCTCAGGCTGTTGGTCGGATGGTGGGATAATCAGATTATGACTGTCCATATGTTTCCGAAAGTAATGAATGAATTAACTTAAGTTTGCTAGTAACACTTAATTGGATTGTTATTTGTAATAACTAGCTTGTATGTTGCAACATTTCTTTGTTCATATGTATTCATGGTTTGTCTTGACCTTCAGTGGTAATACAAGTATAAAAGCTGAAATAGATATAAAATATTTTAGTATTTTCCAATTAAATTGATTGCTAGTCAATACCAAGCAATAATTATACATATAATACTAGTAGGACATTGGCGCCATCTAATTCCAAGATGATGGGCCAATGGAACTAATGTCATTGCTCTTAATTCGCATGTGAAAATGGAATGTAAATTGGCAGTTATACCAAAAATTTCAGTAAAGTGTACTTTCTTTTTTACTTTGATTTACAATTTGGAAGGCGTGTTTGAAATCGCGGGAGGATAGCCAGAAAGGTGATCCTAGGATAGTGGGGGCGAATTGCGACATATGATCAGTGATCGAATGCGAATTTTTAAATCGCAATAACTTCGAAACTTTCCAGCTTTTTAAAAGAATAATAATGCATAATTGAACCTACCGGTAGTTTCAGCCAACTACTCACGTATGACGTCATTCCGAATTACCGGCCTAGAACTATTGATATTTAAAAATTCGTATTCGATCACTAATCATTTGTCGTAATTCGACCCCTGACTGCCAGATGGCGGGGGTTGTTCATGAATGTGATGAAGTGTATAGAAGTAGGAGTTTAGCTGGCACCACAACCAGCGTTCAGTTAGTTTGATGGTTAAAAGGGACAAAATTGATCTGCTGAAGAAGTCTAGAAGCTTTCGAAAAGATATATAATAAAAGCATTTCCATGCAATTAAAAACTTTTAATAATCCATTAAATCCTCAAAAAAAATTTAAAAATAATAATTTTTCCAAAAAAATTTTTTTTTTAATCGTATTAACCTTGAGTTCATATTCATGGATACTTAAAAAATACACAGGCTGTAAAATAAACAAATGAATTGTTGGTACGCAAAAGCAATAAAAAGAGTTTTGAATAATTTGTTTTTTTGACCTCGACATTTGTATGAGTTTCCGAAGGTTTCATCTAAATGCGCTAACATCAAAATGATATATTGCAAGCTAAAACACTATCGAGTGCCGCAAAACGAATACTTGGTACAATCGGATTAAGAAATCCCGTAATCATAGCGGCATAGCGCTGGCTTCATGTTCAAACACCAGGAAATTTGGAACTGATTTGTAGTAAAAAATGTAGCTTCAGCCAACTTCAAAATGCATTTCAGATCAACAGAATAAAAAAAGAGAACAGAAAAATAAAACAGAGAATAAAGCTATATCTTGAATTTATGTAGTATGAATAGTGGGGAAGTCCACTGTAGCATATTTATTGATTATTCTTAAACACACATGAGTATGATTCTGATTTTCTCGGTTTGTAATCTTTATTTGGTATCGGGAATGTAATAAACAAGGATAAGGGATTGGTGTAACATGTACGCACATTAGGGCACATTTGTGCGATATAAAACCCAGAAGGAGAAAGTTCAAAACTTTACAACCGAGCAAGACAAAGACGTCAACATATTATGAAAATTAACGTCATGGATGTTAAAGTGTTGTATTATCAATACACTAGAGCTGATTCTAGTCGCACTTCCGTTAAAGAACTTTTAAGAGATGTAACGTAGAATCATCGAAACAGCTGTCAGGGTTGTAAGTAGTTGTTATTTTTCTTCCAAAAATGTAATGAATGTTTTTTCTTCCTAATACTCAGACATTAAACGCTTCTACCTTTTCTTTATACATATTTGTTAGCTCCAGAAAGTTTTTGGAGAAATGATAATTGCACTGCATTAAAAAAAAAAATAAAAAAAATATTTTTATTATTTTCTTTCAGACAAAACGACCTACCCTAATATTTACATTTTCGTATGAACTGGATACATGCACACAATCTTAGTTGCTTCAGTATGTTAAGAATTTCACACGAACAATATACATACATACATATGTACATATTTAGCTTCTTCTTTTTGTGAATCACTTAAAGTTAAGCATTTCATTGCCTTTTTGTAAAAGCTTTTTTTGTGCGCTGCTAATATCAGTAAAGATTGAGCTGAATTTATTGCCGACACCCTATAATAAAATTAACATCGCAATTGCTACATGCAGACACACTCACACATACATGCGTACTTACTTTGATATGCATGTAAACATGTCCGAATCTCCGCCACATATATTCGCATATGTATGTATATAATCAATTTATTGTCTAATAATAGTCGCATAGAGATTTTATTTTCACACATTTTCACTTTTATTGACAATTCGAAAATCCCTAATAAAATTCACACAATTAAACGAGAATGGCAGTTTGAAGTTTTATTTGTGTAATTTAAAAATCGAGATAGTTTGTCATTGAAAAAGCGTAAACCCAAAATAGCACAATGCACATCGATATATCGAGCCCTCACCACAATTTTAGTGTAACCAACAAAAATAAAATTTTTTAGGATAAGGTTTTTTAGTTCAGAAATGTAAAAAATTTCAATGTATAATGTTGCTTAGGTCATAATTGCCTTTGCTTTGTTTTCGTAACGGTACTTACTGCAGACGTAATATTTTGTGAGATGGTTTAAAAAAAAACAACATTATCGATATCTTTAAAAATTTGGATTTTAAAAATTTTAGCGGTTACACTATAATTGCGGTTAGGGGTCGATATATAAAATTCAAATTATCTAGGTATAGACTGACTTTGCTCCTAAACGAATATTCCGATCGTGACTAAATTTGAAACACACACTGGATATCTTCCAGGGATGATCACAGGCTAACAAATATTTCGAATGAAATTCTTTATAGTCCATATCCCGGGAGTATTTATGTTAGACAACTGAAATTTGGTTAGGCGTTAAATAAGAGTAATCCCTAATACCTGCATCAAAACTAGGGATGACAAAAAAGGGGGCGTGGCATCTCCTATACGAATGGAACTCCTTATAGACTAGACCGCTGAAATTAGGTAAAACGTTAAGAATGTTTATTTTGTTTTATTTATATACATTGCATATGTTTTATAGAAATGTGGGGTGAAACCTACGACTAAACCCTAGTTAGAGATAAACTTGAAACGTTTAGTCTTAAACGTGGTCGTATTAAAATATATTCAATTGTAAGCCCAGTTTGTGTTAAACTTAAGAAAGCTGTTAGTTCGTTCCTAGTTGAGTAAAAAATAATAAAAAAACAAAAAATTTGAATGGTTTTTTTATCATACAAACATACAAGTTGATTTTGGAATTAAAATATTTCTTTAGCTTAATTCTTTGAATTACCAGATTTGAACATAAAAAATTTAAAATCAATACTCATTTTATCCTTTAAATTGCTATTGTCTACTTAATTGACCTTGGAACGTGAGTTTGTTATTTAACATTATATAAGGATTTTAATAGCCAATAGACCACTAAGTTAAGTACAACCGAAGAAAGCTCATAGCGACTTAAAAACTAAAAGTTTGTTTTTGAAATTTAAAATGTATGAGCAGTTCTTTATACTTGCATATTTTTTTATTGACTTTAATTTAATTATTTTTTTTATACAGCCGGAAAAAACTTGATCCAGCATCGTATACATCTATTTATTTTGTTTATTAAGGTTTCCAAATTTGTCACTATCCAAGCTCTTTATTATTGAAAGTAAATTGAATTTCTCATAAAAGGGATTAGATACTTGCCAGGTAGTACAACGCTGCGTATGAGTAACTTTGTGTAGGTCTTATGGTGCACTTATCGGCGAAAATCCAAAAATAATGAATCGATAAGATTGACAAGATAAATCGAAAACGTTTTACAGTTTTTTAATATATTTATGTTATACACCCAACGATAGCACTTAAAGTCATACAAAAATAAAGCTAGATATAAAGTTTCGTATATAAAAGTTCTAAGACATAATTATTTCATTAATGCTTTTTTTAAACTTTCAAAAAGGGGGTTTCAACGTCCACCCATGAGTTAGTTTTTTCATTAAACTTAGCTGGAAATACAAATTTTGGAGATAAGCCGAAAACGAGCTCTATTAAGAAGTTAGTACATACGAGTATGTGAGAAGTAATGAAATCTGCATCTATATATAAATTAACTAAAAACTACATATTCATCTCATGAAACACCCTATAACAATTTCGCACATTTCTCATATACTCGTATAATCCACAAACAAGTGCAGCGCTTCAGGTTATTACCCTTCATATTGTGCTAACTTTCACTAGCTAAGTAAAATTAGAAAAATCCACTCCATTTTACTTAGCTCAAGACGTCTGCCAAAACAAAATTTTTGGCCAAAAAAATATAAAAAAAAAAAAAAAAAAAGCATTGATCATTGTCACATTTTAGTCCTTAATTAAATCAATTGGTAATTATTTTTCTTTGTACTTACATTGTGCTTTTTCAAGTATATTTACACCAACACACATACATAGACACACAGTGGTTGCATGCAAAACAACAAAAGAAAGAAATGCCGTTTATTCTAAGCGCTGCTACCACGTATTTGCTTGAGGATATGTGTGTTGTTTTTGTTGTAGTGCTTTTGCTTATTAGGTTTTCTTAAGCAAAAAAAAAAAAAACAAAGAAAAAAAAACTGAGGCCATTTAAAATGTCGCTTTCGCTTCCATTGTTCAATGATGGATGAAATTGTAGCCACACAGTTAACACAAAAGGACGCGGAATCTGAAGCAAGTAAAAAGTCAAACATGCAATAACTCATATGTCTTCGGAGAAGTGTTTGTGTGCTGTGTGGTTGATAAGAGGCGTGCTTTGTGCGGCATGTGTTATTCACACAAAACATTAACTAACAGCACATCGGTTGGCCTTGTGTTTTTCGAGGCCTCAGGGTGGAAGGCAGTACTTATTCTCAGGGTGAGTATTGTGATACTGGAACATATTTTTACACGCATACATGCACACAACTACATACGTACTTAGTTTAATATACTCCTCTGGGATGAGCATTTCATGGTGTAAGTATTGTACTTATTAAAGTGATAACATTCACGCACCGCAATTTTTCTTGTAATTTCAACACTCACATTCTCAATGAAGATATTTTTATCTAGTGCAAACAATCTTTTTTAACTGAACGCAGTAGTACATTTCGAGATTTATGGTTCATGCAACAATCTTTGGCTGACTTTAAGTGTTTAACAGTTAGCTAAAATTTATCTCGCTGCCGGTATCGGACTTTGCGTTTGGACTAAGTAATTTTGGATGAACAGTAGAGCGAAAGAAAGCATGGAATAAATGAAACAATTTCGCAATTAACCTTCTCAAATTGAATATAAGATTTTCGATTTGGATTAAATCTGAACCTCAAGATGGTACCGAGTTATTGAAGATGTGGTGCTTTGTGTTAAAAAGGCTGAGGAAGAGATGATGGGGTTAAACGGATACACGGGAGCGGGCTAGAGTGAGATATAGGTTTAGATAGAGATTCAGAGAAGAAGCAAGAAAGTAAGTGTGAAAAAGGAAAAAGAAATAAGGTGGAGAGTGAGATGTTGGTGGATATGTTCTAAAAAAATCAAATGGAAAGCAAAGAGTAAGAAAAAGGGAATGGGTAAGGGGAAGCGAAAGTGGAGGGGAGGAGAAAGAGAAGGGGAAGAAAAATATGGATAAGGAAAAAGGAAGGTGCACAACGAAAACGGAAAAGTGAATATGAAAAGAAAGAAAATATTTTTTTTGGGATGGTGAATGATGGAAAGTGAAAGCGAGCAGAAGGCTAAAGGGACACTACATTAAATGAAGGAAATACATAACTCAAAAGAAAAGGAAAAAGTAGAGAGAGAGTGAATTGCAGCGGAGAGAGACATTGCGAGAAAAACAATGGGATGCTAAGGGAAAATTGTTTTGCTTACTTTTTATTATAAACTAAAGTTCGGAAGGACAAAGTTAGCCGGATGAGCTACTGATATTATAATACCAAAGTCACAAGAGATCATCCGGTAGCAGTGCTGTCCTCAAACAAACTTACTTGGTTTAGGCAATGTGTCATGTCTTTCGAATGTCGAATATGGGTGAATCTAAGCAAATGATTCAAAGTTAATGTAAAGGACTTCATTTTTAAGAAACGAACGATAACAGGGAAATAATGTCAGCCAATGCAATGAAGAATCAGCCTTGCCAATAAGTGCTATTTAAGTCTGAGTACGAATTTCAGAACCAAAGTGCACTTTAGAAAAAGATTATATTCTCTAAGAATCTTATCACACTAATGTCTAAATAGTGCTCGACATCATGGCCGTAGCGAACAAAACATGTGATCGTCCTTGAAATTGCCTGAGAAAAAGTTTCCGGGGAGATTTATAGTCCTCTTTGCAAGGCCAACGTTTGTTTTCAAAGGAAATTTATTGAACTGTACGCAGATATTACCAAAGCTTTGTGAAGGAAAATATTGCTACGTTGACTAATTTTTTGCTTCGGCAGGTCCGATTTTTTGCACTAAAAAAAAATAAAAAAATAAAAATTCTTTCGTTTGATTTCTTATGGCTTTATTACAGCCCACCTTATTTCTTATCTAAAAGTAAGACGGCAGCACTAAAGCTCTTTGATTGAAGTTCGTCATAAGCTAAACCTCTCACTTAATAGTTTTATTGGAATCTTAAAGTATTTATGTGCAGTTGGCCGCACTGGCCAAATGTTCCCCTGTGGTGCTGGGTGTGTATTAGCATGTGAGCAGTGTCACTTCACCCCATGGGAAAAATGAATGCACTTCCTTAGCGCATTCAATTCAATGTCGTAATTTGTTGTAACTGTTAAATTGAAAATTACGATTTGAACTTCGTGTTGCGTAAGCAAGCTGCTGGCGGTCCCTTTGTTCCACCCATCGAGCATTGCAGCTGGCAATTCAGAATTATTGAACGACAAATTTATATTCCATTAGGGGAGACAGTGTGCATTTAAGCATTGCCCAACCCAATTGGTGGTAAACAAGAAGAAAGCTAAGAATAAATAAATAATAGCAAAGCTAAAAGGAAAAGTTGCAAACTGCATTTGTTTGCAATTCGAGTCAAGCACTTTACAAAGATATGTACACAAAAAACAAATAGACCACTGCACGAGCGAGTGGCATGTGCCACTCAATATAAGGTTCAAAGTGAGTAACCAATAGTGTTGAGGTCTCGCCCACAATGACATTTTAATGCTGCCACGCTTCGGGCAAACAACTGACGAGTGTGCATCAGTTCAAATACTTTTCGATTGCAAATAAAGACAAAATTAGAAATTGGTTTGTCATCATATTATAAGTTAGTCGAGGAGTTAAAATTTGTTTCATCACTATTGAAATGGTTCTTTAACCAGGTCTTTGGTAACCGAGTTCGACCAAGACCGCAGTAGTCTTGAATACTTCATGGTACCATGGTATAGTTCAAGGCCCGTTCTTTCGACACTGTCGCTGATTTCGAGCCGTACGCAGTTATTATGAGAAACTTATAGAGTGAAGAATCTCTTTTTTATCCACATATTTGAAAGCAAAAATCATTTAATGTTAATTTATGAGCATTTAATATGTTAATTACGAAAGTCAAGAATTTAATTGCCGAAATGTCATAGAAATGTTCCGAGGAAAATAATGAACATTTTCCGTTCACCTGCTATACATTTTTGAAATGCACATAGAATACGTCATACAGTAGTGGGGATATCAATCCCGTTATGCTATGCTTCTTCTGCTATCTTTGTATGATTTATTTATTAAAATTATATTGTTTTTGTTTGATATGCACTTTTTTTTAATATTTTTATTTTCTTTGTTGATTTTGGTAGTTAAGTAACGCCAGCTCAAAAACTGGTATCTAATTTTTTTTACTTATTAAATATACGATTACTTGTATTTAATTCTTACATAGTATTCTATAACAGAAACTGGGCTAGAACGGTTTTAAACTTCACAAAAAAGCTTTTTTATCACGCAAATTTTAAATTTTCAACAAAAAAGTTGAGGATTTCGGTATGATTCTTCTTAAAAATTACATAAAAATATACCATAAAAACTAGCTTAGAAATTTTGAAACAATACCAAAAATTTGGGTGTCTATATGATTTTTCCTTCTTATGCATATTATTGAAATAACTTCTTTTTTAATTAAAAAAAAAACGCATTAAAGGTCAATTATTTTCTTTTTCGCTCGAAACAATTTATTCAATCTCTTCAACTGAGTTTTTTGCGAGTAGTTTCGCGGTTGTTAACATCCAAAAAAATGGCATTACTATTTGGTACGTACATACATATGTGCATATGTATGTACAGCTGTGTTCATTATAATAGTATGTAGTAAAATTAAATTTATTTTCTTTCGAAGAAATAAGGAGAAAATCCAGTTTTAATAATTTTCATTTAAAATATAGCACATTCCATAACAGAATCCGCATTAAAAGAAACTTTAAAGTTTACACAAAGTTCAGGAAAGTTAATTAAACTTAAAAAGTTGTTCATCAAAATCTTCAATTTTTTTTTCTCGAACTTGTAGAAAATATTTGAAGATGCAGTTTTGTAGACCAATAAATTTTGCAAGTTCGAAATTCATCTGAGTTTTCAGAATTTTTTCCGTGAAGCGTGTTGAGTGATTTCTACCATACAACGCAAGATGAAAAAAAAGTTTGTATGGAAAAAAATACCTAACATCCTTGACGAAAAAAATTCTCAAAATTCAGGGAAAATTTTGAGATACTTCTAACTTGCACAATATATACTAAAATTGATTGAGCAATAAAACTGCAAGCTCAAAAAGTTTCTAATAATAATACAGCTTCTTTTCATTTCGGCGAACCATATCCAATTTAATTTCACTATTTTTATATTGAACACAACTGTACGTTGTGTGGTTGATATTCGCTAGCTTCCAAGCACACATGTGCGGATGGCCTGCTGAGCTAGTTCCGACAAATTGGTTTAAATAATTGCATTTATTACAATAAAATATGGATATTGAGATATTTTTATAATTTCTAATTTTAGTTTTCAATAAACAATTCAGTTTAGCAATTCGAAATTTGTTTAAATTTTATAAGAATCATATAGGAAAATTTTTATATACATAAATATCGTCGAAACAGACAGTGGTAAAAGCTGCTTGTTCCCTATCTAGATGGTATTTTAAATTCTATAAATGAGGAAGTCCATTAGATTAACTGATCCTAGTATGAGTATAATACCATACCACTGACTCAGTTTCCTTTACCATTTTGCATTCAGGACCTAATGAAGTAAACATGTTTCTTATACCAGCTTTATATAATAGGCACCACATTTACCTAACCGTTTGATAGATTATGCTATGTAGATACTTGCTCCCGGCCAAGGCTACGCCGCCAAGTGGCACATTAAATTTGTTTAAACTTCATTCCTGATGCACATCATCCCATTCCGTATGCAGACCTATCAACGTTTCTGAGAATAGAAATTATTCTTATTAAAATTGTATTGGCTTTTTATTTTTGAATCAGACTACAGACCAAAAAATGCATCTGGAAAATTGCCAAGGCATATTATTATTCTGTTTTCATTTGCCTTTTTTGTGTTCGTTTACTTTGCTTCATTTTTTAAATTTTTTTAATTAATTTTTTAATGTAAATATCTCTTTTAAATGTTTATTTAGCTTCAGACTTGTGACGAAAGGCAAAGATGACTAATAATCTACTTGTTGAGAGAAAGAATATATTGACATTAACCTATTCCTTTGCCCTAGGCGAACGAACGCAGCTGACTTGTCCAGCTGGTAGTGGTCATATAGCTAAAGCAGGGATGTTGCGAGTATTTTTATTCGAAGCGAGAAAGTACTTACATACATCTACCTTAACCCTTTCGAACCTCCTGGTACACCATATGTACCACTAAATGTTTATAAAGGTTTAAATCCCAAAAATTGAATTCAAACTCAATAGAAAATGTACCAAAGCAGGCTTTTTATATTCTCTGACGGTACATGGAAACATTGTTTCATTTTCGCTTGCGTGGCGTGCACAGTTTTGAGTCAAACAGGGAAGGTTTCAGACACGTGTTTTATTTTGAGCTAAAAATATTATAAAAGAAGGTGTGAGGCGCCAAAAAATTTAATAAAATTGGAAATAGTTATTGCCTCTTTGAATGTAAGTATAATTAATTAAACTACTATTTTGATTTGTACATTCTTGTGATCTTTTAAGAACGTGGTACGTATCCGTACCAGTAGTCTTTTATAGCGGTACCTATGTGTACCAGCAGTGCTCACTTGCAATAACTTTCTAAATGACCTCTTTTTTTTATAAAGTAATACCATGTCGAAAAAACTAAGGACAGATGAAATAACGGAAATGCTGCCTTATGAAACATTGGACTCAGATACCGAAAATGTAGAAAGTGATTTTTCCAGCGGAATTGATGATAATTATGAGCCGGAATCGGGTTTGCAGGAGCAGGAATCTTGTTCATCTTTATCGTCGAAAAGTGAGCTCTCAGAAGTGGAAAGCACCATTTCGATGGATGCATTAGAAGAATCCCATCAAGAACAGGGACTTCCCTGGCAATGAAATCTCCTCAGAATTCAGGTTATGGTCTTCTCCCGAAGGAAATGTTATTCCCAAGAATTTTGTAAGTGATCATCGTGGTGTAATATAAATCCAGAAATCCCTCGTACTTCTTCGGCAATCGAAATTTTTCAAAGGATGTTTCCTCGTAGCCTATGCTTGTATATCGTACAATTCACAAATGAGCTCATTGACGAATTTAGAACTAACGGACCAATATTTAAAAAACTAATGTTGGAGAAATACAAATTCTCCTAGGCTTTATGTTTGTTATGTCTTATAGCAAAGTTCCTGCATTGAAACATTACTGGTCCACCCATGAGTAACTATTCTATCAAGTCTGCTATATCTCGTGACCGCTATAAATTTTTGTCATCACAATTATATTTCGCACCTCCTCAAAAGCCAATGGACTGTAGCAAACCCTACTATATAGATGATGTTGCTAAGTAGTGCTAAGCAACTGTCATACGCCAACAACGACAACAGTTAATAAAACTCTGAAAGATGGGAAAAAATAGCAGTATCATGCCCTGAATCTATACAGTTCTACCGAGAAGCAATGGGAGGATTAGATAGCGCCGAGCAAATGGCAGGAATTTACGAATCCGATAGGAAGTCTACAAAATGGTGGAAAAAGGTTTTCTACCGTCTAACTAATGTTTTCCGCAGTAAACGCCTGGGTAATTTACTGCGACCTTCGAAGAGAAAAACTTCCTTTCATTGAATTCCTAATGTCATTAGCTGAGTCATTGATATCAGAAGGTAAGAAAACTGCAGCCGTTCGCAGATCCCAATCATCAGGGCGTTTATCTTAAAGACAAAGACAGCTGGGAAACGTATCTTTGCATCTGCGAGTGCCAATTCCAACTCGAAGACGTTGCTCCAAATGTGCAGACCAGAACAAAACAAATGGACTGTTTTGCTATTTATCATACTGAAAATCATTAGATTCCGTACTTTTTTTGAAGCTTAGAATAAAATCTTTTTGAAAAAGAATACTATTTTTGTATAACTTTAATTATTTGCCATTAAATGATAAAAAAACTTAATTAAATTCTTAGTTTTACTATTTGTCGGTAGAGGACTGATGGTACACATGTTATACCACTCAAAAGTACTGCTGGTACAATGTTGTACCACCCCCCCCTACCCCTCCCATGATGAAATTGGAAAATATTTGAATGCAAACTTTTCACTTATCAGTAATACAATAAGTTGAAACTAGTTAAATAATTTTTTTTTAATAGGCTGAGTGCCGGTTCGAAAGGGTTAAGTAATAGAAAGAAGTCTAAAGTTCACAGAATTTTAGCAGAAAAGGACTGAATACCGAATTTAAAGTACGAAGCAATAGAACTAGTTTACAATAAAAAAAAATTTTAATTAAAATTCCAGAAAAAAAGTATAACGAAGAAAGTTCCTCCTTTATTGAAACCGAAGACCGCTTGGTCTGTACTAAACTATTTCTTTAAAATTCGCTTCCGCTTTCGCATCGGAATTCTAAGTTTACAAATTCACAGCATCGCTACCTTAAACCAATTTTGAATGGCAATCGTAGAATTTTAACAATTTTTTTTCTTTAAACAATTTTTTTATGACAACTTCTGTCAATGGTGTGCCGCCGACCTCTACCACCCCAATCGAATGAGTGTGTTAATGATGTAATAATAAAATTTAAAAGGGCAATTACCGGCGTGAATGCAAATGATTGAGTGTATTTATATGTTGGTTGGGTGTGTGTATGCCATTTGGTTCCTGGCTTTTCGCGATGTTGTTAAAATTGAAATCTCGTAGGAGGAGAACATGTGGGAAATCCATTAAATATGTGTGCATGTGTGCATGTAGATATATTAGGGTGGTCCTTCGAACACAAATTGTGGATTTTTTTCATGCTGCTCATATTGAAGTCAATGTGTCATGCATATCTGCTTGATAGTTCTAATCCTGGTGACCTACCCTTTCATTAAGGACGGTTAACGAAATTGGAAAAGAAGAAGAAAAAGAATCAAACCGAAACCGTTTCAAAAGGCGGAATCGGTTCCAAATGGATTTTATTTTCGAACAAACTATTTTGACCAGAATAGATCAGGTCAAACTAGTAAGTTAAACTTTCTGATGCGATTATTGATATTATTGTATTTGTGTTTAGTGACAACCCATTATTCAAATTCCGGTATCTCAAAAAGCCTAACATCAAATTCTGTGGAATTTTCATGACATATGTATATGTATCTGTATAATCGAGTGAATTCGGGACCAAAATCTAATAATTATATATTAAAAGGATGTGCTAATTTTTATAATTTATTTGGGTAAACTTTGTTCATACGTGGCATCATTGAAAGATCCCGAATTTTCGGAAGAGGAGTCCACATTTTTTAATGCAATTTCGAGGGCGTGTTTTAACCAAACTTGCTGAAAAATATGTATGACTTTTTGGATTCCGAAGGGGGGCGTTGGACCTGAAAACCACCCTCCGTAAAAATGTTGAAGAAAGAAACCGGAACCGAAACCGAAACTTTATTTTAGTCGGCTTAACACCTTGATATGTATATATATATTTGCATGTAAACCAACTCAGTTTATTGCTTAGTATTTGTGTTTGATAATTATGTTAAAACCTCGCTATAATCTCCTAATGAATATTCTAATAAATTTTGTTAGTACGAAAATAGGCTTATCAGCCTACACTTAATCGCTTACAAAGTTTTACAAGCACGAGTCGTTTTGCAATAAGAAATGTTGACGAAGAAATTTTAAGCCACGAATAAATTATCTAATTTCAAGTTTTAAGTATTCTTCATAGTCACACATTTCAAATAGTTTAAGAACTTCGAAGAGTTATTTGGGACTGTCATGCGACATTACCGTCTATGAGTTGAGTGTAGATTTGGCGCATGTGTGTACTAGGAGGTTAAAGTGGAAGTAGTTAATAGGGAAGGGTTTAGTTAAAACTTAGCAGATTTACAGTCAGCGTAACGTAAGAAACTACACATACACACTCTTTCACAAACTGGCACTTAAACTTGAGACCTTCGTCAGCACTTAGATCACACAGTAACCCCACGATATGGCGCTCGTCCACCTAAAATATGTGAGCTTTGCATGCACCTTGAGATATACATAGCTGTAAAGAGGTATACTCTTTCGACCCTCTTTTCTACGTATTCTTTAGAGAGTGAGTGCTTAGAAAATTCAAGAGTTCACTCTGATAAAGCTTTGAATTTGATTGGTTGCAATAATTCGTTGTGAATGATGAAAAATTAAGTTAAATATTATGGCGTACATTTGAAATTTTTGAACGTAGAGGAAGTATGGGAAGTATTGATCTTCATAACGCACAGCTTTTCTGGATTTAATTGAGATGTTAGATTTGCTAGAAGCACAGCGCAGTTCTCATTATTTACGAGTACACATTCCTAAGCAAAGCAAAAACAATTGGCATTCAAAAATGTTAATAATGTTTTTGATGAACCGCTGAACCGGCTGTGCGGCTGATTTGTTTTGTTTAGCCAGTTTTACCCTAACCAAAAAAATATAAACCAAGCAAACGAGCAAAAATATTTATCGAATAAAAAAAATTCGGATACTATATATTGAATCGAATCGACCACGACATATCAACAATACGAAGGTTATGATGACGTCTCAGTGTCGGCAATACAAAGAAATTTTGTTTTAGCTAATAAATGTAGGGCAATTACAAAAACAAATCAAATATTGTAGGCCAACTGACCAGCTGGTCCTAAGAAAAATTCAATGAAATGAAAATTCGCAAGCCCACATACGTCATGGCAAAAACATATTGCCAATTTGAAATCATAAAATTTCTAGGCGCTTGAAGTGACAGAAGTAAATAAACCACATATTTGAAAGGGGGTAAACGCAGCCAGGGTCGGGTGGTACATTTTCTTCGCTTACACACTCTTCAAGTATTATTCAGTGTAGCTTGAATTGAATGTCTATATTCGATCTTTTAAATAAAAATATTTTTATGCTTTTTTTGCCAAAGCACACAAATAAAAACAAATAAAAAAATATATGTATAAGAAAAAACTAAGTAATATTTATTGGTTATCGCTTTCTTTGAAATGCTTTTTTCAGGCCAATTTGTTTGTAAATAAAACGTAAATTAGCCCCACCCACTGCAGTTAACAACCGTTCATCCACAGTTTTCGTCATTTCTTATTTTTAAGTGCCCACATGGCCTCACCTTCTTCACCTTAATGGCTAACACATACATACGTGAATACGTAAATACATTAAAATTATCAACCACAAAATTAAATGACTCTGTAAAAATTAGAGTAACAAATTTGTTTAATGTATCACAAAATAAATTAAAATTCAAATGACATTTGTATTTAGTTTAAGCGCAGGTCGATTCACTAATCCAGTTGGAAGTTATAGAATGGTAGCTGAGGGACCAAAAATTGTTAATGATTGTAGGGTATAATTGAAGAAGAGGGGGGTCGATAACGCAGTACGGTTATGATAAGTGTCATAATGAGATGTTTAGGGAGGCAAACGATTTTTTTTGCTATTTGGAAACACTGCTGTGGTTGTCAAGACACAAATCAGCTGACTATTTGAGGACAGAAAATACCGCTATATACCCCAGGATTATGCACATATGTGCATGTACATAGTTAAAGCGCATATTTTAAAACATTTTTTGAGTCATTTTGGGATAAATTGTGGTTCACTAATTTGATTTGAAACTGCGTTCATGGAGTTGGTCACGGCTCGTTGTTGGACATATTATGGGGTATAAAATTTGTAGTATACGAATAGCAACCATTTTATGCACCTTTTCCTACCACCGCTCATCTTTTGAGCTATTTTTTTTTATGTTTAACAGTGCTTTCTTCTTTAAAATTCATAGCACGTAGCAATTGCTATAAGGCCCCACGAGCCACTCACATTAAATGGACTGAATTGGAACACCAAAGTGAAGCATACTAATAGTTACTAATGTATATGTATGTATATATTTAACACACAAAAGTAAAAGCAAATTTCAATTGAGTGTCACGAAAAATCTTGAAAAAGTCCCAAAATAATTCACATACATAAATCAATTAAATGTTTAACGCATCGTTGGGCTTAACAACACTATTTGTATGTGTGCATAAGTACATAACCTTTGAACCAAGAAAGTAATGTGCGTAGTAGTATGTCCACGCAGGACTTGATTTATAAACATCCGACTAAGTTAATATAAAAATGGTTTCATCTTTCAATAGCAATTTCTGGTTGAAAGACAAAAGCGTAACTGGTATTTAGCCGTCGACGAGAACAACAAACATAAAAACATTGTTAATGTGCAACTGTGTATGTATTAGGGATGCTACGAATGTTCGCTTTGGACTTGTCTTCAATAACATTAAAATTCAGAATTTTTACCAAGAGCGCCCTATCTCACAGTAAATTTTAAATATGCTCTATCTCTCTTCAAAATTCAATACAGAGAAGGGGCACTTTGAAAATATTACTGGATAAGGAGTTCGTCATAAATATTTTAAAGTAGTAGGAAATTTCCACTCAGCCATCAAAGGAAAATACCGCCTTTTTAAGTCTCCCAAGTGGTAGTAGTAGAGTAGTAGGTAGTGAGTAGTCACCCACTCTTTAGTCACTACATTATTCGACAATTCGTGGTATTTACTAAATATGCTATTTGGGATTTTTCGGATTGAGAAACCCTTAGTTTCAAATTGGTGGTTGATTATATAAGATCATTTCCTGCTCCCTCCGTATAAAATAACCAACGCCGAACTTAGTCTAAGTACTTTCTCAAAAAGTGGCATTCGTAACAACCCTAGGAAGCTTGTTTTTAATCATTCACCCATAATTAAGTAATAACCACGTTTTACGTACGTATATAAATATTAGTGATACTATGTTTTTGGATTGTCATATTCAAGATATAGTTCCACAGTTCTGAAATTAGTCCCGAAATTTTAAAATTCGCTAATTTACAATAGTTTATATTGAAAAATGAAGTGAAAGTAATGAAACCGTTTGGGAAGGGGGTTAAGGGGAGTTTCTATATTCCGAAGAGAGGGAGTTGGACCAGAAAATCACCGCCTTGGATCGCCCCTGATCTAGTCTTAAAAAGTATATCTAACAAATTACTACATTTAAAAAATTTATTGATTATTTAAAATGACAGTTATTTTCTAAAAACATAGCAAAATCAAATCAGTGCACACATTTCTTTTTCTAAAACGAACTGAACTGTTTAGGAAATACTTTAAGTTGCTAAAGGATTGAGCCAATTTTTTAAGCAGATCATCTTGATAAACACAATTTTTGTTTTAGTTTATAATATATAGAAATCTAAAATTGTCACAAAAATACAGAACATTTGTAATTTTTAAAATCTGTGTTTACCAACTTTTTTGATATGGAATATGTTGCATTTAAATAAAAATATGAAAAGCTAAAATATTCAAAAATAATGTGCATCAACACAGAAATTAAGATATTCATCATCATATTTCCAATACGGAAAATCCCCGGGATTGTAAAAGAGCACGGGATTCCGGTTTTGCCATCCCCAATAAATTCGTTCAAAATTACTGAAGCTGTGATTCAGCGGTAGCCGCCTACTATGTCTGCAAAGCGCAAATAAAAAGTCTGCTGACCCGTACGCTATCGTCCATCCTGCCCCCATTAGCAACTAAATACAAACACAAAAACTCAACAACAAAACTGACAATTTATTGCATTTTTGTTTGAAAGTTTTACGATACTTGTTTCCACAACATACTCGTGCATACATATTTACATGCAAATCATTGGCGTAATGGAAATCTCTAGTTAGAGAGGATAACAGTATTTATTTTGAAGTGGAGAGATCAGTGGCCAATTGACTTTTAGTTGGCCACAAAATTTTTATGTTTTAATTTGGTTAAATGTATTTATGGACGCTAGTAAAAAGGTAGTAAAGAAACCCCACAAAAAAAAAAAAAAAATTGTATGCAGCAGAAATAGCAGAAATTCGAGGTATTCACTGTTAGCTGCAAATTGTAAAATGTTATTACAAAATTATATAGTATAATAGAGCCGCTAGAATCAATCTTGCCAGCCCTGTTCGAAACATCGAAGAACTCAAATTTTATGAAATTACTCTTTCAGTTGTACTATCCTGAGATTTGTGGGAACCGGCGAAGGGTTGGTTGGCCCAACATCGCAATGCTTCAAAAAGCACCTCTTATGGCGGTGTCTTTTCTTATCTCCGTTGTCTTATCTCAGTCGCTCAATGAACTGACGGTGAGGTATCCAAGTAAACTTGGCCAAGCTTAAGCGAGATGCTGCTTAAAAGCTATGGGAATTCCAAAAAATGTCTTCTGTCTTAGTTGTAGGGACGAGTCAGCGTTAGAAAGAGCTGAACACCTCATGTCAACGTTCCGTAGAAATACCTTAAAAATCTTTTGTCACGAGCTCAACCGAGTTATGTCGCTAATAGATTGGTCGATTACCAGGAGCTGTATTATTTTCTCATATTGAATGCAAACGTTAATCTAAAATCAATGATTTCATGTAAAGATTTAAACTCTCGGTCTTCTGAAACATTTTTAAAAAATATGCTTCGACTGGCTAAAGATAATCCTCCTCAAGATAAATTTTAATAATATTTTTTTTTTCAACTAATTTGTAAAAATAAAAATTTGAATCTCATCTTTCCTCCAGAGTTGCGAAAGCATTCGACTTAGCAAAGTTCTCTCTAGCCATTGGCATTTTTTGGAAGTGCTAAATGTTGACAACCCGGGTGCTTCTTAGCGTGAATCACCCCAACCAGTCTCTACGTGCAGTTATTTGTCTGCGCTCTGCATAATTAAGTAGTCATTCTACGTCATTGTACAAATATTTCCAAAAAACCGAGGTGGGTGCGTTTTCGGTAAAATGACAAATTCGCAAATAAATATTTTGTTTAATTTTGTTATTAGTCATTGAGAGTTGACTTTGAGTAATAGCAATAGAATTGTAATATATACATATGTATGTGTGTGTATCTGAGTTTGGGGTATAACAGGTAAGCATCTTTGGGGCAAAGAAGAAAGTTTGAATTATTTTTCGCCCCAATGCTATTATCGAGTGTTAAATTTTGTGATCCAATTACTGAGTATCTTCAATCAGGGCTTAAGAGTTTATGTGAAATACGCATCTCGCTATCTTTAGCTCTTTGTGGTTTGTACATACCAATGTGAATAAACCTTCATTGTTTTTGCTTGTTGCCTTATAATGTTTCATATATTTATGTGAAATATTCAAATGAGGCTCAAGGTGAAAGAAAGCGTATGGTGGGAGCTGCAATGGATAATAATAAGCTGAGTTCGGTGCTTTTTTTTTTAACAATTATCATGGCATTCACATACTTATATACATATAAAAGATATACGTCTGTTTAAAAGTGTGTATATATACATTTTTTTTTAAACAATCCTCGTAGACACACCCACACATGACCCTTTTACTTACAACAAAATATTTGTAATCATTCATCATAGTGAATCTTTCGCTTTGTATGATCGAAGTACACATAAGGCATATCAATTTACTTAGTAACCACCTCAAAATGGAGCTATATATATATATGTTTTTATATATTATACGATTTTTGCTGAGATTTAAGGTTGTGGAATTTTTCTTATCGCAAAAAAATAAAATACATATACATACATATATCATGAGCCTGAACACCTTACCCTGAAGAGAAAATCTCTACGCACACCTTTTTCAGTTTATAGTAAAAAAATTGCAATATAAATTCATATATGTCAGTAGCGAATCCACGATTTTGACAAGGGAGGGGGGGAGTGGGTATATATGTATATAATCAGCTTTTCAGTGGATTATAATAATCAAGACAATGTCAAGACCCCGAAAAAATCCTACCAATATGAAGTGATTTGACTGATGTTTTAATGGCGCTATTTCTGGATCGTTGCTGAACAAAAAAGGGCTTCTGTTGGGACAACTTGATATTCTTGTCAGTGTAAGAACCTTTGTGAGATCATTTCGGGAAACTCCTTCTATTTTGTGAGATATTTTTAGGAGTGTTTTCAAAAAGTTTCCAGGACCATATACATAAGAATCATTTCGGGGCTTTTTCGGGGTAGTTTTGGGATTGTTTTCAGCGCTTTTGCAGGATCGTTTTGGAATTTTTTTCGGACCATCGTAGAGCCAGTTCAGAACTATTTTCGAGATAATTTTCGCATTGGTTCTAAAATGATCCCGAGGACAACCTCAAAACAATAATTTCAAAATGTAAGTAATTTTTTTTTCAAAATCTCGATATTTCAGAATTATATTGAACAGCGCTCTATTACTTGCACAAACGCCTTATCTCAACTCAAATTGTATGGAAATTTAGTTGAGATAGAGCGTTTTTAAAAAATATGTACTTTGAAATATTTTTACACTAAGCCATGGAACTAGAATTCAAAATGCCCTGCTGTAGTTACTCAACTACCTCCTTTAAACTTCCAATCCATATACATACATACATATGTACTTTGTATTTGGCATTTCATTTCTAATTTTGTACCGAAAATGTGTCACCCTTGTCACTAACTTCCCAACAGGGTATGCTTGCTCGCAGTTTATGGTATACTGTGATATCCAAATATTCTATTGTCATGAAATTGTAAATCCATATATCTATCTTTCATAGTATCTACTATTATATCTGGGTTTGCAACCGTTTAAAAAAATTACTGTTTCGGTTGTGGTTTCGTTCAGAACAAAAAAAAGAGTGTTGACGAAATCGCTCAAAGGCTCGAATGGAACTGAGCTACAACTTATCGCAAATGTCACCAGCTATCCATGGGGAACTCTAGATTTTTTTTCTCTGAACTTATTTCAAGAAGCTGGAATTCGTTATTTGATGCTCCTACCAAGAGTATGAAGCATTGGTTCTGTCTATATTCTGCCAGTGAGGTCTCTTTCACACCATAAATCGAAAAACCTCAATTACGCTTTTCTCTCTTCGTTGTATGCCCAATATCGTACACGTCGCAAGGTCAAGTCAACCGCACATTTACAATTAACGCATAATTTCATGCTAAATCACTTCATTTGCTTAGTCGATTTCACTAATGTAATGCAGCTACTTGTACATATGTATGTTTGTCAGTGTATATATTTGTAGATAATTTACAAAATTCTTGCTGCTTATCAAAACTGGTATTTTTGTGTAGTTAGCATGAAATTGCAGTTCTATTTGTTGTAAAATGCGCTTGTCATACAAGTCGTCACACATTTTGAAATGTTCTATTTGCTTAATATCAAGTTTGAATTTTGTTTAATTGACGTCATTTGGCCATTCATTCATTCATTTACTCATTTATCCATTGACACCATTGGATTTTGTTTTGACTTAATGTACTCGAATTTACTAAAAGGCCCAATGTTGTGAGCAAAAACACACACACATAGTACAAACAAAAACAAATAAAAGAAACATCAATTTGGCAGCTAAAGATTTTGCACATCATTTTTCATTAAAAACAAATAAGTATGTGCAACAAAAAATATTAAGAGCATAAATTAAATACAGACATACATACAAACGAACATAGTTACATAGTCATCTTATAGAATATTTGTTAATGATGGCAGTGAATGCAGCTAAAATTACACCACAAGTGGGACTGTACTCCGAGGTTGTTTAAAGCACTCTCACTTTCCTACTGCAACACTGTGCAACAAAAGTTCAATATTTTGTATTTTTTTTTAAAGTGTTGCCACTCAATACGCTTTTATGGGGTTGGCAACTCCATTTTTTTTTTGTAATGAAGTGAAATATGCTAATATAGGTGTAAACCGAATGTCCTGTTTAAAAAAAAGAAATATTTCCAGGTAAGTTTTCCAAATAGAGTTGCCAGATATTTGAATGAAGTTCTTAGCATAGGTAAATGCTAGATTTCAAGTTCTCCTACTTAAGGTTTGACACTAGCAATATTTAACAGGTTTGCCACCCATATAATATTTTTAAAAATTGATTCGACTAACCAATATGTCAACACAAATGTTCTAAGGTAGATGCCAACTAATCATAATTGTAGTCATAATGGGACTAGATGGCAACCCAATCCGCTGGTATCAAGAAAAAGTCTTGGCATACATATGTCTATGAAATTATGTATGTATGTACGTATATGTTTAAGCGATGTGCTGCAATTTTACATAACTTTTTCAAATTGAGAATTTTCTACCGAGTCGCCATCTTTATGAAATTAAAAAAAAAATTTAATAAGATATGTCCAAATAATTCGTTTTTCAACCAAAAATATTTCGAGGTATATAAGTTTTTGATATATGCCATTATCCCAAAAAAGAATTCTTTGAATTCATCAATGATTGGATTGATTATTGTTTGGTAAGTTCGAAAAACTTAATTATATGCCAACCTTTAAAAACTTCGGGAGCTGCTCGGTTGAGCGGGTACTGTTTACTAATTGCGATTAAATAATTGATTAAAAATATTTTAAATTAATCCTTTTTTTGAATACTCAAAGTTGTTGAGTTGTCAGATACCGATTAAAAAGATCCAAACCCCGGGATAATCAAATATATTAGATTATAATTAAAATTAAATTGGTTTCATTTGTCACTAATTATTACTCCCTGATACATTAATTAATCAAATAGAGATTAATTTATATGTTTCGATTAATTGATGAATTACACATCTCTATAAGTAATGTATTATTCCCAACTGTTCTAGTACATACAAAACGAGGGCTTGCAACGTCACAAAAAACGAAACACCTTGCCCAAAGCTTTGCTGGTTTCGTGTGGCTCGGAAAGCTAAATGTCAGCCCGGAAGGGGATGTTTATCAATGTTTTTTTGGAATAGCCGGATAAGCTTTATAGTCAAATTCAAATATGGTGGCATGAAGCCAACTAATTATCTTGATCCTTCTACAAGATTTTACATACCGTGAAGATTTTGTCTATAGTAGACTTATCGGATCTGGCTTCATTGTTTGGCATTATTTTGGAAGCTTATTTCATTGATTGACTGATAATCCTTGGTCATGCTTCTCAACAAATCTTTGGCTACGTGTTTGAATAACTAGGTGGGTGTTCCGTCAATACCTGGTGTTTTATCATATACCAAAATTGGGTGCTGGGACATTATAACCATTGTCAGAGACTGCAGAATCGGGTATGGCATTTAAAAATAATGGAGAAATGTCCCCTTAACAATCTAGGTGGGTTTAATATGTCGGCTCATCGACCTTGTAATCTTGCTTCATCCGCCGAATCATTTAGAATTTTCGCTTGTTACTATTTACTTGGTTCGACAGGGCGTATGATGAACATTCAGCCGCCGCTTTGACATTTCTATAAAATATTCTAAACTCAAATTAAATGTGAAAAATAAGAAGAGCGCTGTCTTTTTAGCCTCATATTTTGCAATGAAACTTGCGACATTGCAAACTCGAAAAAACTGGCTTTTCGTAGGTAAGTAAACAAATGGAAGTCTTGTCTTAGAACTTTATAGATGTGCCGTTGCTTGAAAAAGGGCGTGGCAACAAGACTACACATTTCTTTACTTTGAATACAAAAATACATAGTTGCCGTTTTCTACTTGTATAATTGCTTGCGCTTGTAAGCCAGAATAGCCAAGTTCTTATGCATAGGGATTAAGCTTGGATAATTTTATAATTAAAAATGGATGATTTGCATCAATTTCGATCTGCTTTTGCTGGCACAGAACACTCGAACAAAATTATATTACTTTGTGTTTTTGAAATTTTTAGCTGGCTAATATTTGCTGTTGCACAGTGTAAGTATTGGCCTAAGCAAGCGCTGCTCAAGTGTCAGAACATGAAACTTTTTGAAGTATGTACCATGAAGCTTACTCAATGTTGCTGTAATCATTAATCAATGATTAACAAAGCCGCACACTTCACTTCGAGTCATTTTTAACCGTTAAAATATTTGCATTACAAACAGCCACATTGCTTGCCAATTGGCAGCGCACTCGGTCGGTGTTCATCAATACTTGTTAAATGGCGCGTAATTTATGTCAAATTCATGGCAAGCGAAATACTCGTAAGAAACTTTGAATGTGACTTAATTTTTTCACTTAACTATTATTTTTATTTGTAATACGCACACAATTGAATACAAATTACGGCAAATTATTCAAAAAGGTAAGTTGTTGTAAGAAAAAAAAAAAAACACGTTAATTTTTTTTTCTGCTTTGATAGTAAACAAACGTTTTTGCATTTAAGTTATTTCATTGCTCGCATTAAAGCAAAAAGAAACTTGATTTTCCCGCGTTACGATTTCCACTACCGGCAACTGGACGCTACAACTGCCACATATTTAAACCACGCGAATTATGTCTGCTTGCGTGTTTGTATTGCTATTCAAGTTTGCCATTTTTCAACCGTCAATGATTTGGAATTTCCTTGTTAAACCGCCAACGGCAACCGCTCTGTTCGGATTTTCCGAATAGACTGACAAGTGTTTGCTACCAAAATATATCAGCTACCAGCAGCCAGCAGCAAGCACCAGCGGCCGACAATTCGCGAATTCGCTATCAACAACACAGCAGAACGACAGCAATTGACAAGAAAACCGTAGTTGTAGACGTGCAGTGATAATCGTCGTAGGCAACGTCACACAGCTGACAATAGATTATTGGCTAAGATAGGATTGGTTTGTCGTTGTGTGGGTTCTGGATTATTTCGAATTCACTGAATGTTTTATCAGTTTGTGACACAGTGGTATATGCAACCCAGCAGCTTTAATATGGTGTGATTGGTTTTATTGGAGGGGAAGTAATGTATGTCTTATATTCTTACAGCGCAGAGTTGATGCTAGAGATGTGCGCTTAAGAAAGTAATCGTGCATGTAAATTAATCTCAATTTCATAAACTATTTAATCATAGAATAATCATTAGCGAATTGTCAGCCATATTATTTTATTTTTGAATATTATCTTATTAATTTTATTATTATAACAATTAAAGCTTTCTTGATCAAGAAAATTATTAGTCGAAAATGTGTTTAATCGATCAGTTTTGCAACAGGCGGTCAGATGCATATTTTGCTGAGAAGTATTCAATGGAGAAATAAATTCGGAGAGTTTGCCAAGCCACTGCTTAGGGGTGACCCCGTTGAGAAAAAAAAATTTCGAATCACTCTATCTGTCCCAGGACTCGAGCCTTGGACCTTTGTGGCTGTTGACCAGGACGGACGCCAGAGTACTATTAAATCCCTAGACAAAATTCGTGAAGTGTTTAGCGGAAGCGATAACGCCTCAGAGTTCTATTCAGAGGAGAGTTTCACTAAGAGGCCTTTTCTCATGGAAGCCTAACATCAAACCAACCAAGAGTTGTAATGGACAGAACAGGGAAATACGACCATGACACTTTCCCTCGTTTATCCGAGTGGTTATCTATCTCACGATTCAAGGAGCTAGCATCCCTTATCAAAAAACTACCGACAAAAAATCGCTGGATCAATAAGTATTTCGCGGGTGTATGAATTAGCCCCCAGCGAATTAACCCCCACCGGGCAAAATGACTTAAGCCCCACCAATTTTACAACGAAGCAGATCTCGGGTGCGCTTTGTGAAAGCTGATGAAGTATTTGGATACTGCTCAGCTTGGGAGAATAAGCTAGTTAAGGTGCTCTAGAGAGAAAAATTCTGTAAACGGCCCGAGCCATCAATCGAAGATAACTTTTAGGGTTCTCTACTCGATCAACGGAATTAGGGTTGAAGTAAACCAATTGATTGGATCTTATAAGTGTGGCCCAAGGACAAATGTCGTATCCGCTTTTAACAGCTTGAACTGAATTGTTAAATTTTGACTCTGATGACGTTGAGCAACACCGCCTTCTTCAATCATCATTAGCTATCATTATCATCATTAGCTATCCTGCTTCTTTTTCCTCCCTGTTTCTGTTCTTTTCTCTTCAGTTTCCCATTCCAGTTGTAAGTATGGATGTATCAGTTTACAAATACGAGCAATGGGATGATTTTCTTTTTATTTTGGTTCAAAAAATTCAAGTTTTGCGAAATCATTCAACCATTCAGAAATTCGGCACGGA
The DNA here is from genome assembly GCA_951509765.1 of Sphenella marginata. Taxonomy (NCBI): domain Eukaryota; kingdom Metazoa; phylum Arthropoda; class Insecta; order Diptera; family Tephritidae; genus Sphenella; species Sphenella marginata. The sequence continues at coordinate 91,832,341 of OX608079.1, read as the reverse complement.
TGGCAGCACAAATTTGAAAGTTTTTATATTGCAAAGCTGTTAAAGCTATTAACTAGTTATGTTACCGGACAGTTTTGGGCGAAAAGCTTAAAAACATAGCAAAATTCTAACATTTATTTATGTAGGTATCTCTTATTATCATTTTTACATAAAAAGCTTTTTAAGAAAGCTCATATCCATTTGTTTGTACGAGTATAAAATTGCTTGATTAAACTTACAATTGCTGTACATACATAAATATTTTGAGCTTTTCCTGCTTCTACGTTTGGTTAATTTTATGAATGAAATGTTTGCTATCGTAAGATAATTAATGAACATTATAATGCTATTAGAGAGAATAAGAGAGCGAAGCGCAATTAGATTAAACCTTTAAACGCTAATTTGTTCAATTAAATTCTTTTATAAGAAAATCGAATTCCAAATGCATATATATAATTGTGATATTGATACCTAATAGGGCTTCTTTAAAATAATCCCACATTGGGCAAAATATGAACCAGAATAATCTTAAAAATATTCATAAAAAACGGCTATCCAACGAAAAGTGTGTTTCATTGGTGAGGTGCAATAAATTCATAGCAAATAAAGCCATGTGGCCTTATTTCTCAACATATTGATAAACACATTAAGTCATGAAATTAGTACTGTATTTATTGTCGGTGGCTCTTTTTTTAATAAAAGTCAAATTATTTATTTATTTATATATGAAAGTTTATATAAGCTTAATAAAATTAATATACATATAAACTATAACTAAAGCAGCACTAGCTACAGAAGCTTTCGCAAAAAAAAAAAATCAATACCAAACTAATGGGAGGCTTAAATACATTTTAGATCACTCTAGACTCTAGATGTATCAACATTTACTCTTTACCTAGTATTCGTTAACCATACTGCTATCCCCTGCTTACGGGCATTAGTGTAGCAATGGCTATCTCTCTTTCGCTGTTTAGTGTTGGGAGTGTAACGGAGTTAGAGACGGTCGAAACTTGAAATACTTTCCCATATTGCTACGAGTATAACCCGCCGTTGCTATAAAGAGAAGGACCTTTAGGGCCACTTTCATAAAAGCCGGTAGCCGCTAACCGGAGTTTAATTAACGTATTTTGCACGGATAGCTGTCAAATTAATCACTGATTAGGCTTAACCGGCTTTTATGAAAGTGGCCCTTAATATTCCATTGCTATGTATAAGTTTTTCGCACACTTCAGTTCCGATTCACACTTATGGGGAGAACAAAAAAGGAAACGGATTTTTAAACGTAATATATTACGTTTATCTTACTGCACGAATACATCCTCTTTTTATTTTGCTTGACCTATTCTCTTGTGTTTGGCGCTATGTTGTTGTTTTAGCAACAAAATCACTCCCCGAAGGTTGAAAGAACAGTCCTTGGTCGGATATGAATCCGGTACGCTCCGGTACTCCCTTGCGGTACTGCCCGACTGTAGCGATTTGGTATGACCAGTGTAACCTCTAGGTCATGTCATCCCTCCTTCCGAAAGGAAAGAAGAGATGGGTAATGAGAGGTGAGAGGAATCATATCCGTAAATCAACCATCGAGTTGCACATCATTACCTTTGCCTCTTACAACCGATATGCCTACCACGGGCATATTCCAAACAGCTTCCCGCAGGGGCTTTTTGAGTTTTTCGACCGGTGAAAAAAATTAAAACTGAACATTTAATTTTTATTTTTGAGGAATAAAATATCGCTCAGGAATAAGTTTCATTTGCGACTTAAAAAATAAAACTCAAAAAGGAGTGATTAGATGTATGTACATATATAGGTTTGCTCAATTTTTTGTAATCAATGCGGATTTCCGTATACTTCAAACTGTTCTCCTATACCTCCAAAATAATCATTATCGGGGGTCCCTGTTATATATGTATGTACATATCGCTCGTTACATTGTAAACAGAGTTAACTCGAAATTTTGATTTTTTGGGAAAACGCAAATAAAGTTTTGTCTATTCAAACAGTTAAGATAGGTGGTACTAGATGGGTCACGTCAATTTATAAGGTATGACGGCAAACTATAAGTACTAAGGTAGTATACTGATAAGCAAAATATTTATATGTATTAATGTGAGGGAGATGCTAAATTCCATCCAAACTCTTTTCATTCTGAGATAATTCACTTTACAATACAAAATTTATTTAGAAAAAAATAGCTACATACGGAAATTTTTTAAATACTACAGTTTCATACAAAAAAGAAAATGGGTTTTTTGAAATAATGCGTTTTTATTTTCTAATAGAGTGAATCAACTCGAAAACAAACCACTTTTTGATCTAACAAAACCTGAGAACATCTTTGTCTGTTGGTGGAATATAGATTTATTTCGAATTGATTCACTTTACTTTTGAACAATAAGCTACAAAAATTTATAATACACAGATACAAATACATCTATTTCCGCCATTTTTAGTTCAATGACTATTTTATAACGTTGAATATAATGTCCTTGGCTAGCTATTAAAATGTATCGTACTATCTAAAAAAGTTAAAATTTTGAGTTAACTCTGTTTACAATAGAACGAGCGATATGTACTTGATCTTTCTTCATCCATAGTTAATGTAAGTTTATTTTCAGCGGGCGAATTTTAAATAACACCCAAGTGTAGCACTTCACGTGCTTGCTTTACCTAGATAGTCAATTGTCTATAGCTTATGCCTGCGCGTATTCACCAGGTAATTATATTACTTATAATATGCTTCTATTTACGACCTGAACTACTTGGCCCATTGTCAATAAGAGGGTGCAAAAGAGTTCCAAAGAGGAGATGACTCAGCCCGACAGAAAAAACTATTCGCCAAAAAAACAATTAATGCGCAGGCAGGCAGTTTCGTCAAAAAATCGATAGCAAATACGAAACAATAGGTAAAAATCATAATAATATTTAATAGACGTTAGTATGTACAAATGTTTCCAAAGCCAACAATCAAATAAACGTTTATGAAAGTTTCAACGTTCTCAAACAACAAAAAAAAAATTGTAATTTACTGCAGCTTGTTTGTGAGTATCCATAAATAAATAACAGAAATATACATATCCATTGTGTACCTCAGAGAAATGCATGAAGCCAATCACCGAATCGGAGCTCAATTGCTGACTCGATGCATTAGTATTGCTCGTTGCATTAATATTGTGTCAAATAAAATAGACTGAGCCAAATAAGACTTTTTTATTATTATTTTTTAGAATAAATAAAATATATAAATATCTTATAACTTGAAATGTGTTATTCTTGTATGTATGTATATTTGCATATCCACTACTATCTCAGGAACGACTTAACCGAATTGGATGAAATTTGGTATACAGGTACTATGCTTTGTTTTAAGACTTTCTACTTTGGTTTTGCCACTTGCGGTGGTTCACAGGGTTGCCACCTATACCAATTTTTTTTTAAATATTAAGCAATATATGGCAATATGGGTATCAAATGAAAGGTATTTTAGACCGTATACCAACCAAAATACTTTCGAGTAGAATTTTCAACTAGGGTTGCCACCTGACCGCATTTTATATATTCCTTCAGACAGCGACCACTATCTCGGGAACGGCTACACCGATTTCGATAATGACTAACCCGATTTCCTTCTAAGATTTTTTACTTGGATGTTGCCCCTAAAGTAAGGTTAGAGGGTTGCTACCTTTCCGATTTTTTTTTAAATATTAAGCAATATATGGCAATATGGGTATCAAACGGAAGGTATGTATTTCACGCCGTATACCAACCAGAATATTTAATACACAACAGGTGTCGCCATAGTATGTTAGTTACCTATTTGATAAACAGATGGCGCTATGCCCATTTAGTTTTACAGCGACAAATTCGAAAAATACCGAGCAAGGCTCGATCACCCAGGTAATATAAAAATCTTTATTTAGTATTTATAAGTCTGTTATTTCCTAGAAAAAAAGTTCGAAAGAAAATTGTCGTTAGGTCTACGGTTCCAGAGTAATCAAGGTTTCAACATTGATATGATTTGTATATTTAAAAAAGTTAACCACTTTTTTAGCAAATTGTGCTACCGGATGTGTGTATCGAGCTAGCAGATTAGAACGATTTTTTATTTCATTTTAGTAACAACTTTTATAAAAAATGGTTCCATAGTCTTAAAGGAAGTTGAAACAGAGAAACCAATTTTTTTTCGTTTTTTGAAGTTAGAGCAGAATCGTTGTTGCTTAGCAAATTCTGATACCAGATGGGTGTACATATTTCTTATTTTAATTTTGATAAAATAATGTTTCCAGATGATGTCCGATATAAATTTATTAATTTGAGTAAACAAAATTTGGGCCAAAAGCAACAAGAAAAATATAATTACATTTTTTAAACTCACCACTAAATATCGAGTACCTTTTGAAAATGAACTTATAAACTTTTTGTTGAGATTTTGTGTTTATCGTTTTTCTACAGTGAAAAATGGCAGTAACTCCCGTCTCGAAAAGTTGTGGCTACGACCCTGGTTGCTGTTGTTGTTGTTGTACCAGTACTTTGTGCTACCCAGTCGACGCATCCATTGACACATGTGTATGTATGTATGTACGTATGAGAATAATCAACGAATGTAAACATAAACAAATAAAAAATAGTAGTTAAATTAATAAATAAATACATACAAACAGTTTAATTTGCAAATAAAATTGTGTTTGAAACAATACGCAGCAGCAATGAACCTTCATTCTTGTGGTATTTAATTGTAGTGAACATGAATGGATTTCAGGTGAGTAAGTACGAGCGTGTAATTTCGAGACCACTTATGTACATATGTATGTATGTATGTGTGTGGTTTGTATGAAATTTTCAGTGAATAAAAATTTTAAATTTGTTGAATGTCATCAAACTATAAATAAGCCAAACGTATATCATTCGCGGTCATCTGAATTTGCAACGCAGACTTAAAACAATAATTTGACATTTGTTATGTGTCAAAGTTCCCAAACGTTTATTTTTATTTCAGTGAATATGTACAGTAGCCTCTTAAGAGTAGGTTGTTGACGTGAGCAGTGTTGCATTAAAAATAATTGATTACGAAATTGCAAAAGTCAAGGACAACCCTCGCAGTATTGAGACCACCACACTTGCCGATTTCTTGGAAGAACCACTCACGTCGCATACCAGCCTTAACCGGCGGTTAAAGAAATTTCTAACATTATTTTATTTCCGATTCTGAATTGATGGTTTGGGATCGCTCCATTTTAAAAAAAACATATGCAGGTCAGTACTACAAGGCCAGTTGAGATGCCACGTAAAGACACCATTTCTACTCGTCTTCGAACCGTTCTGAGGGCCTGATGAAGCAAATTATACAGCGTAACCAGGAAGTTCCCTTAAGTTAGCAATAGCTAATGAAACTTAAACTGCCCTCTTTCCTTGTCTTCCGTTTTGATCTTTATTTCACTTGCCCATACATATGTCTTCATCTCAATTCCTATTTCCAGTTCTATGTCTGTATCCATTTTCATTTTAGTTTCCTTATTAGTCTCCATCTTCATCTGTATCTCCATCTCCATTCATTGTTTATATCAGGATTCAGCTACATTTCGATCTATAACTTCATGCCACTCCATCTCCATCTTTCCCTCTATCCATCCCTATCTAGATATTAAGCTCCATATTCTTCTTTACGCCCTTCTCTATTGCTATCTCTTCCATCTTAGTATGAATTTCCATTTCCATTCCGGTCTCTATCTCCACTTCCATCTCTATCCAGATTTCCATTCCTATCTTCATATCCATCCCTATCTCTATTTCCAAAAATTGTAAAAATATACTCCACTCCAATAATTGCATCACCTTACTCCTCAACCCTCATTGTACAAATTCAAGATCGGATTCAGGCAGAGCCCCAATCATAGTAAATAGCATCTCATATTACTATATATCGCCAGTATAGCATTTATGCAGGTATGACTTTGAGAAATCCACTTTTGAATGTTACAATTTAAATTTAATGAATAAAAATAAAATAAAAATAAAATAACGCACATGACAATCAGATGAGGAAGTGAATTAATTAAATAATAACTAATACATTTACTAAATTTTAATTGAGCGCTTAATAGCGGCTGAGTCATGTAAGTTGTGATTTCGGAGTTTACCTTGTTGTTGCTGTTTTTGTAATGCTTGCAAATTTTGCTCTTTTGCTTAGATCACAGGTGGTGTGAAAGAGCACAAGCAACAAAAACAATCGGATATAAAAAATGTGGTAAGCTTTGCGGTCTTTGGGAGGTCAATTAAACAAAGCGAAGGGATTACAAATTGTAGATAAAAACAAAAAAAAAAACATTATTTCCTTCCACCATATAAATACATACATATACTATGTTTGCAAAAATACCCAGAAAAAATGGTGTAAGCAATAAAGAATATGGTGGCGTCGCTGTTTGGCAGAGGAAAGTGAATTCATTGATTAAGCATAAAAAAATGGCCATCGAAATCGGAAATTTTACATGCGGAATTTCTTAAAAAAATGTTGAGGATGCAGTTTTCCTTGAAATTTTCAAAATTGCATTCATCGGGGTGCTCAATAATTTCTATATGTATATTTCATAAACAAAATTTAAGTTTGTAGGGCAGAATATTTTTTTAGCAGCCTGTACAACATAGCTGTTAAGAATTGATTACTAATCGTAATCATTAGTAATCTGATTACTTTGTATTTGAGAGTGAAATAATTGATTACAATTCGATTATCTTGTTCCCAACTAGATTACGTAATGATTACGATTACAAATAATCAAAAAATAATCACGATTACTCCAGATTACTAAAAAGAATCAAAAAGAATCAGAAAGAATCAAAATAAATAATTGATTCTTTCACAGATTCTTTTTAATTCTTTTTGATTATTTTCATTTCAAAATACCAAACTTTCTTCCTTTTGCTTTTTTTCATTTTTAAGACATTTTTTTGTAATTATTTTATTTCTAACAAATAAATATATTAAAGACAAAATAAAGAAATATACACTGAAAAAAAAATCTAGAGTAATCGTGATTATTTTTTGATTATTTGTAATCGTAGTCATTACGGAATCCCAATATTTGAAAGACACAATTAAATAATGATTACAATTCTTTTTAGAAAATAATCTAATAGATTACTAATCGTAATCATAATTTAACAGCTATGCTGTACAATAAAAATTCTAGAAATTCAGAGAAATTTATGAGCCTTGCACATTTTATACTAAAATTTAATGGGGTACAAAGCTTCGTAATTCCCTCTAAAATTGTCTCATATAACAATCGTGTGACAGATTTTATGTCTTACATATGTCAAAAAAATAAACCTTCTATAAGATTAAATTACACAAATAAATTCAACCAGCTACTACAACGTACGTATTATATTTTGGTATAAATCTTTCGTATTCGTCTTTCATACTTAATTATCGCATCGTAATTTCTTTTATATCTTTTAAAGCCGGCAACCAGTTTTCGTCACTCCCCAGCAAACCGTATGAGCTCAGAATGAGCGCATAAAGCACTCTTTCCTCTGAGCGCTCACACTCATAATGAGCTCATAAAACAATCATAAACAGTCATAAAACGCTCATATTTGAGTGTCATTTTCTATGAAACTGGTCACTCATAAAAGAGCTCTCAGTTTCATGCATAAAGCAGTCTTTTATGAATGAATTTCTGCACGCATTTAGAGCTCTAAAACCAGTTCATAAAAGAGTCTTTTTTGACCTTTTTCTCCACGCATTAAGAGCTCTAAAACCAGTGCATAAAAGAGTCTATTTTGACCTTTTTTCCACGCAGTAAGAGCTCTAATTTCATGATATTGCTTATTATTATATTTATTTATAAAATTAAATCTAAATCTAAACACGTCTTCACCTTTTCAAAATTACAAGCAAACTAACTTATTTTTCTTTATTTTGCATTTCACATGTTTATATTTACTGTTACCGAAAACGCTCATATTTATGTGCACGTGCAGAAAAGACTCATAAAACGCTCATATTTTTGCGCACGTGCAGAAAAGACTCATAAAACGCTCATATTTATGCGCTCGTGCAGAAAACACTCATAAAAACGCTCATATTAGAGCTCAGAATTAAGAGCGCTCCGAAGCTGGTTTGCTGGGTCCTTTTCAAACTACAGTTAATAAGTTTGCAAGATATAGATCTTGCGCATACATATGTAAAACCAGTTCCGTCATTTTCGTTAACTTCAAGTTTTGTTGCGTGTCATTATTAAATTTAGTATGCCACTCAACAGCTAATTACTATGGGCCTACTATGCAACTTAAGCGTAAATAAAAACCAAAAAATGTAAAGCCCTCATGTTAAACACCAAATTAAAGTTGATATGAAATTGGGTAGAAAGAAAAGCAAAGCAAAAGAAGAAGGTTAGTGGATAGTTACATATATATTCTCACGATTACCATGTTTTGTGAAATAATGGAACTTCTTTCAACAATGGCCTTGTGTGTCAGAACTACAGTGGCGTATTATATATCGACTGATGAGTAGAAGATCACCCTATTTCAAAATATTTTTAAAAAACGCCATGTCTCAGAATTTTTTTCAATAAAACCCCATTTCAAAGATCCTTTTAGCACCGCCCTATCTCAAACTGAGTTTCAAAAACGCCCTATCTGAACGAAAATTTCATAGGGTGGGTTTTAAAAATATTTTGATATAGGGTGCTCTTCCACTCAGCAGTCGAGACGCTGCACACAGTTAATTTTCAAATCCCTAGGTTGCTGGGAAGATAGTTAAGATAAAATAAATAGCTAGACTCGTGCGCCATCTAGCGCAATTCTCTCATAATTTCGTGAATAATGTGCTAAGGTCTAAGTTTCTAGGTCGCCGTGAAGTTAGGTAAAATTCGAAATACGAAATTCTCAATTTCAAATGAAATACCTCGACACTTGCGCCACCGAATGGGTTTTCTTCACTTACATACCATTAATATAATGGTAGTAATAGTAGGAGCATGAGGTTCTATGTTCTCAACACATGCTACACTCACCCAGGATACCGCTAGGTAAAATATGGAACATGAAATTTGACTTAAACATTTGTCCAAAAAGTAGAGTTAATTAATTGAATAATAATGTAAGCAACTATCTCGTTCTCAATTGGCTAGGAATACAATAACTATCATTAGAGTATTAAAACGCCGAATATTAAGTTACGTTAAAGTAGACTAAGGTTGGGCTGATCACGTCTTAAATCTAGAATTAAGTATAAGAGATTACTAATAGCACCTTGAGTTATACTTAGAAAGTTGCCATTTTGAAAAAAAAGGAGAAGTCATTTCATTGTGGACACCGAAACGTCAACAAATATTCTTTATTTTTACAGGTACCTATTCCGCACTATTTCACTATCTTAGTAAATCCCAAATATTAACACATTCGAATTAAAGTAACAATTTCCTTGTTATATCGTTGAATGTGCTGTGGAACTCCTCTTTCTCAAATGTCAAAAATACACTGGGAGATTTTGCCGATCATTTTAAAAATTTTTTTGCGGACATTTTTGCTTTTATCTGTTCCGTTGCAGGTGGAAAAATGTCACGGTAATAGATTGCTGATAAACTTTAGCATTTCACACAGTACGCTAAATAGAATCTTAATAGTGGCATAGGCACCTCTAAGTTAGAAACTGAAGGTATGGACTCGTCATGTCATATTTTACACACGAAAAGCATGCAACTTTTCAACAGTATCCGATGCACCATCTTCCTGATCTTTATTACTGTTCCTGCAGCAATTCGCTCTAGTAATAACACCTTATGGTAGCAGAACAAGAGAACGATATCTGTGATAGATTTCAAATTTTTAATTTACCACAGGTCGCTCGAGTGAAATCAAGCCAATTCCTACTTTTTTCCAACCTGAAGGAAACATTATATCATGGCAAGGGAATTTCCCCGACTGTTGGGGGTCATATATGTATGTATATGTTTTGGTTTATCATAGAAGGAGCTGCTAGTTATTCACATTGTTTATCGCATCTCTGGGCACGTACGGATGTAGCGGCGATTCCGGAATGGAAAAGTTCTTACCATTGATCACGAATTTTCAATATCGAATATAGAAAGTGACCAGACTCAAAGGCAATAAAAATTACAAAGACGGGACTGCCATCGTTGTTGTGTTAGCACATATGATAATTAAGACTATGTAGTTTACATACATACATAATTCCCAACCAGTTGAACTCCAAAACGTATCATTGAAACTGGATTAATAATAATTATAAATCGAATAATCATTATTATTGTTTAGTAGTTATTTTTGTACGAATACCAATAATAAATAGAGTTTACACTATAATTAAATACTTCATTAGCGTACATAGCCAAACATATCATTATCACGTACTTACATACATACATACCAACAAACAATTCTCAACGTTTGGTCCACTCGATGTCACCACTTTCAATTCAATGCACACTAATTACTAAGCAACTAAGTAACTATTCATCAACTATACACTGTAAAAAAAAACCCACATAAAAATAAACAAATACAATAACAATTAGCTTATTGTTAATTATGCTATTAAGTTTTTAAATCTTTCGATAGGACTTAAGTACTCATAATGGTGATTAGCATCTATATAGAATTCAGAGAGCTTTGCCCGTATTTATGCATGTGTCTGTGTGTCTTTGTGTATGTTGGTACCCAGCAAACCAGCTTCGGAGCGCTCTTAATTCTGAGCTCTAATATGAGCGTTTTTATGAGTGTTTTCTGCACGAGCGCATAAATATGAGCGTTTTATGAGTCTCTTCTGCACGTGCGCATAAATGTGAGCGTTTTATGAGTCTTTTCTGCACGTGCGCAAAAATATGAGCGTTTTATGAGTCTTTTCTGCACGTGCACATAAATATGAGCGTTTTCGGTAACAGTAAATATAAACATGTGAAATGCAAAATAAAGAAAAATAAGTTAGTTTTCTTGTAATTTTGAAAAGGTGAAAACGTGTTTAGATTTAGATTTAATTTTATAAATAAATATATTTAATAATAAGCAATATCATGAAATTAGAGCTCTTACTGCGTGGAAAAAAGGTCAAAATAGACTCTTTTATGCACTGGTTTTAGAGCTCTTAATGCGTGGAGAAAAAGGTCAAAAAAGACTCTTTTATGAACTGGTTTTAGAGCTCTAAATGCGTGCAGAAATTCATTCATAAAAGACTGCTTTATGCATGAAACTGAGAGCTCTTTTATGAGTGACCAGTTTCATAGAAAATGACACTCAAATATGAGCGTTTTATGACTGTTTATGATTGTTTTATGAGCTCATTATGAGTGTGAGCGCTCAGAGGAAAGAGTGCTTTATGCGCTCATTCTGAGCTCATACGGTTTGCTGGGTATGCATTTTGCATACACCTGATGCTGTAATATAGAATCTACATATATATATTTATCAAAAGCTGGGATTATAGCGAGTACTGGCGTTTTTGCAAGTTTAATTGTTCCTTTGCGTTTTGCGTTTCTTACGAAAACTAGTTCCATGATGTTTGGTATTTAGTATTTATCTAAGTAACGCAGAAGGCATTTGTGGTGCAAAACACCATGTCATGCAACTCTTTGATTTAATTGCCTTGTAAATATGTATATGTTTGCGTTTTAAAAATATTGCATTAAAAATATGTTTAATTTATTATATACATATATGTACATACATATGTGCTGGGTGTTATTCAATCTTGTTTTTGTTTAAGGTTATGTATGTATTTTTGAATAATAAATAAAAGGTGGTGGCAACTCTAACAAAACCCGTTTTGAAACATGTATCCATCACAATACCCCTGAAATCAAGGAAAAATCAAATTCAATTCACAGGCATTACAATTAATTCGATTAATTTCTCTCATGATCTATTACATCTCTACCGTCGGCAGTTCTGTCGGAATAGCTGATAAACACCATTCAATGGCATTTGAGGGCATTTCCCACAACATACAAAATTGGAAATTCCTTGAAGATTTAACTGGCAGTGACCTTCAATATATCGATTTAGTAGCAAACTCGCAAAAGTATTTAAAAGATGTAACATATCGAAACTAAACAAAAAAAGTTTTTGAAAGTCCGACTAGCGTACTATGTTCGCCGGGTAAAACTGTTTAGACGATTGAGCGCCATTTAGGTAGGTAAGTAAGTAAGTAAGAGTGCAGTGAAATAAAGCCCAAGAAAATAACTCCCATTGGCGTTATTTCCCACTCAAAAGAGAAAAAATCCCCATGGGCTTTATTTCCTTTTTAACCTCCACCTTTCACCTTTTGCTGATGGGTGTTATTTCCCTTATCGAAGAGAAATAAGGCCCATGGACGCTAAAAACCAATTAAAACAAGCTGCTTCAAGAATTGACCTCCGTAACAATAATCTGGGGGGGGGAAACCGATATTTAAAGAAGTTTGCGAGATATTTGCAGTTAAAGTTCACAATTTTCTGTCATTTTCATGGGGTTGTTGTAATGGCATATTAGGCTGACCCAAAAAAGTGAACGTTGCCACGGCTCATGCAACCACCCGGAGTTGGCATGGCGTAGCCCAGGATTTTTTTTTAAGCTCGGCCGAAGGCTCCCAATGCGGAAAGGTGTTCTGCACATAAATACTATGGATCACGCCCCGAATTCGGGATCTGACCTGGGTCAATTTTCGGTTTTTAACTAATAACTTTTTACTAATCAACAGTTTGCGTTGGGCGTTATTTCTCATTTTAAAAGGAAATAAGAGCCATGGGCTTTATTTCTTTTTGCAGATGGGCGATATTTCCATTTAAAAAGGAAATAAGGCCCAATGGGCGTTATTTTCTTGGGCGTTATTTCAGTGCATCGTAAGTAAGTAAGCATTTTATTTGTTTCAACTTGAATCGTATTCAAAACATTTCACATCATAATAAAAAGCTTTTAGTCAGCATCTAAAAATCTAAACAGTAGCTTTATAAATATTTATGACTGTTGTTATTTTTGTTGTATCAAGCAACAGGTGTTTAAGGTAACAAATTGTAACTATTCGTTTAATATTCATGCATAAAACTTGCATTTTGTTTGTTATGATTTTTAGTGCCGTTTTAGCGCGTGAATCTCTGTAAATGTATATCTAAATTGTTGATGTAATTAAAATTGACTTTTTATCCATAAAGTTTTGTTTATTTAAAACAATTAAAATTCAAAACTTCGCACATCGAAGAAATCAATTGTCTTAGCGACCTTGCGAATTTCATTTGTTCGTAAACATTCGCTTTCCCTTTTTGTCCCTTTACTTTGAGCGCTTGAAATAATGCACACATATGTATGTATGTATGTACGATTATATAAGAAATTTTTAGTGTAAATGTTATTAAAACCAGCAAGGGGAGGATTCACCGATTTAACACGACCCATAGCTGCCAGACCGTGACTGCTGTCCAGACAGTAGCTTTTTAACATTGGTTAGCCTTGTCCAGTACATCCCGCTTTTGAATCACTCAGTATAAAACTATAGACGTAACCACCATATTATAAAGGTTTGTGGGAACCTTTTCTTCCATATTATATTTACAGCTTCCTTTCAAGTATAACTCTATTTTACTGGAGTTTACAGTCTACTCAAAAAACTTTATCTATAATTCGCACAACTATGCATAGAAATACAATGTTTGAGTGATAGGTTGAAATGAATTGCGACCTCATTTATTTATTCACCAGCTGGTGTTAATTACAATCGAATATAAATACTTGTCGAAACATGTACGACTACATTATTGCAATAATATAAACAATGAATTAACTGACATAATTTTCCTTTTGTTTTTGATTCACTATGTTATGGAGGTGCAAGTTTTTACTGACGTATCATTCATTCATTATTTTGTATTTGTTTTTCACTGAAATAAATGTTACTTTAACCATATAATACTACCTATTACTGAAAGAGAACTTGAGACATTTAATTTTAAAATATGTACTCAAAACAAGAACTAATTATCTGCGTGTTCAGTAAATCATAAATAACAGACAATCAAGAAATTATTTTAATTTATAAAATGACTAATACAAATAAACTAAAATAAAATAAATTAAAATAAAATAAAATAAAATAAAATAAAATAAAATAAAATAAAATAAAATAAAATAAAATAAAATAAAATAAAATAAAATAAAATAAAATAAAATAATAGTTGAGATTTGCCGGCTTAAGGTCGTTAAAATTAGTGAAAAACACCACTTTAAGTTTTTTCTCCGATATATTTCGGTTACTCAACGGTAACCGTCTTCAGGGAACTACAAACAAATTTTTACATTATTTATTAAATAAGTACATAAATAATGTAAAAATTTGTTTGTAGTTCCCTGAAGACGGTTACCGTTGAGTAACCGAAATATATCGGAGAAAAAACTTAAAGTGGTGTTTTTCACTAATTTTAACGACCTTAAGCCGGCAAATCTCAACTATTGTTAAAATACAACAGGTCGCCAAAAACAACATTATTAAAATAAAATAAAATAAAATAAAATAAAATAAAATAAAGTAAAATAACATAAAACAAAGTAAAATAAAATAAAATAAAATAAAATAAAATAAAATAAAATAAAATAAAATAAAATAAAATAAAATAAAATAAAATAAAATAAAATAAAATAAAATAAAATAAAATAAAATAAAATAAAATAAAATAAAATAAAATAAAATAAAATAAAATAAAATAAAATAAAATAAAATGAAACAACAAAATAAATGAAATAAAATAAAATAAAATAAAATAAAATAAAATGAAATAAAATAACAAAAATAAAATATAATATAATAAAATAAAATAAAATAAAACCATCACTCAAGAACTGGTGAATGGAATTGAAATGAAGCGTTTTATCTAAAATTTAAGATATCACTTGTTTCCATAGCTGTTATCTGGTATGGGATGCAATGACTAAAATCGGGCTCCGTCTATTATTAGTTCCATATACATGAATGCTTGACCTTATCATAGTGATTTGTGTTCCCCAGCCAACGTATAAGTTTCTTATTTAAATTAAATTAGTTTTCAAGGGATTTCCAGCCTTCGGAAACAACAAGAAATGTCATTTCGCTTGAACTTCACTTCAGTCAGCGCACTGCAATTGCATCTAACTACATATGTATGTATGTACATATGTACATATGTGTGTTAATTAATTGTTAACTTAACTGACTGAGCAAACAATTTTAAATTCAAGTGTGCACTCAATTACAAATGCACATCACTAATCAGTGATTAATGGTAAAAAGCAAACAAAAGTCAGACAGATCAACTGAAGTTGTTTTTGTTTTGCCAAACAAGTTAAAAACTAAATAAATACGAAATGCATTAACTACTTTTAAATGAATATGTATCTGTTTCGTTGACTCTTCCTGTTTACATGTATCCAAAATAAAATTAAACTGTGGCACAATGAGCTTGTTGTTATTGGTTAACACGTCCACTTTTCACTTAGCACTCTCGCACTTGACCGCTGGCTCAAAAAGCAATAACTTTGCACTTTGCAAACCTGATCTTTGTTGTTAGAACCCACTCACGCTGTCTTACTCACCTAGCAACATGCAGGCACACCGTCGCGTCATACAGACTCGTACATACATACATATGTATATGAACTTTGATTGTTTTGCCTCCGTTGCTCATACGTCACGGTTTTGAGTAAGCGCCAACTTGAATCAGAGGCAGATGGCAAGACTCATCAGTTAATTGCTATTCATCGAGTTTTTAATAGGTAAACATTGACTGTATGCGGGAATCTATCGTGTTACTAGTAAGCTGTTGCAAGAATAATGAAAGAGAAGAAAGGAGAAAAAAGAAATCGAAGCAGGATGAAGTAAAAATAAAAGAAGATTATAAACCAGTAGCGAGATGAGCAGTAACTTACTATATGATTGAATGAGCTTTTCTTGTTCATTAATTTGTTTATGGACTTGTTTATTGTTGTTCTTGTTTTTTAGTGATAAAAGCACTCCTCAAACGTTTTGGGGTGTGTTGCCGAAAATAACATTTCTTTGTCTGATGCAAACCCGTGATGTTCTGATACTCCCTTGTGATACATGCGCGATTGCCGCGGATACGATTTGGTATTAGCAGTAGAACCTTCTAGGTCATCTTACCCCCTTCTTCCCAATTATAATGGTAGGGATGATGCTGACAATGAAAATTTTAACCATGATAGTGAACGAGACAATGTTCACAGTAATTGTAACAGTTCCGATTACTCTGGCAATTACTGAAATCGCGTTCGGAACAGTGTCCATGAACGGAACCATGAGACAGGTCGGAAAGTTAGCAGTGAACGGTCATAACGATGAACAGAAAGTGACCGTGAAAACAGCCTTACAGTGACCTGGAACGCTACGTGGAGTGATGTTGACAAATTCCGCTTGTGCTATCTACAAACATTTTAAAGGAGAGGAAATCAGACCTCCTTATTGCTAGATTAGATTAAAATTGAGTAATCAATTGTTTCCATGGCTCTTTCAATTAATAATGATTATTTTTGTTGTTTTTGAAAATCCGCAATTACTAATTAATTATCAATGGAAACAAAGTTTAAAAAATATCAGTAAAATAATGAAATATGTAATCAATGCAATTAAAAATCATTAATAATAATCCAAAGTGACTAAACAATTTTTTTTAATAGTTTTGATGACCTACATTTTCTCTGATAAGTATTTTTTTTTGGAATATTTTTTTTTTTTTTCAAATAATAATGAAACCCCGAAAACATTAGGTAATCAATCGTTATTTGGCTTTTCCAAAAAAAAAACAATCACACCGGTAAACATTACAATTAGTAATCATTATTCAATAAGTGTGAAGGAAATTGAGGGAAGAAAATGACATTTCATTTTGGTAGAAGTTAAAAATTCTTGTTATCAGGAAATCAGCTGACTTTGACACCTGATTACGTTTCTGTCCTCAAAACATTTGAATAGCATTTTTTAACTTGTGTCTATTTCTAGGTTTTTAGAACCTATCGGGAGTATGTAACGGCATAATCGAATCGATATACATAGATATTGACTTATGTAGGTCTATCAAAATGTTCAGAAATGTCCGTCTGTGGGCGCGATAACTTCAGTAAATTATGAGATATCTTATTTCCAAACGTTATTTCAAATGTAGAAGTCAATTTGTTTATATGGAATATTTTCGAAAATACAAAGTAAGTGATTATTCATATATTACATAATACATCTAGAGGGATACAATTTGATGTGTACATTAACATTGAGTCAGAAAATAAATTTTTTAACAAATTTTAGGAAATGGGTGTGGCCCCGCCCACCTTTGATTAAGTCAAATGTTTATATACTAGTAATGATAAGTCAAAACCATTGAAAATTACTGCTTCAGCACGTTAGTAGCTTTGCTTTTTAAAGGGGTTCCAAATGATACTTCTTACTCCAGGCATCTCCGTATATGTACAGAAACAAGTTATACGGAAATGAATTTATAATTACATACATGTATTTATTATAACTTAAATACCTACAATGGTTCTGAAAGGATATTGCCCTTTCGCTTTTAATTTACGAAGTCTTAAATCGACCGCGTATTCTGAATCTGCACCAAATATAAATACGAATTTTAATTATTTTCTTATAAATAAAACCATTTGAATCTGATTTCCAAATTAATTCGTTAAATTATTAGCGTGGTATTAGTAAGTAAAATCAGGGAGTATTTTCAAAAGTTCAAGAGTTTTTGATTATTTTTAGGATTATGATCTGTGATCTATACGCATTTTAGGTAGCTCTCCCCCATTTAGGTAGCTCTCCCTACATTATTATGATTTTCTCAGTTCAAAGAGTACTCGTTAAGGAACATCGGAATACTCCAACACTTATACTTGTTTATATAAAAAAAGTGATTCAATTTACATGGCGTTGTCTGGTAATTGGATCACCTTATCCAACTCGGAGTACCCTATTTCTGTGCTTTTGAATACTCTATAGATTACCTGCATAAGAGTACTCTCATCAAAGAACACCTACTCCCTCTCTTGCTCGTAATCCAACGTAGGTCCCCCTAGGCTACCCAGAAGAAAGGGTAAGCGTATTCCGAGATGGATTCAATGATCCCATCTCCGGGCACCGCCATATAAATTAGACTACCTTTTTTATATGAATGCGGATAACTGTTGGAGTACTCCGATATTCCAACGTTTTTACATGGAATCAGTCATTGCGAACAAAACAAAACTGTGTAGGGATGTCCAAAAACCAAAAGAACACACATACTACTGTATACACCTATGTATGTATGTATGTACATATATATTATTGAAAACATCACCAGTAAAGCATAGGCAGAATTCTCGCTCCGATGTTCCTTAAGGAGTACTCTTTGAACTGAGAAAATCATAATAATGTAGGGAGAGCTACCTAAAATACGTATAGATCACAGATCATAATCCTAAAAATAATCAACAACTCTTGAACTTTTGAAAATACTCCCTGATTTTACTTAGTAATACCACGCTAATAATTTAACGAATTAATTTGGAAATCAGATTCAAATTACGCGGTCGATTTAAGACTTCGTAAATTAAAAGCGAAAGAGCAATATCCTTTATTATAATAAATACATGTATGTAATTATAAATTCATTTCCGTATAACTTGTTTCTGTACATATACGGAGATTCCTGGAGTAAGAAGTTTCATTTGGAACCCCTTTAAAAAGCAAAGCTACTAACGTGCTGAAGCAGTAATTTTCAATTGTTTTGACTTATCATTACTAGTATATAAACATTTGACTTAATCAAAGGTGGGCAGAGCCACACCCATTTCCTAAAATATGTTAAAAAATTTATTTTCTGACTCAATGTTAATGTACACATCAAATTGTATCCCTATAGATGTATACTTAATTTGTATTTTCGAAAATATTCCACAAAACAAATTGACTTCGTACATTTGAAATAATATTTGAAAATAAGATATCTCATAATTTACTGAAGTTATCGCGCCCACAGACGGACATTTTTGAACATTTTGATAGACACACATACATAAGTCAATATCTATGTATATCGATTCGATTATGCCGTTACATACTCCCGATAGGTTCTAAAAACCTAGAAATAGACACAAGTTAAAAAATGCTATTCAAATGTTTTGTGGACAGAAACGTAATCAGGTGTCAAAGTCAGCTGATTTCCTGATAGCAAGAATTTTTAACTTCTACCAAAATGAAATGTCATTTTCTAAGTTAATAAAATTTTATAGAAAACTAGAATATTTGACGAATATTTCACATATGTTTCTTTGAAATTTCAAACCAGCTCCTTCATAACATGCATGTTCTAGCTCAATGGAATAATTCGTTTATGAACTACCCAGCCAACATATTGGCAAGCGTTTTGCAAATTAAAATTGCAGCAAGATTGCATAAATAAGAGTTTTGCGAAAATCGTTGAAAATTGGTTTGCAAATGCAAGTGTTTCATAAATTTAAGCAACACGTGTCATTTTCGCTTTAAAAATTGTGCAAATAAGTTGTTTTAATAAATTGTGTAAAAGTTTGATACTTTGAATTATCATTTGCTATTAAAAAAGGTAATTCTACTTATTTAATGTCTGCAGCTAAAAAGAAGAAACGTGTTGTGCACTGCTGGTAAGAATATAAATTTGAAATGTCCTGTGACTGTATACTGATATCGATTTTATATCAATTTTTAGAAGAAAGATTATCAACAGCCAATTCGAGAAAATTTGTTACGAAAGCGTGGCAGGTGATCATGATTGACAACGTTGCTGAGAGCTTTTCCTGGCGAGGAACTGCAAATAAGAAGTCCATCAGGGCCTTCACTGTAGCCACTGCCATTCGTCTTAAGTGAAATACGTTTAATAGGTTCCTAGTTTATATCCAAAAAGGTGCTTTTTAAGCATTTAGAAAACATGTTTTGCAAATGTCTTTTTCACGCTTATAAAGTTGCGTCCTTTTCGATTATAAAACGCTTGCTTTGGTGCGTTTTATAAATGTCACAACAACGTTTTGCAAGTGTTTTGCTTACATTTGAATGCTTATAAAACGTAGTTAACATATACTCGATATTTGTGGTTCTTTACAATTTGGTTCAGAACTATCCGCATATGGAACACTGTTAAAAGGATTTAATAATTTTAAAAAGGTATAATAAAGTAGGAAAAAACTGTGATACATTATAGTTTTTTTACGACTATTTTTCAACAAAATGTTATGGTTCCATTTATTGAATTTTCCTTATTTTTACAACGTTATCATTCAAATGCACTCTGGACAATTTTTTTTTTATAAATATTCCGCTTTTCAATAACAGAACATACATACATGTATGTAGATACATAAGTTCAGTAGACTAAAATGTCGTCTTATCTGTTTTTGGGGCACCCAAATGTTCACAAGTAAACATCAACAAAAATTGCAATGAAAAAAACATAAACACCGCTCTTTGTCTTGCAACGTTAAATTAAGTTAAATGAAATTAATTCAATTGCGAAAAAGCACAACATTCGCTCGTTTCCAAAATGAGAGCCCCTCCAACAAATAATTTTAGTTACTCATTTACGCTCACTGGGTAATTCCAGCGGAATTTTTTTTTCTCCAGACTCCCTGCAGCAACAACCGAGAATTGCTGGTTAATGTACGATTCGTTTTATTGACGATCGTTGGCACTTTTTTTCGCTTTGCCCGACAAGAGCACATACACTCACGTACATACATTAATATGATAATACCCAGCAACAAATTTGTAGCTTATTAAAGGCTTATTTTATTTTACAGATATCGTTAGGAAACCATCTTTACGTAAAGCTCGTACAGCTCATAATTAAAATTTCTTTGCTACACTCGCTCTTGGCGTTACGACATGATACAAAAATTTTGTGGAAACTCGTTCTGTAATTTTCTTGGACAGTGTAAATTACCCAGTACAAGTATGTATGATAACAGAATTACTGAATTTTGTGGTTGGTTTTTTATTGGACTGCTACTGCATTAAATGCTGTTACTTGTTGACGATCCATTCTTCGTCCTCACGAGCGGGTATGTGCATATGTGCTGTTGCTGTATTGCCGCTATAGCTTTTGTTATTGTTTGCTGTTAAGCTTGTGCTTCGTTCGGTTGCATTAACTATCGGCTTTTGGGGCTGGTTCACAATTATCAGCTCTTGTACGTTCTATGTAGTTTTATGTTTGTGGCTGTGCTGCTTGTTTGTTGGTCGCTGTTGGTATAAAAGTTGATTCGAGTTCGTTGTTCTGATTAGTAATTTTGCGCCGCCGGTGACTTTGAAACGTTCGGAAAACTTGAAAAATTTATAAAACAAAATCAAACAGTGCAATTTTTACAAGAAAAACTTACAGCTCAAGTGCTTAATTTGGAAAACAGAAAACAGCTAAACTTATTGTGGAAGTGTGCTAACCAAATTTAGGAGGATATAAACTAATCGAGCAACTTATAAAGAAACTCAAAAATACCACAAGACAAGTTTTTAGAAGAACCAGTATTGAACGGAAGCAAAATAATCAAAAAGTATGTAAATTAATTGATTTAATCAAATGAGGTTAAATTTTTTTTTTCGTGGTCGACTCAATGTTAGAATAAAAATAACAAAGATTTATAAAAATAAATATTAATTTTGCAACTTTTTTGAGTTCAAATCAAATATTTGTATTTGTGAAATAAGCAATTATTAAACTGTCAAATAATTTAAATATGAAAATCAAAACATAAAAAATAAATATATTCGTTCAAAAACAATACCACTCACAGAATTTAACTTTTTACAAGAGCTCGTACAGATCAAACCCCAGCAGGCAAAGTAAACTTAAAAAAAAGTGTTTAAAAAGCTAAATAATAAGTTTAAAAAATTCTGAATTTTCGTTTATAAATCTTTTGAAAATAACCGAATTTTAATTGAAACGAAACATTGATTAAAAGCTTATTAATGTAAGCCTACAAAAAAAGGCTAAAGAAAGCTTTTTATAAGTGTATTTTCTGAAGCTTTATTCAAATCAAATTTCTTATATTTTTTGTCTATTAAATAAATAAATAAGTTAAAATCCTACATTGAATGCTGCAACTGAAACCAATTATTAACACATAGCAAAAGTGGTCAAGATGCAACCAAAAATTTAAAAAGTTTACGTGAATTTATAGTTAATATATTTTAAAAAACATTTACAAAAAAAAATATATATGCTCTTGAAATTTTTTGTTATTGATTTTTACATATTTTGTGGTTAATTTTTAAATATTTTTTAAGTGATTTTTCTTTTTTTAATTCATTTAATAGCACCATTCGCTTATAATATATTATTAAAAACATTTATTTTTATGTGAAAGAAAATGCAAAATTTACTTCAGAAGAAGGATTTTTAAATTTCAGCACAATTTTGAAAATCGGTTGAAAATTTTAAATTTTATTAGAGCGAAAGAAAATTCTGACATTTACCGAGGTGAATATGACTGTAAACATTTTCCATAGCCTATGGGGTGGGTCCAATTTCGAAAACTACTAATGTGTGCATATGCATTCGGTATTGCCAATTATATTATTTCAAAGGATTTTTAATGCCAATACGTTATAAAAAGGTTCAATATAATTTAATGTAATTAAAAATGTATCCACAGACTACTTGCTTTCGCACGTCAATGTGAGATGTCAAAGTTTACCATTTAATTTGGCACAGAAAAATTTAAAATATTTTTATAGCATAGAAACTTTATTAACTCTACTTTTTCTCTGAGTAAAATGTTTCCGTTCAGCACATGGTCGTACTTAAATTTAATGGACTAAAAAGTGTGGTTTTAGTTAACTGATTTAAAATGTGTTAAAAAATGTTTTTTTTTTTTGTTTTAATTTTATTTATATGGGTCTTAAATTAGTATTCTATAATATAATAAACCATTCTACCAGTTGTTATACCTGGTTGTACGAGTATGCACAGTATTAAAATATTTGAATGAAATTTACTAAGAACACTGAAAATAATAATAATAGTTTGACTCTTTCCCAACAAATTGGCAGGATATAAAAGTTTAATGCGACCACGATAAATATTTGTTAACAATACACTCGGACGCATTATCAACCACCTTTTCCAAACAATTTTGTTGCTCCAGTACTCTCAAACATATTGGTGTACAAGTAGGAACTCTCTCTCTGCACTGTGACAAATTATAATGTGTGTGCCAATCATTTAAGCAACGACCGTAGACTGTGAAGTATCTTATGTGACGTACAATATTACGATATACTTACATTTTATATCGAGATCATAATAATGCAAAACATTCAAACAATTAAATTTGATTATTTTATTGTTTAAATGATTTTAGTTCTTTGATTAATTTCAATTAGTTGATTGTATTCAATCATATGAAAGTGTTTAGTTAACAAAAATACACAACTTTTGCAATTATTTTGGATTATTTCTTTAATGGCCACTAATCATTTTAATATGTTTTTGATTTGTTAGATAATAAATCCTTATTAATTTAAAAGGTCTGATTTATATACACAATTTATTCAATACTTTAGATCACACTGACTCAAACAGTAGCTTTTATGCCGTTACAGAAATCCATTGGTTTTTAACATTTATGTATGTGTCTCATTTGTAATACTCGTATTGAGGCGAAATAATTAGATTTAAAACCCAGCAAACACAATACTGGTACTCCGTATTTACCAGATAATTTCCCAGATAAGTTTTCAGTTAAACTGCATTGGCTCGGGATAGAATTCATGTACATGTGAATTAATCAAGTACAATAGCAAATAATAAAACTGGAGCATAGGAGAAATTTCTTTGATATTTTCTAGGTACCAAATCAGAATACTGCTTTTAGTAGCCTTGCCTGTAACCGATGTATATATAGCTGTCCTACTTAAAGTCTCGCTATATGTCTCTATTACAGCATCCAATCTCGAGATAGCACAAAAAATTGCTACTTCACGCTTTCAAACATTGCTTGACTACATCGATCTTTGCATTCCATCCTATTCTGAGAGATAATAATAAGTTTTTGACAAATGTTTCAAAAATCTAAAATGTCAAAGCTTCATGTTAGCAGATATTTTATTTACCGTTTTCAAAAAAATTCCTTACCGCTACGGTCTCTGCTTATAAAACATAGTTTTTTAAGGTTTCGAAATCACTTACAAGGTTTTAATAAAACTTGATTGTTTGTTAAATCAACATATACCGATCAATCGCAAATTATAATTATACACCCAAACATTTGCTATAAACTATAGTTAATTAGACTAGGTGACTTACATAGCTCTAAATATTCTAAGTATTAAAGACTATTAGTAATTCCGGTTTTCTCATTCTCAAATAAGAATAAAATGTTAAATATGACATTAATAATCAAACTCCTAATAATGTCTACAAACATACATACATACGTACATTTGACAGTATTGATCTTATCTTGAGGTAGTCACTGTGTACCGGTTTTAAAGTAACTGCCATTATTGTTGAGGTAGTCCACACTTAAGTTGACTGAAACATTTCGACAGCCACACTGCAAATCCCTGTATGTTCAAAACCAAAAAGTTTTCAGGAGAGGTGAAAAACTGTAATAATTATAACGTATGTATATGGGCGACGGTTATTTCATTTCACCACTGAAAGAAACGGGAAGTTGTAACCCGATTTTGACCGCATTTTTATGCGCGAAATATTACGATCTATGGGAAAGGCTCAGAACCTTATTTTTGGAAAAATAGTGACTTACGGGGTTTTGCAGTGTGGCTGTCGATTTGTTACTTTATTTTTACGGAAATAAGGTTTCATGTATGTCGTTCTAATATGTATATGTATGTTTGTATGAACGTAATACAGACAGCAAGCGGCTGTCACTCCTCTTGATTAAAAGCTTCAACAAAATCGCAATGAGCGTTTAGGCCGAGTATGTCGCAGTGAACACAAAGAGAGCGTTGCGTTATCTTTCTGTTACGACTCAAGGTATCACACGAAGTGGTTACCGCATCTTGCTCACGTTGCGCAGAGTGCACAAACCGCACAGCTGGAAGAGTAGGGAAGCCTAGGTTAAAATGAATAATGCTAGATAACTATTATCAAAGATTGAGCCGAGTTTCTGTAATAAGCGTGGGAAACGACGTATTGAGCCTATGAATAGAAGATGAACTTTTCTGAGAAACTTTTAATGGTAGATGTAGGCTCGAAGTGATTTGTCCATGTATTTCAGAGAATCTTAATTTCATTTCAGAAAAGCTCAAATGTTTTATGGGTTTTCCAGAAATATTTCAAAAACATCAACTTAATTTTAGAATGGCTGTAATGAATATCAGAGCACGCAAAAGGTATTTCAGAGAAAGTCAAATTGATTTCAGGATAACTGAAATGAACATCCGAATAAGCGAAATGCAAATGGGTTTCAGATTTTCCAAATGTGTTTCAGACATAGTAAGCTAAATCCAGTGAGCTAAATTAAGTTTAAAAAAAAAACGTGAGTCGCAGGAAGCTGAGGTTCTTCAATAGTCAGAATTTCTAAAATAAATTTTTTGTTTTCTGATTTACCATTGAGGGTGTCAAAACATGTAAAGGAAAACTGTGTAGTTTGCAAATCTTTGAGTGTAATTCTGTGTAAGTTAAACGATTCCTCTTTGGCCCTCATAAATCCAATACTTTGCTAGAAATGTCGTAAATCCAAAAAACTAAACATAAACTATTGGGGGGGCGTTTCTAACACCTCCATACACTTGTTCGCCCGCAGTTTTACGACCCTGGTTACGACCCATATTGATAGATTTAATTAACAACATATATAATATTTCTACAATGTATGCAAATCAATTACATTAAATATGAATAAATATTGATTCATTAAAAAAAAAGGAAATAACTAAAGTTGCGTATACGGCCCACCATCACTCACAACACCAACACACAAACCAACAAACATTTGCATATTTGATATGAATATGCATATGTTAGGCTAAAACATTACTGGCGATACGCATAAACGTTTTAGTTTTGTTCAAACTTAACTAGTGGAGTTTACTTTTTATTCAAATTTTTCTATGTAATTTATTTGGAAAATTTCAAGTAAATCAAGCAAATTATTCAAGTAACTGAATCTATTAAGTCCATGCAGCTGCCGTGTTCTTGTTAGTGTTGTAAAGCTATCAACTCTGCAGCTTTGTAACTGTAATTGGCATGTATTCGTTTTGATAAATTTTTTTATTATTCATAACAAAGTTTTTTAAAAATTTAATCGATTTAATTTGCATGAGCTGTTTGGTGTAGGTCGAGTGTTTGATTGCGTTAATTATTTCGCTGTTGTGCATGCAGAGTCTGTCGGCAAAACTGTTCGACAAAATTTGCTTAAAATCGACAAGCACAGGCACCTTCAACATCTCAGAGAAAAAGTCTGCGTTGAAAAGTTTTGTTGTTGGCTAACACTCGACCAGACTTAATCTATATATATAAAAAAGGATGTATGTACGTATGTATGTATGTATGTATGTTATAGACTCCGGAACTACAACGCCGATTTTGTTCATATTTACAGGATAGCTCAGTAGGAGTCCGGAGAGTGTTTATGTAAAGTTTTATTCCGGGAAGTGGACCAGGGACCGAAATATTCCAAACTTTTTTATTTATACTACGATTTTCTTCAAATTTGGTACAAAGGTAGTCTTTTACTTTTGTTAAAATTTGCGGTAACTTTTTTTTCCGGGAAGTGGACCAGGGACCGAAATATTCCAAACTTTTTTATTAATTGTGCGATTTTCTTCCAATTTAGGACAGAGGTAGACTTTTACTTTTGTTAAAATTTGAGGTTAACTTTTTTCGGGGAAGTGGACCAGGGACCGAGATATTCCAAACTTTTTTATTTATGGTGCGATTTTCTTCAAATTTGGTACAAAGGTAGACTTTTACTTTTCTTAAAATTTGAGGTTAACCTTTTTCGGGGAAGTCGACCAGGGGCCGAAATATTCCAAACTTTTTTATTTATGGTGCGATTTTCTTAAAATTTGGTACAAAGGTAGTATTTTACTTTTGCTAAAATTTGGGACCGAAATATTCCAAACTTTTTTATTTATCGTGCGATTTTTTCCCTAAATTTGGGCAGAACAACGTCTGCCGGGTCCTTCTAGTGGTTAATAAAAACCATCGCGGTCTTTGTTTTTCAATAGAAAAAGGCCCACATGTGTTATTTCGTCTTCGTAAGGAAAATACCATTCACGTGGGTGCTGTTACACTATACCGTTACTCAGGTCTTTTGATTATGTTTGAAGGCCTTCCAACGTGTACCTTAACTTATCCTAACTCATCCCTTACCCTTAATCTCAACGTTTTCCTTGGCCCCATCGCTGCTCTTCTATTATTCATAAGCATTCCTATATTTTCTTTATTGATTGGGAACACGTATACAATAAGCATACATATCTGTTTTCTCAAAACAATTAAATTTTTGTGTGAGAACTTAGCTCAGATAATTAACAATTTCTACGCATACAGTCTTGCAGTTGATCAAACGTAGAAAATTTAAGAGAAAAGAAAAAAGTATATTACATTTTGTGTATATAAAATCAGTTTTGGTTACAATAAAAAATAATAATTTATAAATATTTAGAATCGATATGAAGTTAAAAAATGTAGAAATTATGTAAAGATAATAAGATAAAGAAATTGTGTGTGGCACGAATGAATCTATCTATCATAAATAATAGTCGATCCTTAAATCGTAGCTTTGGAGTTAAAACAAAATAACATCCCTTTTAAAAGCGTTAATGTTTTAACATAATTTAACATGTTTTGGTAATTGGTTGGACAATTTTACACTGTTATTGCATATAGAGTTTGCACTTTTTCCTGTTCGTAAGAATGTATGTAGTTCTTAAATTAGTTATCCGTCTCAGACTACATATATACTGAACGATCTATTATATTGAGCTCAAGGTTATGGCTTTAAGATTATTTTTGATTGTGAAAACTACCAACAATGTTTGCAGCATACATGCTTGTTTAATGTTAAGCCTATTCTTATTCAGACTTGTAGTAGGAATTCTATTTGGAAGCGAGAGAGTATTCTTTACTACTTTATTTTGCAGACGCTGAAGCTCGTTTAATTTATGTTCGGCACACCGACTCCAGATTGGATTCAAATAATTGATCTGCGACTTAAAATATGCATTACAAAGCAGCCACAAGTGCTTCCGAGGAATGATGTTTCTATTTCAAAATTAAAGGGTATTCGTTTCATTTTGATGTTATTAGTTTGCTTCGCTTGGAGTCGAACCATATGCCTAAATACTTAATCTTTTCTATTCTATTGAAAAAGAAAGCTCGCTGATGTCCGGAAGAGGCTTGAAATTTTTAAAAACTCTAAAATTGGTCTTCAAGAATTTAATTTTACGCAAGTTTGTAAAGCCTAATTATTTGCAAATGCACTGGGGAGTTCCGTAAAGGTTCAGTTTTAACGCATTATTTATATATACATATAAGAAACAAGTTAGCTGCTACTTTGGAACCTTGTGGGACACCGTTTCTTACCTACATACATATTCTCACTTTTAACGTCGTTTATTTCAACATATTGATACCTACCCATTAAGAAGCTCTCAAAGATTTTCAGTTCCATACCATTTATACCTAGCCCTTCAATCTTTTCGGATCATTATACATAAATTTGCCGAGTCAAACGTTTTAGATAGATCGATTGCCAATAGTGCTACATACTTTTTCCTGTCTAAATTCTTATAGATAAACTCGGCACACGATATATACATGAAACAGAAAAGATTTCAGCCCTTTTAGCAAAATACTTTCAAAAATCTTGTCAATCATGTTCAATTTTGTGATGGGCATGTAATTTGATAAAATTTCCTTGCTTCCAGATTTATGTATTGGCACCACTGCTCCAATTTTCAATTCGTTGGGATATTTCCCTCTCCTAAAGCAGTTATAAATATTCATAATCATATTCTTCGAAGAATTGTTATTGTTCGTCAACACATCAAGATTGATAGCGGGATCACTTCGATTTACTATGCATAATAATATTACACTAAGCAAACTTTTTTCTGCACCAAACTAGTCAAAGTAATATTCCAAGAATAGTCCCGAAGATATTCTGCAAATAATCTCATGTTAAGAAATCAATATCTAATATCGAGTCTGCCGTCTTCTGAAGGCAAAGTAAATAATAAAGCAGTCAGTGAACTTGAAACTCCATCTAGGAGCGAGGACACCTTACTTCAAGAAACCATCTAACATCGTTCGTTGAAAAACCTTACGACGAGCATGCCTACCTTGATATTCTAAACCCATATACCGCAGGCTTGTGAATTCCAAGTGTCTAATAATATTTTTGCTTATTTATTAATCAATACATTGATGGAGCCTGAACGCCTTGCAATCTCATTTAACTTGTTTTAAATTACATAATATTTATTTATTGACGTTTTCAATTATGTGAGACAGATAGCTAAGCAACAGATTATAAAATACGTATGAATATTCTAGAATTTGAAAAATTAACATAGTTAAGTTTTTATATCTGTTAGATTAATAAATTATTTCTTGCAAAGTAGGTTTTCACAAAAAAAAAATAAACTATTGCCAGCAGTTATTGGAATGGAGGGTAACACACAGCGAATAATTGTTACTACGACGACAGAAGATGTACATGCCTTCTAGCATTTAGGCATCTGCATCATATATGAGGATGGACCCCATAGATAAACCTATAGAATGCAGGCAATTTTTTGTCAGATACATACCATGCAAATCCAAAGAGTTTTGCAGAACTCTAAAAAATATCGGTTTCAATATCATAAAATTACTTTTCAATTCAGGTTAAAGCCCTTCTCGAGTAATAATTTGCACTGGTTGAATAATGGATCGAAGTTGGGGGGATGGTTTGAGGAGTACTTTACTGCCAGATGCTTAACGTAAGCCGCAATTTTAATTTTTTTTATCTCAGTTGATGGGATCCAAACCAGGTCGAAGAAGATGATCTGGGAAAACTTTAACTTTATTTGTAATCAATTGGTAACCAGGTGAGGGGGACTGAGGTTCGGCTGGCTAGCTATTTTTTACTCTTGAATAAATGGCTCAATGTTACATAATGGCATAATGTTACTTGAAACAAAGGAGCGCTAACTTTCTGGGCAGAGTATATTGTGTCCAATCTTCTGTGTTTATTCGTATATTTACCAGACGTGCAAGGCTGTCCAAAATTCGGGATTGCGCTCCTCGGCTTCTACCTGTTTTGGGTAGATGGGCCTCAAGCCATTTTTGGAAGCCCTGAGTTGATAATACCTCTTAGAGAGTAGATTATGCCCGTTCTTTGGATTAATTAAATACATGGTTTAACTTAGAAGCACCTCTAGCTTGGTGTCGAAAAGAGGATGAGAAGGTGAATCATTGAGTCACTTCATACTTAGCTGTCTAGACTTTGTTATAATTATGCGAAGGTAATGCGGGCTTTGATTACTCGCTTCTCGAGTTGAGGGGAGTCTATTTCTTATTTATACCAACATTCAAAACTTCATGTAGCCCAACAAAAGGCTTGTACATTGTCTAAGTCTTCTTTTATAAGGTGTTGTTGCGGCTTAACTTAACCAATTTTTTTTTTTTTGTGGCCCACTGAGTCTTTCTTCAAGAAACCACATGCCTTCTCTATCCTTCGAAGTGCGTTTGCAAGAAACTAGCTGAACTGGAAGACGAATTGGGACGATAACCTTAAGTTACTATGAAAACAATTCAGCTCCTGGTTCACTTTTTATATATTAAGCGCCGACGCATGCATCAGTGGAACACGAGCTTAGCTATCCCGTCACAATTTCGATATCAATTTAATACTGCTCTCCATTACCACACCGCAATTTAGTATAGGTTAGAAGCCAAACCTCAGTTTCTTTTACACGCTTAGTAAACTGACTTTTGAATACGAAATATTTTACGTCATACCAATATAATTTTCAAGTGAGCACTAACCTTAGCTATAAAAATAATATCAAAAAAAGTTTTTAAAACCAAAAAAGTGTTTCTATTACTTTCTTAGTAGCCAGCATGTTTCATGGTCATAACCCAACAATTAATGAATAGAATCCACACTTTAGAATCACTTAAGTAAACCTTAACGAGCCATCAAACAGAGAACAAATCGTTCACTTGAGAAATGACTTTATCAGCAAATGTCACCTGTCTTAACACAATCACTTAATTATGTCACATTCATTAACTTTTTTTTTTTTAACTACTTAAATTACCATTACCATAATCCGCACATTGCGTTGAACGTTATTTGCATAAGTCAAAATTTTCAACGATTCTAATTTACAAGGAGCATGCGCTTCAAATTTATCGTATAAAACATACAAATTGAATGACTTCAGCAAATGAAATTAAATCGATATTTGCATTTATGCATTTATGCAAATAATGAATATTGGTTGATTTAATTAGCATATGTAAGTATCCGATTAATCGTTTAACTTATCGTTTATAGTTACTGCATTAGCGATTATGCGACATGCCCACATAAATACAAACACATAAACTTGCATGCCTACATAAGTATTAATGAGTACTAATAGTAGGCCATAATGCAGCTATGTAAGTTAATTGATTATTTCATTATGTGGTCATAATTACTTGCTCACTTTTGATAAAACGAAAATGAATCCATTACATTGGCACCTTAGAGTTACGTGCCAGTATGTACCCAGTTGGAAAATGTGAAAAGCACTACATTTTTATTTTCTAAAAATTTAGCTACGGTTGCCATTTACGAGTATGTTCTCGTACCTTTATAGGCGGTAATGCAGACCGTAATGTGTATTGCTTCTATAGGAACTTGTATTATTTTTCTAAGACGCGTTTTTAAGCACATTCTACCCATATACAAAGTAAAAGATATATTATCAATCAGTAGCAAGGGAATGTATATTAAAAGTTCTGCACTTACACACGTTTGCTTCTGACCACTTCAAATAAAATTACTTTCACTGTAATCCTAATTTCAACTTGTATTGCATGATGACAACACGCTAGTGTTAAATATGTCAGAAATAGTCCTACTGTTTTCAAAACTGAAGTACTTCGACTAACGACTGCAAAAATTGTAGTTTAAGGAAGTTTACATTACACCTCATTACCGTTATTGTAGTATAATATCAGATTACAAGATGATTACCATATCAGTACATAATCCATCGTATTTTTTGGAACCATAATCACACTTAATTACTGTCAAAGTAATTTTAACCATTACAGTAATCGTAATTTTAAAAATAGTGTTATAAATATGAATAAATTATTATTGTTCTGTAATGCAAGGTTCCTAAACTAACCATTATACGAATAGTTTTTATACTTTTCATGAACATATAATGGTATTATAGCTTCTGCCCAATGTTTGTAAGTATGAGAAGCAAAAGAGATAGACCCATCATTGAGTTAATTTAGCCATGTTGGAGTTAGTTTAGTCATCCGTCTATCTCTTTCAACACAAACCAGTGACTCAATTTTAGAAATATCTCGCTGATATTTGTTAAGGATCCGCTATTTTGTGTAGCATTAATAATTTGGCGGAACCAACAACATCGGACCAATACAAAGCATAGCTCCCATACAATCGATTGTTCCTATAAATGGGTTTTGGCGTGATAAAAACTCACAGCGTGCATACAGGAAACATGAATAAAATAGCAGTGAGAAATTAATGACTAGTTTGATATTAAACTTTTCCTACTGGGTATGAAAATGGATTACGATAAAAGTGTCGCATAACTATTGCGACCGTTGACTGATTTGATTTGATCTCCTTTGATCTTAAATCACATAAAATTGTCGCACGTCATAACAATTTGTTGAGGCGTCAAACATGTGTTGTAGCTTCACACAACCATATTTATAGGAATGTATACATGCGTACGTACATACATACATACGTATATGAACATGCCGACATCTGGGTAAAAGAATGTAGTTAATATGATGGTATAGCAATTTAATAAAAAAAAAACATTCTAACCTAACGGAGTGCATTGCAATGCGGTCACATATTAAACTATTGAGCAGTGGGATTAAGCTAAATATTATTGCTTTTCCAGATTTGTAAGATATCACAGTTGGAATCGCGGTCATTTTGACTTAATTATACCTAGTAGTGCTTCGCACACAAGTTATATTAACTTCATTCGCCTAACGGTAGTATGTAACGGCATAAACGAATCGAGATAGATATTGCCTTATATATATCAAAATGTTCAAGAGGAAAAGAGAAATTGATTAAGCCATGCCCGTCCGTCCGTCCGTCTGTGAACACGATAACTTGAGTAAAATTTGAGATATCTCAATGAAATTTGGTATGCAGGTTCCTTTTCACTTATCTCGGAGCGCTATTGAAAATAGGCAAAATCGGTTAAAAGCCACGCCCACTTTCTATATATATAATATTTTCGAAAATACAAAAATAGCGATTATTCAGTAAATAATACACCAATAAGGATGAAATTCGGTGCGTACGTTAGCGTTAAGGCAAAAAGTAAATTTTTGAAGAAATTTTTAAAAATGAGAGTGGCACCGCCCACTTTTGATTAAGTCAATTTTGGAAATATAATTAATCATAAATCAAAAACCGCTCAAGATAGCAAAACGAAATTTAGCACACATATTTATATTAATACAGGCAATATTTCGAAAAAAAATTACCGAAATCGGATAAGGCCACGCTCAGTTTTATACAAAAGATTTTGAAAAGGATCATAGATATATTGAATATCCAATAACTTTGCTTAAACTACCTGTATAACATTTCTATTTCACCTCTAAAGTGTTCGTGGGCAAAGAAAGTCGAATGCACAAAATTTTTGGAAAATGGGCGTGGCCCCGCCCCTTTATGGTGGATTATTCCACAAAACTTTCCATGCCATACCTCCGGTAAAAATTGATTTATTGAAACGATATTGGGAGAAATTGTTCAACATATAAAGCTAACTCCTTGCTGTAAAAATAAACAAAAGTGGTTAACGGGCACGCCCACTTTTTGAACACAGTTCTGAAAAATTTCTTTGTAAAATTAAAATCGCGATATTTTCCTAATTGTAAAAGTTATATAAATAATATTTTACCCACATAATAAGCTTTTTAAGCAAAACTAAACTGTAAAAAAATTTTTTGGATTTTGTTTAAATAGGCGTGGCGCCGCCCACTTTTCAGCAAAAAAAAGGTCTGTTATTTTCAAAAGCGATTGCTTGAAATTTCAAGAAGGTATTTCAATGAAAGTTAGTGAGATGCTTTCCAATAGTATGTAGTATACTCCTGCCAAAAATTATGCAAATCGAATAACAAACAAGCAAGATTTACGGGAAAGTAGTTAACACCCTATTGCCTTTTATTTTATTAATTTTTTTTATTTTCATACCTTTCATAAGCCCCATGCAAAACTATTTATATTTTGTTATTTAGTGATAATTTGATTTACCACTTACAACAGAAGTGTTTTTAATCCAAAACAATCAGTTGTTTTATAACACCTTTTCAGGTATTAAAATAGACCTGAGTAAATTAGGATACTACCACAGATCACTACTAGGTATTTAATGTTCGGTTACACCCGAACATAGACTTCCTTACTAGTTTTTAGTTGTTTTTAAACTGCAAAGCAAAAAAAACAAGAAATTGACAGCATGCCAATCACACTTTTGCTTTTATTGCTCAGCTAGTTATTGATGGATTCTATGCAGGCAGCATAATTAAATGTTATTACAAATGCACCTACATATGTATGTGCATAACGTGTGTATGTCTCACCAGTAGCTTAGCTTTTACGAGGTAGTTAATATCTGAAAAAAAATCATTAAATGCACTAAGCGATCAATTAGCCAAATAGAAAAAGTTGTTCTAAAATAGGAAGGAAGAAAAAATTTATAGATTTGTAAATGCTGAGATTTAGTGTTTGTTTGGAAACCTGAACGAATCTAACAAGTGAAAGCCTATTCATACGTATGTACATATGTAAGTAGTTAAATATGTAGAATGTGATTGCCGTGATACCACAAGTTCCGGGTTAGGAGCCATTTGGGAACAGTATATCTGAAGAATGGCGCAAGGACTGATTAGTATGAGGCTCCACCATAAACTAGATCCATGAAAGAATCTAGCTTCTAATCAATATTTTACGTTTATCCTGCAATAGTTTGTAAAAGGGTGGATCGTAATGGGGCCACCTCGTAATATTTGGCTTAATCCGTAATGGGGTTATTCCTTCAAAATTTCAGTTTTTTTTTTTTTTTATGAATACCTTGACAATTAGTTCTGGGAAGAGAGAATACCATTGTTAGACTGAAACACAGCAAAGAGCACACACTTGGTGTCCCCTCCATGCGCTGTGGCGCACAAGGAAAGATGTAACATCTCGCAACGGGGTATCATTGATTAATATGCAGTACATGTTTTGGCGAATGGGCTCTGCAATTTGTCTTCTACATCATTAGCTAGTGTTACGTTTCAAAGAATGTATTCATTCGCATTCTTATTAAATTAGCCATTCATTGCTTGCAATTAAGTAAAATATTACATGTATTATATTGTATTATAATTTTTTTTTACAACGCTTAATTATAGCTGGCTCTAGGTCAGGTGCATTGAAACGCGTTGTTTTAGTTTTTCCCAATATATTTCAGTCCCCAACGGAGATCCTCATGAGGGGATTTATTGAGATGTTGGACACAGCAGCTGTTCAGTTCAGCATGCTTTTTTGAATTTTCATTTCTGTTATTTCATTGCATTTTTATACCCAGCGTACTAGTACTAGCACAAGGGTATATTAATTTTGTCCACATAACGGTACTATGTAACGGCGCAAAATAATCGAGTTAGATATGGGGTTCCATATATGAAAGTTCTTAGGTTGAAAAGAGGAATTGATTAAGGCATGTCCGTCCGTCTGTCCGTCTGTCCGTCCGTGTACACGATAACTTGAGTAAAAATTGATATATTTGTTACTTTCTGGCCAAAGTAGGTTGCTATTGAAAATGGGCGAAATCGGATGATAACCACGCCCCCTTTTTCGATATCGAAAATTTCGAAAAACGTATAAAACGGGTTAATTCCATATCAGAAGCAGCTACAATGATAAAATTTGCAATATGTATTGATTTATATGTCGGATTTTATCAAATTTTTGAAAAGGGGCGTGGCACCGCCCACATATATTTGAAGAAATTTTAAAATTTTCACTCTTAATAACTTGAGAACAGTTTATGCTAGTATAACGAAATTTTGTAGAGGGCATACTATTGTTGTGTTAAATTCAGATATAGAAAATAAACGAAATCGCTTGGCGACCACGCCTACTTTTTTATACAAGTTATATTGAAAGGAGGTGGAAATATTGAAAAGTCCATATCTAATTAACTGATGCCGCTATAATAATATAATTTGGTACATACATTAATTTTCATATTCTTAACATTATTTTTGCAAAATTTTGGAAAGTGGGCGTGGCACCGCCCACTTATGAGTCAGGCAATTTTCAAATTCGACTGCTAATAACTTCAGAACTGTGTGAGATAGGTTTACGAAACTAGGTACCAGGCATGTTATGTTTATGTAGAGTACTACCACAGAAAATAAGAAAAATCGGTGAACGACCACGCCCCTTTTTGGACTAAAGTTCTCTAAACGAGAGTTAGGAAACCGGAATATGCAATATCTGTTTTACTGATAAAGATATAATGCTAAAATTTAGTACACTCATTCACCTGATGATGTTATTAGTGATGCTTAAAGGTTTTTTGGTAGTATTTTGGAAAATGGGCGTGGCACTGCCCACAAGTGAAAAAACAAAATATCAACATTTCACTATTAACAAGCCACTGTGAATGTATCATAACTATCTGCACTGAAAACTGATCTTCAAATAGGGACAAACAACATAATAAAATCCGTGGGCGTGCCACCACCCACTTTTTTAAAATTAGGTAAATATTGATTAATGGACACATATATCCGTATATCAAAAAATTTCACAAAATACGTTAAACGTTATGGGCATGGCACGCCTTCTTTTCCAAAGTTATATATAGGACATGGTATTTATAACCCTTGTAAAGATCGATTCAGTACTTTTGGCTCATGTAAGCGGTTAAAGCTTTATAAGCAAGGAGCGTGGCCGCGCCCACCAAATTCGCTATTGTTTAGGCTCGGAATAGATTGGTTTTTAAAATGGGCGAAATCGGATGAAAACTACGCCCCCTTTTTCTGAAAACTAACGCTGGGTATTTAATGTTCGGTTCACCCGAACTTAGACTTCCTTACTTGTTTTATTTTGTTTTATTTTATTTTATTTCATTTCATTTCATTTCATTTCAGTTCATTTCATTTTATTTTATTTTATTTTATTTTATTTTATTTTATTTTATTTTATTTTATTTTTTTTTAAATTTTTTTTTATTTTATTTTATTTTATTTTATTGTAAGTTTTGCAAGCTCGAGACCAGTGAACCATAATAATTGGTTTAATTATTATATCCGATTTTGTTTAAAAATTGATATTTGGAGAAAAATTACAAAGCTAATCACATCGATGGATAGGATTACATGTTTCAAAGTGTCCCCACTTATCATCAGATCCCTTTTTGGACACTGAATACGAACCAGTGTCTGCACCAAAGCCGCTGTTAGAAATCTAACAACATAGCTATGATGACCGATGTATTAATCCCCACATCAATTTTTCCTTTGGTTGTTGTTGTTATAGTCTTGCCAACAGTGTATTTTATTTTATTTTATTTTATTTTATTTTATTTTATTTTAATTTAATTTATTTTATTTTATTTTATTTTATTTTAATTTATTTTATTTTATTTTATTTTATTTTATTTTATTTTATTTTATTTTATTTTATTTTATTTTATTTTATTTTATTTTATTTTATTTTATTTTATTTTATTTTATTTTATTTTACTTTATTTTATTTTAATTTATTTTATATTTTTCTAATTGAGATCCATACCAGTTTGGAAGTAGTTGCGAGCAAGTTGTTTTGCCTGTAGGGTATTCAAATTACATTAAATATTTATTTATGTATGCGGCTCTTGCTCTAATTCATTCATAACAAATCATGCACACTTAACTAAATTAAGCAAATCACAACAAATTAAGCTTGAGCACAACTGGAGGGCATAACAAGATCTGTAGCAGTTGTGTAATGTGAACACACACGTGTAGATTTATCTAGTTATGGGCGACGTACGAACTTGTCTAACTGTCACTAATAAGAGCGTTGATCACCAGACAAAAGACAGCCGATATTACACACACACACACAAACGTGTGCCATCGTCGCTGCTAGCGCTGGTAGGAAACAAATAATATTGACGTGTAACCATTGAATGCTGAGAATTCGGAAGCACATGTTTTTTTTTTATTACAATGACAATTAGTTTTTTATTTTTTGCATTTTTTTTTTGTTAATTTTACATGCTGTGAGTGCTACGGCCACTGCGCCCCGTTGATAAAATTGCTCATTTGCGCAATGGGCCTTATTTCCCACTCAAAAGAGAAAAAATGCCCATGGGCTTTATTTCCTGTTATGCCTTTTTGCTGATGGGTGTTATTTCCCTTTTCGAAGAGAAATAAAGCCCACGGACGTTAAAAACTAATTAAAACAAGCTTATTCAAGAATTAAGTGTGCGTACCGTGGCATGGCGTAGCCCAGGGTTTTTTTTTAGCGCGGAAGAAGGCCCCTAATGCGGAAAGGTGTTCTGCACATAAATACCATGGATGACGCCCAGAATTGGGGATCTGACCTGGGTCAATTTTCGGTTTTTCACTAAAAACTTTTTCCTAATCAACAGTTCGTGTTGCTCGCGTAAAATCCTATGGGCGTTATTTCTACAATGGAAATAAGAGCCATGGGCCTTATGTCTTCTTGCAGATGGTGCAGTGAAATAACGCCCAAGGAAATAACGCCCATGGACGTTATTTCCCATTCAAAAAGGAAATAACGCCCATGGGCCTTATTTCCTTTTTAAATGGAAATATCGCCCATCTGCAAAAAGAAATAAAGCCCATGGCTCTTATTTCCTTTTTAAAAGAGAAATAACGCCCATAGGATTTTACGCGAGCAACACGAACTGTTGATTAGAATTTTTTTCACAAATTACCCTGTGAGAAAAGAGTGGGAAACGTGGCACGCGGAAGGACATCACCGTGGCGGTAGCCACGGCTATGGCACACACCCGGAGTTGGAATGGCGTAGCCCAGGGTTATTTTTTAAAGCGCGGCCGAAGGCCGCCTACGCGGAAAGGTGTCCTGCACATAAAAAACGTGAATGGGGCCCCGAATTGGGGATCTGACCCCGGTCAATTTTCGGTTTTTCACTAATAACTTTTCACAGAAACAAAATATTGCTTTTGCCCCTTCGGATTATAGTTACGGAGGCCCGATCCACAATTTTTAAGTGCAGAATACCTTTCCGCGTAGGCGGCCTTCGGCCGCGCTTAAAAAAATAACCCTGGGCTACGCCATTCCAACTCGGGGTGTGTGCCATAGCCGTGGCTACCGCCACGGTGATGTCCTTCCGCGTGCCACGTTTCCCACTTTGGTTAACGTGAAATTTGTGTGTAACTATTCAATAAAATACAAAAAGAATTAGAATATTATTGTTTCATTAAAAAAAATGAAAGAGCAATAAGGCCTTTAAGACTTTATTACTCTTTCGAAGTGTAATAAAGCCTTTTTTTAAATAAAGGCCTTATTTCACTTTCAATAGTGTAATAAGGCCTTAAAGGGCTTATTTCACAAGGCGCTATTGCACCCCACCTTATAAAAACATAACAAATATGTTAAAATTTATTGAAATAAAGAAAACCATATACTTAATTCTTGAATCAGCTTGTTTTAATTCGTTTTTAACGTCCGTGGGCTTTATTTCTCTTCGAAAAAGGAAATAACACCCATCAGCAAAAGGTGATAACACCCATGGGCTTTATTTCCTTTTTAAAAAGGAAATAAGGCCCATGGGCGTAATTTCCTTTTTGAGTGGGAAATAACGCCCATGGGCGTTATTTCCTTGGGCGTTATTTCACTGCACCCTTGCAGAT
This sequence comes from Sphenella marginata, assembly GCA_951509765.1. Lineage (NCBI taxonomy): Eukaryota > Metazoa > Arthropoda > Insecta > Diptera > Tephritidae > Sphenella > Sphenella marginata. The sequence goes on along the minus strand of OX608079.1, from coordinate 91,792,257 downwards.
GGGCGATATTTAAATTTCAAAAGGAAATAAGGGTGTAATTTCCTTTTTGAATGGGAAATAACGCCCATGGACGTTATTTCCTTGGGCGTTATTTTAGTGCATCATGGAAAAAGCCATGGCGTATGATGAACATTTGATGTTTTACTCAGTGTTGTTAATTGAAGGCATTTTTGTTATTGCGAGAAAGAAAAAAATTCGGCTTGAGTGCTGAAGTTTAGACGCATGTACTATAACCGTTCTAAATTTTCCAAATCACGGTCAAACTATTAGATACTTTGAACTTCCATTGAATATATTTAAATATGTATAAGATTAAGTTAGGTTGAAAGATAGAGGCGACCAATATGCACAAAGGTAATGATGTTCAACTCCATGGTTGATCTACGGATATTATACCCCTCACCCCTCATTACCCATGTTGTCCTCTTTTCGGGAGGAATGACATAAACTGGAAGGTTTTACTGGTCCTAATCTGCCACCACGACAGTTGGGCAGTACCGGAAGTGAAAGGAGCTTGCAATGATCGAACAAGCTCTTGCGTTCAGATTGGAACTCAAGCGCGAAATTCTTAATGATATTGCTATCATTGACCATATTCTTTTTTTTTTATCTACGAGTGCTCAGAACTGGCTGAGCTTCTATGTGTGTCCCAAGCCATTACATCGTTATGTAGAAAATTGTTCGCAGCAAGCAGTTGTATTGGAACCTCATTTAAACGTGATAGTCGTTGCTTAAGAGGGAACTAATACATCCATACATATTGGACAAGTTCTCGGTAACAGTTGCAGGGGGGACTTTTTTGCTGGTGGTCTTCAATATTTGCAAAATATCTAAAGTTGAGGTCTCTCTTATACAGAACTATAAAATTTCAAGGCTACCAAACAAAAAAATCAAACCGAAATTCTCCGTCCGATCATGTGGAATTTAACCGCAAGCAATATACCAGTACACCGCCCTATTCAAAGCAATAACAACATGATTAAATATTTCGAAAACTGTGCAGCGAATTAAGTCTACACTTGTGCAAAAAAAAAGATAAAACAAACACACAACAAACGAACATGAAAAAACAGAAAAAGTTGTAATTTTAAACAAAACAATAATAAAAAGGCGCCACATGGCGCGCTGCCGAATTGGCGAAAAATCAAAACGACCTTGAATGCTGGTTACGAGCTTGTAAAAATGCTGGCAATCGCCGTAAATGTTATGCCAACATATGTATGTATGTATGTATGTACAGAATTCATTTGAGTATATATGTATATATAATTTTGTAGCTATTTATGTACATACATAGGTGCATGAGAAACAAAGCACCGGCGCAGCTAATTCAATGACGAGCCGAGATTTCACCTCATCATCGGAAGCAGTGAACAGTGAACACCACAAAATGCAATTTATGGCCCTTATTCATTCTTTTATTCGTATTTTGTTGCAATATGGTTTTTTGTTATTTTTATGCTCAAACTCAAGTTGATTCATAAACTAACACCCGGCGTACATTGGGCCCGAAAGTTCAATTTGTTTTAAAATCACTTGGAATTTAAAAAATTTAAAATTGATTCAGTTTGATACGTTCGTTTGTTTAATGGTTTTATTCGCCAAAGATTTGTTTTAAATTACATATTTGTCCAAGCAAATTACACTGTGTAGCAGAGTAAAAAAAAAATTAACACATTTTTCGAGACTTGCTTATGTTGCCGCCCATATCAAGCATATTCAGAATTTTTAAAAATCCCTTAAAATCTGAAGTTGCTCCTCGTAGGTTGATTAAAAATTTTAGTAAAACTCAACATTTTTAAAAAATGTTTATCAAAGAAATGAAAAACAAAAACGGTTTTCGAAAAATGTTGCATGTATTTAGCCAACTTTTAAATGTGTCCCAACATTTTAAGAATTTTCAAAGCAAAAAGAAGTTCTTGATTTTTTTTATTTATGGTACAGTGGAATTTGTTTAGATAAAATAACTAAAGCAAACTATTGGTCAAGGATTGATATAATAAAAAAGATTTTCAAATAGTGCTTAAAATTTAGACATCACTTGGTTATAATACTACAAACTTTTGAAACTTAAACTTCAGTAATTTTGTTTTCAAATAATTTTTTATTTGTAATGTATAAATTATGATGATCAATATGATGATCAGATATGTTGTAGCAACCCTGTGCTTGAGGATACTTAGGTCCTTATATAATGTACATGATTGTTAAGAATGCAACTCTGTTGTAAGAGGAAATAAAGTTACACTTCACTTTCCGGTGGATAATAGAAAGCTACAAAGCGTGTTTTATTTCTTAAAACCAATAAAATCGGAATTTTATATCTATAATAATAGACATCAATCAACATTTTTATATTGTTGTTGTCTCTAAATTTTTCCTGTTCAATTCAACAAAAACTTTTAATAATTAATAAAAAATTATTAAAAAACAAGTAAGGAAAGGGCTGTCTTCGGCTGTGCCGAAGGCTTTATACCTTTCATGAATGCTAAACCACACTTATCGGAACAATCGATTGTATGGGAGCTATACGTTATGTTGGTCCGATCTGGCTGATTTTGCCTACATATGTTACATGTATAATATGTAGCAAACGTGCAAAGTTTAACGTTCCTAGCTTTTTAACTGCAAAAATTATAGCCCAAAACCCATTTGTCGAAACTATCGATTATATGGGAGCTATATGTCATGTTGGTCCGATCTGAGTCATTTTCCCTACACACGTTGCAAATACAATTTTTACTAAACTTGCAAAATTTTACGTTCCTAGCTTTTGAATTGCAAGAGTTATAGGCCAAAACCCATTTATCGGAACAATCGATTGTATGGGAGCTATGCCTTCTATCGGTCCGATCTTGCTGGTTCCGACAAATGATTAATCCTATGTAAAATGGCGCCTGCTTGCAAAATTTCATCGAGATATCTCAAAAACTGAGGGACTAGTTTGCGTTCAAACAGACGGACGGACGGACGGACGGACGGACAGACGGACATGGCTAAATCAACTCGCCTCATCGCCCTGATCATTTCGGTATACTTAATAGTGGGTCTATCTCTTCTTCTTCTCATACTTACAAACATCGGACCAAAGTTATAATACCATTTCATGTTCATGAAAGGTATAAAAACCCAGAATAAGAATAATTTTGAGGTAGATCTCAAGCTCGTACCGAACCAGAGTTTTTAATTTTTTTCAATGTTCGATACATGTAACCTCAAAATCTTAAAAATAATGGGAGGAAGCAATATTTATAAAAAAAAATTTTAAATTTTTAGTTTTTTTTTTAATTTTTGAAATATTACAAATTTTATAAACTTTCATACAAACTTTATGTTTTATTTCGTACCTCACTGTACAAGTAGGCAGGGTATTTCGTGACATAAATGGTATTTCAAACTTAAAGCATTCGAGGTGAATGTATAGTCCATTTGATGAGTAGCCAAATAGATTGAGTGATAAAACTTACTTTCCTTTCTGCAAAAGAAAGATTGCTATTGGAACATGGTCTTTTTACTATTTAATTGTTTATTGAGATTTTTACACAAACAACAAGCTTGTGTTTTTGGTCTTTATATTTGAAGTATCCTGGTTCGAAACGAGCTATAGACCTATTAATAATTTTTTTCTGCAGCGAAATTGTTTAGTTTTGTATTGGATCGACTCGTACTTCGCATGCTGTCAAAATGATTTCTAATTTGTATTCTGTGTATTCACGCATACTTAATCCCAAGAATTGGCACATAGATTAAAATCCAGAATGAATATACATATTATGTCAAAACTTAGTGAGCCGTGCCAAAATTGCAATCAATTGTTTGTACCTGATTGTAATATCTAAGCTAAAAACATAACCTGACACATGTCTGAAATAATAGACTAGAAATTGCTTGCAACCTAAGTATTTTGCGTTAAGGTATGTATCGACATGCATACATTTTATATATGTATGTAAATATGTTCGACCTACGAATAGACCATTGAATATGCAGATATAATGCACGCCTCCGCCCAAACTTGCCAAACCGACAAATGTTTTCGATTCTTTAAAGACGCCGGTCATGTTGATTGAGACGTTCATTTGTCGGCACCCAATTTGTTTGACTTTACGAATGCTATTGTCACGATAGCTTGGTGGTCGATTGCATTTATGTTCAATTATTTTCTTGTCTGCATATTTCATTTTCAACACGAAATTCGCGTGGCCTTGCATTTTCGTGCATTTCTGCTTGTAACTGTTAATTCATTTGGCAGTTAATTTTTAGCTTTTTTAAATGGCGTGCAAAGTATTCATAAAATTTAAAAATAAAAAATGGCCTAAATGTTGAATTTGTTATAGTCTCGAGAGCTAAAAGTGATAAGGAAATGAAGGCAAATTTAAAAAGAATGCTTTAGGAAATAGGGCAATTTTTGAAAAAATATTCGAGCAAATTTTGATATATCTCTTTGAAATTAGATAGGCAAATTCCATGACACTCATCTCAGAGCGTTATATTAAATTAGGATAATCAAACTATAGGCACACCCACTTGTATATACATACATATAGAATATTTTGGAAAAAACAAAAAAAATTAAATTACTGTGATTATTCAGTAATAACAAAGATTGGGGTGTGCATTAAAATAACAGCTGTTATTTTTATTTTTTTTTTTTAATTTTTGAAATCTGCGTGGAAACGTCCGACTTCGATTGAGCTAATTTTGTAAATATCCACTATGGTGGATTTCGGGCCCAAATCCCCCACCCCCCTCCAATTCAATAAGGCATACTTTTCAGCAACTGTGAAAAAAAGATATTCTGAAATTTCATAAAAAAATTTGGAGCTCCTCCTTCAAAAAATCCTGGATCTGCCACTGATTTAATCATAAGTCAAGAACTAGCTCATAGGCAATTCAATTTTACTACCACAGTGTCCGTGCAAAGGACAAATTCGAAAAATATAAATGTTTTATAGTTCCAAAAATGCTGGAATTCGAAAAAAAAATTCCCATCTCGAAATTTGGTGAAAACTTTGCCGCAAGCTCATGAAGTTATTGAAGGAAGGTTCTTATGCTGATACTCATTATATGTATGTAAGTAACATACTCGTACTAGTGGAAAATTTTAAGCAAAACGCAGAAAAGGGAACTAGTATTTATTCAAAACTTGTGTGAGTCATCTCATAAAGTTAGGTAGAAAGAAAGTATTGCATTTATTTTAAAAGAATAACCATCAATGCTAAACGAAAACATAAAAAAAAATTGTTTTCAACTTACCATACCTCAGCAGCTTCAAAACTTTTTTGCGTGCGTTTTTTGATGACATCTCCTACATATTTAACGCTTTATTTTCCTTTCAAGCATGGCACTGCTGTTCTGAAGCTTCACAATCAGTTATTAACTAAACTCATTAGGTTTAGTAAATGCATAAAACATCTTCTTCTTTTAATTTTTATTATTGAACTTAAATATATTAATGAAATGACACTGAAATTAAACAAAAGCATATCAAAAATCTTTGTCATATAAAAAAGCCTTAAATTCATACTTAATACAATTTTAATCGGTCAGTAAAAGTCGCTCAAAATCCACATGTGGGCAAGTTGTACATCAAACACAAAATCTTATTAACTATGTTAGTCAAAGTGAGTATGTGATTAAAACAGACACGCATATAGCGTGCAAACGCAAGTGAATTTTTATTTTCACAATAAATCATAATAAATGTTGCGCATGTGCATAATCTCACTTCATTAATGCAAACTTTTATATCTCATTTATGTATGTATATGAGCGTATGCATAACTACCTTGTCGGAAAAAGTGAACTGTTGTGCTTATCATCTAAACAGTTAAAAAGTAGTTGTAGATAAACTACTTTGAAATCAATAAACGTTATCAAAATATCTTTCAACGTAGTTAAGCTTTTTACAATTGTCATTACTGTTTCAATTATTGTTATGGTTACGGCTTAATTATGGCTTTGTGTAAGATTGCAATTACGGTTACCTTTATCTTTTCAGTTACGGTTATGTTTACAGTTGCATACAAATATTAAAATGTTTAATATAGTCAAAAATGTTTTGAAAGTAGAAAAAATTAATTTTATTTTGTTAAAAGTGCTTTTGAGATTTATTTCAAAGTAGTTCCATATCTGGAGTTAAATATGTATGTATGTATATGCATAGCGTATGTATATGTGTTTAAGTTAATGCACATACACTTTTGTTCGGAACTAAACGATGCTTGCGACTCAAATCCGGATTGCCGCGAATCACCTTCACAAAACAATAAGATGCTTGGTCTTCTCGTAGTGCCAACTTAGGGCAATGAACCGCAAAAACAACATACAAACCAACATTTAAGTATTTATGTATGTAGATATGTACGTACATAGAGATGTCTGTAGACGAACAAGTTTAGAACGTTTGAGAACAATATGACCTGCGACAACTGCGACGCATATTTTAGTTAGAGATGAATCTTATAAAAATAATGGTGGCAGTACTTTACCCTGCCTAATCGGTACGTCTACTAGTATTACCGAGAATCGTAATCCGCTTATCAGCTATGCGTTTAGTGTTGGGACGATTCGATTAGTAGTGATTATTCTCAGAGCTCTTTTTCCATGTAAATATGTTATTAATTAGTCACGGTGTTTTATCTTAAATTCCACATCTTAAGGTTTTCCCCTGCTACATTATAATATCTTGCGGTGGTCATTATAATACCCTATGGTCCACGTGAAGGTGTATTAGTTAGAGTAAAAAAGCTAGCGGAACAATTTTTTGAATTTCCGTTTGTCTGCTGTATGTACATATATTTGCACCCGAATCAGTTAATAATTTTTGGGTGAAATTTAATTCCTTCTTCACAGATGTATTGCTAAAGGTCTATTTTGAAATATAGTATACATATTTCTCTAGTTTCCGTATTACGAATATAGAGTATTTATAATATAAAGAATACTTATTATAAGTATACGATCTTATGATCCACGTCATTTGGCCAAATGAACTAAACCTTAATAAGCTGCAAAGTTGAGATTGCCATGGTAGCTGGTATTTATTTAATCGCAATCAACATCTAACTGTAAGCACGTAGTACTTGACAGCTTTACAAGTACAACAAATGCTAGTCCATAAGTATGCCTCCTGCCTGTTAAATCAATGGACAGGAAAATGAAGACCATAAAATTTAATTGGTATAAATGCTTTCAAGGTTATACATCCGTTTAGGCCTTATTTAATAAATCATGGTAACGTTATAATAAATTTAGCATTTACATTCGAATATAATTATCTGCATATATACATACTATAACTATACATAGTCTGTATGTGTGTCTTCTGATACAGGAAAGTGTTACTCAAATCCGAAGGTTATGTACTATTAAAGCTCAACCTGCTTACTTATCTTTTAACATAAATATGTAATTGACAAAGAGAATTTATATATCCACATGCATATATACACAGTGACGTACTTAGAAAAATTGTTGGAAGGGGAGTTTGAAGACAATTTCCTCCCAAAACCATGAAAGTGTTTGCACATTGCAATTTATTTTTCTGTTTAAACTTAAATTAAAATTATTTGGAATCTAGAATATAAATGCGCTGAAGAGTAGCCAATCAAAAACAATTAAAAATAAATATTCACCTACATATATAGCCGTTGTTGTGTGAGTAAACGTGTCGTGCATTTTTGCTTATTCGCAGTATCGGCGGCTCTCCTGAGTGCGCGAAAGTTTTATGGTCGAATCATAATAGTCGAAAATCATAAAGATTGCACCAATATAAAATATAGCATATACAGAAAATCGTTATTCGTATCTTTGAATGACAGACACCCACACATTTTCTTACAGTCCAGTCCATTTTTTTCAAACTCTTTAATATTATTTTTGACATAACAACTCCTGTCAAATGAATTTATACCATGGTACAAGAAAATCAAGGTATTTCCACTATGACATAAACTGTGTTGCCATCATCAACATCATTTGTTATTTGTTCCAAGACCGTTGGCATCTTACAAAAAAAAATGACGATATTTAGCTTTATATGCTTGAAAGCTATAGGTCCCGTTAACTTGTCAAAATAAATTAAAAACAAAATCCCACAATTTTTTATAACTTTAACAATTACCAGTTACGATACCCGGACATTATCTGACACAATATTATTTAACTACAATAACTTCAATTCATTTAATTGCAATTAGTTTCTAAATATTAAAAATTTAATTGATTCACATAATCTGCCATGTCACCTAGTACGGAGTTGCCATTATATATTCATACCATGATTTATATTACATTTAGACTTCACCTACATGTGTCATTTCGCGTTTGGGTTACAACATAATATTTTTTTTCAAACCCATTGCGGATCAAAAAATATGTAAAATAAAATGCAAATTTGTTTCTATTTTAATACGGAATGACATTTTGCCAACACTTCATATATGTATGTATGTATCAGCTGTCATTGATAAGCACGGATAAGAATATTTTCGGCGCTGGCATATTGAGAAAAGTTCTGTAAAATTAATTGCTTACATGTTCACATGTGTCGCTTAACTTTTGCTCTCTAATAACACACTCTTTCGATTCATTTGCTTCTCTTATGGCATCACAAAATGTATGTTTTTATACTGTCTGTTTGTTTGCGTATCACATGAAAACGGCCGTAATAAATTAAGTGCATTTTTGTTTTGCTAGTTGTCCGACTTCAACTTAAGGATCTAGTTTATCGTACGACTATACAGCGGTGATATTAAAAGAATTTTTATTTTTTTTTAATTCTTCTTTAAATGCCGCTTAATCGTCTAAGCCGTTTGGCCGGCTATACATATAGCGAATTTAGAAATATTGGATAATAAATTATAAATATTAGCTAATAAATATTACGTAAAAATCCATATGGCTAATCTTAATTGGAGTAACACCAAACCCCATACTCCCCCCTTGTGCATGTCAAAGCAACTGTGCCTTTGGTACAATCATTTCATTTATGTAGCTATTTTGATTTACGATTAAATATAAATAATATATCAATCTAATAATAAACAGACCTTGATGCTAGCGTTTTGTAGTGCGATAGCAATTTTCCATAGCTAAGCCGGAAGTTTGATCAGAAGACAGAGTAAAATGAGTGACGCATCCTATGAAGTGCAACGCTTGATTAATCCTAAGTTGATTAAAATTATACAAATGCAATCACAATCTAAAGCAGTATACAACTACAAGTACGACAGCTAATTAATGCGGTGTGTGTCTGAAATTGTGTACCATTGTGCTGGTGGGAGCAAGTGCGTATGGTGATGGCTCTTAAGTCAGCCTACCAACACTAATGCAGTTCATACCCTGCTAAAGATTCGACTAGCTGATAACTAAGGTGCAGCTTAACCGGTTCCCGACAGCTCTAGCTCTATACCCAAACAATGATTGTCATTGGTGGTGGAGAGTTTTGCATGGTGTATTACTTAGCAGCTCGTTCTGAACTGACACCCGTTCGAATAGTTGTAAGGTAGCTTCGCTTAGTTCTTCGCTAGTTCGCTTTCGTATCCATTAGGCGCATTATGATGTATTTTAACTATCGCTTTAGTAACAGGTAATCTAGGACTGGTTCATTTAAGATAATTTCTTTCAAATGCTTGGAAGTACTCCATTAAAACTATGGATCGCGTTAACTTTATTGGAACTACCCGGGAATGGTTTTTTCGCAAATTAACGTTGAACAAAACCAAACGATGGTTGCATATTTGCTCAGATATTTCACTACTTCAATGAGCCAAATATCTGGAGATTTCTTCTCGCAATAGTCTCGTCGTTTTGAAGCTCACCGATTGTTTTCGGAGAGATTTATAATAGATTTGTAAGAATGCTTTTGATATGGTGTGCGATGTTATACTCGTATATGGCTTTATTTCTCAAATTTCTATGGCTTTATTACACATTTGATATTTCACGTAGTGAAAATAATCCCATATTGATTAATTCCTCTAATAATAACAAATTTTCTCAATATGTTGAGCAATAACACCATATGGCTTTATTGCACTCCACCGACTTTGTTATATTTAAACAAACTTTTGAGCATCAAAAATGCGAGTAGATCAATAAAAAGTTCCGATGCGGCTAATCTGCAAAAGTATGTTCATAATTTTTGTGAAAGTTGATTTAAGTTTATAATAAAAAACATTCTTAGACAATTATATATTAGCTTTAGTAAGTCTAACATGCAGTGATTAACTAGATTTCATGTTTAGTTTATTAAGTCTAACATGCAGTGATTAACTAGATTTCATGTTTAGTTTATTAAGCATGTAATTTTTTATTTTAAAACAACGATAGAGTGCGGAAAAATTGCACTAAAATTACTTGTTTGCAAACGTAAATAATTTTTTTTAACTATACTAATTTCTAAACTAAATTTCTTTGTTAAAATGACACACTCCTTTTTCTAAAAAAAAAAGGTAATACCGAAAAAAAATATATATTTAAAATTTTTTTGATTACATGCTTGATTTCTAAAAATTCCTGTTGGATTACGATTATCAAACAAAAACTTTAGTAATCAACAGTAATGATTATGTGTGTTTGTTCTTATTTTTTGGCTATTTTGCCGTGTCGTTGTAAGAAACCTGAGTGTTCAAAATAATAAAACAAAAACAAAACGGGAAAAGTAATGATTCTTTGCGGTTACATATCAAAAATAATGATAATCAACGAATAAACAAAAATACAAATTACATATTTGTAAGTTTTGCAAGCTCGAGACCAGAGAAACAATAATTCGTAATGAATTCTAATACAAATTATTAAAAATAATTATTATTTTTTGCCTTCCTTGAAAGAAGCATGAAATAAAAAAATCATACTTGGATAACTTTTATTTATATTTCAAAAGGAATGATTATTATTATCCGTATTACAAAAGTAATTATAATCAAAAAATCAAACTCGCCATAAAATAAATGCAAGTAATTCACAGTATAAGTTTTTCTTGAACGATTTTCCGTCATCCCTTGTCAAATATGGTTATAACTATTCTTTAAACCTCATTATTTTTTAATATGACTCCGTAACTTTCAAATCAATGTAGAGTAAGCAAACCATTATATACTATGATTAAATTTCGTTATTTCTTTTTTTTTTTTTTTTTTTTTGACTAGTCCATGTTTCTTTAAAGAAATGAATGCTGAAATTAATTTAATTAAAACAACCTCTCTATAAACAATGAAATATTCAAGTACTACGGAGAAAAGATAATGCTATTATGGTAATGAATTTATGGAAAAGTTTGAACCGTAAAATGATTAGCCTTCAATTTAAACACAAAATTAATGGGTTATCAAGTATATTACTATTTATTTAAAATGTTTTGTATACAAATATGTAATATAGGCATTTGATTTCAAAACCACCCATTTGTTATTGAGAGACAGCAAGAAAACTGCCTATAAACTTGCGCTTTATGTATTGCTTGTTTGGCAATTAAAAAATATTAAAATCATTTCAAATTAGACAAAACCGATTTGATTTAGAAAATGCAAAATATCGTACTTGCAGTGACCTGAATTTTCAGCAAAAAAAAAAACCTTAATTATATATGCGCTTAGATAATAATTATTATTCATTTATAAAACAAAATTGATTTTCTTAATATATAAGTAAACATAATTTTCGCAAATCATTCAAACATTAGCAGTTAACTTAATAATTGAGAAAAAAATTGAATTTCGAGCACTTAACTTACACATACATTCTTAAATATTTATACACATATACATACATATGTATGTACATACATAAATACATGTTAACATAGGCACACAGCCAATTCAAATTAAGCATGATCACGAATATTTGCTGCCGCTCTATTACTGACAGCTGCCTTTCAACTAAACGTTTAAGCCACATACATAAATAACAGCGACAAATATAAATACATACATTTTAATTGAGTCAGCTTAAAGCAAAAGCAATAAATTTCAAAAGTGCGAAATGCGCCGACACGTCGTGTTTGGCATAAGGCACCGGGTGCGTAAATATACTCGATACACTTTACAGTCCGACTAGTCGTATACGCAACCTAATTGATTTAGAGAACACTTGAAAGTAATTGAAAGAAGTAGAAAGTGATAAAATTTAGGAATGAAAGCATACATTGTTATACAGTATAAAGACGACAAAGCTGCTAACTCAATTTATCAAAAATTGTCTTCTTCGCCAATGGTTGAATAATATTTTTATTCAATTTAGCCAATCCAATAGAATATATTCTTATTTTCAAATATATTTAAATATACATATATTGGCCCATAATCATAGTCAAAGTAAAATAGAGTTTTATCTACTTAAACATGATTCTAAACTAAACACCATTTCATGTCTGTCATAGTCAATTTAAAAGTCATTTTATGTGTAAGACGGAGTTTTAATTTTAAAATGACGAAAATGTAATTTTAACATTTTAAAATCACGGTTTGTTTCTGTGGTTGTGAAATTTCAAAACGCTTACTCCAAACTTCAGTTTAGTTTTTAAACTAATTGGCGCAGAAAAAGTCTTATTTTTCAGGAGCTGTTGCCCAAAATCCTGGATGCGCCACTGGTGTGAAACATTACTAAGATGTTGAGAATTAATTTAATAAGTACATAGTTTAAGAGTGTTTTTTGAACAGTACAGTGAAACGATTCAGAAACAGTGATATTCGCCATAACCTTAATTTATTCACTACTAAAAATCTTAGTACAAATTCAATCTTTGATGTAACATCACTTGAAATTCCCGTTCAAAAGTTTAAATAAACTGTTTATTTAATAAACGGAAAAATTCTAAATGTTGATAGTTTTCTAGAGGTAGGGTTGTTCAATCAAAACAAATTTGAAATGACTGTTTACAAAAACTTATCTTAAATTTGTAACAGCAAATTAATTTTATTAAAAAATGTAATTTTTCTTTTTTTAAATTTTTAAATTTTTTTCTAGCTTAAACAATGGGTTCCATACCAAAATTGTCAATTGTTAAGGGTCAACAACTGGATGTAACACCAGGGCCGCTACATCGCTTATTCGAGTGCAATCTATTACATCACACCAACAAAACTGCGCTCATCTCACACAATAACAATGGCTCTATTGCATGCGAAGCCACACAATGCACATACACAGAGCTAAATCGAAGAGCCAATCAATGTGCACGTCTAATAGTGTCTGAGATAAAACGTCATTGCTTGGAACCTAATACAGATAATGATTATATCGTAGCTGTGTGCATGGAACCCACAGATACACTCGTCTCTGCATTACTCTCCATATGGAAGGCTGGTGCTGCATATCTACCCATCGATCCCACATTCCCACTGACACGCATACAACACATTCTACAGGAGTCACATCCAGTTATTGTTATATGTGATGATAATAGCGATCGTCAACGCTTTGGTGATACAATCACAATAACAAAATCTGAATTATTTGAACGCGCTGTAGAATTTAGTGATGCCAATCTATTGGCTGCCGAAATGCTTGCTGATGGTAGTAATCAGTTAGCTATTGTACTTTACACATCGGGCAGTACTGGTGTGCCAAAGGGTGTACGTTTACCACATCGTGTTATTTTGAATCGTTTACAATGGCAGTGGCATACATTCCCATATGCACCCACAGAGATGGTGTGCGTTTTCAAGACAGCTCTAACATTTGTCGATTCAGTTTCGGAATTGTGGGGACCACTTTTGTGTGGTCTGACTGTTTTGGTGGTGCCAAAAGTGATAACTAAAAATCCGGAACGTTTGGTGGATTTATTGGAACAATATAAAATACGTCGTTTAGTTTTGGTGCCAACACTTTTACATTCCATTTTGATGTATTTAAAGTTGCATGATGATAATAACAAATATCAAAAGAGACAACGCAATCGTTTGCTGTACAATTTGAAGATTTGGGTATCTTCTGGTGAGCCTTTGCCAATTGCTTTAGCTGCGAGTTTCTTCGATTATTTTACTGAAGGCGTACATAATCTGTACAATTTTTACGGCTCCACTGAAGTTATGGCTGACGTAACTTATTTCGCTTGTGATAGTAAAAAAAAATTGAGCATGTTCGATTTTGTGCCAATAGGTAAGTTTGATCACTCCCCAATGTTATGTAGAGGGCTATGGATATTGTTTTTTGGGAGTTTATCATGTGAATAATATACCAGTAGTGGAATTCACTAACTTATAGCGATTCGATTCGGTTCAATTTTTCGTGATTTTCATTAGCGATTCGGTCGCTTGCACTAACTTATCTATAACGATGCGGGCAAAGGATTTCTCATCTCGCTATATAACATACTCTATGTTCTCAAATGCAATTTTTTAATGATAATAATATGGATATAGTATTATTATTCCAATTTTTAATAAAAGTTTCAAATTATGTGCATTTTATTTAACGACATAGAAAACAATTGCAAATTGTGTGTCGTTTAGTTTGCGAAACAGCTGATTGCGAATAAGCAAAAATCGAGAAAAAATAGTTAGTGAATACCAAATATCGTGATAAATATCGGTATGACAAAATGTCGATTGCGAATGTCGTAGTCGAAGTTAGTGAATTCCACTACAGATGTCCATAAATGACTAATAACTAATGAAACATAACGGACCCATATACTCGTAGATACTAGTTTTCCCAATGAGGCGAACAAAAGTTCCTCTGCTACAAACTCGAGTCACCTCATTCGTGTCAAAAACTTTTCCATAAAGTCATATGGTTAGTTGCCGCCATAATCGTTAAGTTCATATTAATCTGAAGGGGTCTTTTGAGAAATAGTTAATACTTTAAATCCATGTTTATGTCATTTAGCTATTCTACTGAGTGCATTTTATTTGAATAACTGCTCACTGTACTTAGCTATTTTTTACCATGAAGGGCCAGTAAAAAGAAACGAGGTCTGCTCTGCATTTTTCGAGGTTGCTATACAATTTTGATGGTCATCCACATTGTGGTCGTTTTGATATATAGTTTTTTCTTATCAAACGTCAACATCTTATTTAATTTTTTGAATTTCAAACAGGTGGCAACTCTTTAGAAACCTTCTAAGTGGCAACACTTATATAAGAGATTATTTCAAATATGTACACAATTTCATATATGTATATGTGTCTAGACGTTTTCGAAATAGTAGCAGGTAGCAAAAAAATTAATAGAATGCCAAAGGGTGCAAACTAGGGCTGTGCCTTTATTCGATTAATCGAGTAAGTTGATTAATCAAATTTTCAATTAATCGATTACTTGATTAATCAAAATTCTGAGTAATCAAAACGAGTGTTACTCGAGTATTTTTGATTAATCGAGTAAACACCCTTTTTGATTAATCAAAAATCATAATTAATCGATTAATTGAGTAATCGAATTTATGAATAATCAAAATTTTGATTAATCAATTAATCGCACAGCCCTAGTGCAACCCCTATCTAGAAATACTTTTTTTGAAATATGACTTAAGATATATTTCTTTTAATTTTTAAATTAATTAGCGTTCTGTAATAACTTCATAGGTGTAACACTTTAGTAAATTTCTACCATACCTGTTTAGTAATGATTATAAATACCGGTTTTAGTGATTATTTTAAGGTACATATGTATATTAAAAAATACAATTTTTTTTCTTATTTTTTTTTTAAATTCTTTCTTTTTTATTTCTTTTTTTTTTGTTATTAATTCCTCCCCGTTCTAATCAGTTGCGAATTTCTGAAAACAATAATAACAGAAAGACCTATCCAATCAACTTGTTACTCAATTTTAATGAGAATTTAATTTAACGACAAATTAGTCTAAGTAACAACATTTGGCCAAGCTCCGTTCCAGCTACTAAAGGTGACTCGTTTATCAAAAGAGATACTAAATATGACATCGAAAGGCACCCTGCTAAATAATGTTAGGTGCATATTAAATTGAGTATTTCACGTTGACTATGTATAGATTCAATGTTCTGGGACATTAAAAGATAGACTATGATCTACTGTATATCTAAACCGAGGGTGGATCACTGGGTGTTGTTTTCGTGTCCAAACCCTCCCCCTTTGGAATCCAAAAGGTCATACTTTTCATGGAACTGTGGATAAGATCTTTTTCCCTCCCTCCCAAAATCAGGATCGAGGGATCCGCCACTGCTCTTAACTCTCATTTATTCAAAATATTTTTTTATGTCGTCCCTCAGAACTTTTTACCGCACAACGAAACTCAATTTAGTTTAGCAGATAAATAAATTCTTTAGTTATTAACCCTCTAAATATTTACGTATACATTTCACACAGGCGTTCCACTATCGAATACCGTAATATACTTACTTGATGGCGACTTTCGTCCAGTAAAACATGGCGAAATTGGTGAAATATTTGTATCGGGGCTCAACCTCGCCGAAGGTTACGTCAATGGTAGAGATCCAGAAAAGTTTGTTGAAAATCCGTTGGCCATCGAATATAGTAAGTAACATCTGAAATTGCAACAACTAACTGTTTTATAAAACAAAAACAAAAACAAAAACTTTTCTCTTCACTCCCCCAACAGAATATTCGCGTCTTTATCGCACTGGTGACTATGGCTCCATACGCGAAGGTTGCATAATGTACGACGGACGTACTGATTCACAAATAAAAATACGCGGACATCGTGTCGATCTAGCCGAAGTGGAGAAAAATGTAACCGAATTGCCTTTCGTTGATAAAGCGATCGTTCTATGCTATCATGCTGGTAAACTTGATCAGACCATTTTGGCTTTTGTCAAATTACGCGACGATTCACCTTTACTAAATGAGCTACAAATCGAAGCTAAGCTAAGAGACAAACTCGCTGAATATATGTCACCACAAGTTGTACTAATTGATCAAGTGCCATTTCTCGTCAATGGCAAAGTAGACAGACAAGCTCTACTCAAAACCTACGAAACCGCAAATAATAACGAAGGTGATTCAAGCATTGTATTAGATTATGATTATAGGCACATACCCGATGATGTGAAACATATTGCAAAGGATCTATTTGAGACTGTTGGTGGTGTAATTGGACGTTCGATACGTGCAACACTAACGGCACGTAGTAATTTTTATGAGCTCGGTGGCAATTCATTGAACTCTATTTACACGGTAACTTTGTTGCGTGAAAAAGGCTATAATGTTGGTATATCCGAATTTATTGCGGCCAAAGATTTAGGTGAAATTCTGGAGAAAATGATAAATAACCGTAATTCGACGTCAATGGTAGAGGATTGGGCAAGCCTTGCGCCGCATTTGGATATGATTGCGGAACCTTTGAATGATGCGCACAGAAAGATTGTTATTGAGTAAGTTACTGGCAGAAGTCTCTATTGCATTGTTAATGCTTGCTTTCTCTCTCTCACTTCTTTCCACATAGTATCATTGTTAGCAGTTTCTATGGCAAGGCGGATCTAGAGCAATGGTTGAAGCCGGACATCTTTCGAAATGATTACAGTGATCTTATAAATGTAAGTTCTAATTGCTTTAAATTCATATCAGTTATGATAAATTTACATTTTTAGGATATATGGCACGATTTGGTGGAGAAGAACCTCAGCTTAATTGTACGTGATAGGCGCACGAATTGTATTGTTGGAACAGCATTAAACTTTGATGCACGCGCTGAACCAGACGTCGAGGTCAAATCTAAACTGATTATAGTATTCGAGTTTCTGGAATTTATTGAAGGACCTATAAGGTAAGCATTATCTCTACACTTGGTTTTTACGTCAAGGGTTACTTGTACTCCAATTAGTTCTAATGGATGGATGGATGAGCAAAGCATCATTTCGGTTGTCATTAAACACGCCAAGCAAGTGTCGGGTGACTAACAGCTGAGTCGCCAGCTTCACGATATCATAAGCAAAGTTGATCTACGGATATGATGCCTCTCACCTCCCATTACCTGTCTTGTTCTTTACAGAAGAAGGGGTGACATAACCTACAAGTTTTTACTGGTCATACCAAATCACTACCGCTATAGTCGGCCAATAACGCAAGGGAGTACCGGGTTCATATCCGACCAAGGAATATTAATTCAACATCAATCCGCAAAAAATTAGGGGAGTGTTTTTGTAGTTAAAACAACAACAACATGCGCAGAACTGCTTCAGAATAGCCTAAAACTTTGACGACGCATAGACCGCTATTTTCAAAACTTAGCCTCTCTTGACGCTAAAGTCCGAAAAGCGCTCTGATGGGGAGATTTACTGTCCATTGCACTTCCCGAAGTAAGTCATAACTTCTGGGGGCGAATATAAGTGACTTTTTCAGATTATTTGCGGTGCTCACTGGGCGTTGGACTATCAGGGCGCACACCGCATGGATGGAAAGAAAGGACGCCGAACTGAAATGTTTTAGCTAAAGAAGAACCAAATGATTGCTACGTAGAATTTTAGGTCTAGTCCAATAAGGTCGAAACTAATTTTGCTTTTTTTGCTAACTGCCGGGGATTGAGAAAGAAATCCTGTCGCAGTTTGTCTTGACAATACAACTAATAATATTTAAATTTCCTAATAGTAGTATGATTTCTATTTTATACATTTTTTTGCTTATAAAGGGACAATCAACTACCGAAAGGACTCAACAAAATTCTGCACTCATTCATGATGGGTACCAGCTCCAATTTGAATCCACAAGAGAATATTGCCTGCATGCACTTCATGGAAAACGAGGTACTGCGCGTGGCTCGAGAAAAACATTTTGCTGGAATTTTAACAACAAATACCAGTCCCCTAACTCAGGTAATATCATATGATTTTTTTAACTTTAGCACTTTTGATAATATCACATGTTGTTTATGTATCACATGATATCTGAATGACATCGCATAAACCATTAATATGGACTCAATAGGATGAGAAATAAGGCACCCCGCCAAATTGTATATCTTATTAAACTTTACATTGAGTAGTGCAACTACAATGATTTTGTATTAGGTTTATTAAGAAAATCATGTCATCTGATACATCAAACCCTGTAAAGCTAAGTCATATCAAATCAAAACAGACGACGCATTGATATCATGTTGAGGTAATATCACATGGTATGATATAACGTCAGTTAATACGATATCAGATCAATTTATCAAATCTGAGTAAACTATTGAAATATCACATTGATATCATATCGCAGAATGCAGTACGTATTCTGCGATCATAACAGACGAAATAAGTCAAATCATAAAATCACATCAGAAAGCGTCACTTTAAATCAGAGACCTATTGGGGATTATGATGCACACAAATTGGCATGTCCATTGTCGAGAGATGTCATCAATATCTTCTAAAGGAAGTCATAGGAAATAGGCAGTTTCAATAGGGTTGGACCATATTGATCCCTTAAGGGGTCGAATAGGTGACTTAGTTTGTATAGGAAACTGTTACAATATTTAGACCGAAGTTGAGCCAAAGTGATTTCCGCTCTTCAGCATCTACAAGGCTACTTTTGTTAAAATGGCGCCATTTTTCGGACGGAAGCTGGCAAAGAAATTTACCGACTTCAAACCTGGAATAGCCGTAATGATTTCGAAGATTGCATGAGGTAATGTTCACCGCCGGGAAATAAACATTCAATTTTGAGCATAGATTATCAATGGAAGGATTCTGAACTGAGTGGGAAACGATTGAAGCTCGTTCTGGTGGGAATTCCGTTGGATAAGTACAAAGTTAAACAACAGCGTGTCATCCTGTGTTTGGTCTGGGACTACTGAGTGCGGTTTTTTTAAAACGTATTTTATAAGCTTTGCCTTTCGTGGTCAGTAATGAAATCAAAAACTTAGTTGTAACGATATTAGATCCATGTTTCTTCTAGCTAGTGGGTATTAATAATTGTTATTGATTGAACAACAAAAACATATATTGAAAATCTTACCACTAACTACTTTTTTTTATTTACTTTCAGCAATTGGGCGATGACGTTTACCACTACAAAACATTATTGAATTATCAAGTTAACCAATATGTGCACAAAGATGGTACAAAACCCTTTAGTAAAGCTCCAGATTCACAGCGTGCAATTGTTCATTGGCGTAAAGTTACCGACTAAAGTTTTGCTTATATTCAACATATTACCGTTATTTACCAAACGTGAATTACTAATTTTAAGTATTTGTTAGTGGCATGCATTGTCCCGCCCAACACCATTGGCGTTAACTTTGTTGATTATCACTAGCAAAGTCTTTTTGGTTATTTTAAAGATGACTTTGCAAAGTGATCTATTATCTTTATCTATAGGAGTGATTACTTAGATAATATTTGCAATTCCATTTTTGTGAATAAGTTTGTTGGAAATTAGCACACCAATTCTGGCTGGCAGTAATTGACAATTGTCATAGCTCATTTTCGCCTTATATTATAATTTTAATGGGGCAGTAACAATTGAGTTATAACAATGCTCAATAGCTCCGAGGTAGAAATGTCATTATTTTCAATTTATTATTGTTATACGATCGTTGTAAAAAAATTAAAAAAAAAAAGTTTTACAAACGATTCCAAAAAAATGTCACAAGAATTTTAGACAAAACATCGTGCGACTGGCTCGATTGTTCTACATATGTATGTAGCTATAGTTATACCCAAGACGAATTAATAGAAGGTGAAAGCCAGGCAAATTACAAACACGCATCCTTACGCTTTTAATGTACTTTGTTTTTGTAATTTGTGACTAATGTCAAAATAGTACTATGACGAAATTTGTAGTGTTAAAATTTGAGGAAAAAGTAGCTATCAGCGGATTGGATAATGCCACCTTGTATTAATTCGCCTTGGTTATACCTTTATATTTAACTAATTGTAATTGGCTTTGTTCGCCAAAATTTCCGATTCTCATTGATCCATGTACATACATATACATATATTTTAGATAACTTTTGAGAGAAGTGTAAGTTTTCGCAATGCATATACATACCTGTACCTGTTGAATACATATGTACATACGTATAGACACATATACCATCATGCATATTTTGTTTATGTTTAAGAGTATTAAGCACCACTGTAAAATAAAAAAAAGTTTAATAAACTATTATTATCTATATTCATACATATGTATGTATGTATATACATTTGCAAGAACTCGTGAAAGTAGCGATTATTTCATTTGAGCCTACTGACCATTTTAATTCAGTACCATAAGAAAGGTAAACAACCATTTCTAGTAAAATTATTAAATAGAAATAAATGTGACATTATGTGAAATTTAATTATGATACTTGATATAATATAAACGTTGTTGCCATATTAGAAAATTGTGTACTGACAAACCATTAACGATATCCTTAAAGGCGGCTAAATCCTTTGTCAACTACCGCCATAGCTGAACAGGAACTCTACCTGCATTAAAAGACTCGAGTCATACTGCCTCAACCTCGGACACTGTAATACCTTAGACTCTTACCTTACCATACCTAATCCATGTCGCCCATGCGGCGAGGCTTATTCCGATTAAAAGATGTTGATAGAAATGCGGAGGAACACGATGAGGGTACTGTGGTTAATCTATGTATAATTAGTATCTTATTTGTGAATTATTAAAATTTCGTTTATTTATAAAAATGTATTCTCAATCCCTATACAAAACATTAAATATTCAAAAATTGTTAAATTATACAAAAGTCACTGTATCATTTAAAATTTTTGAATCAAAATTCAAATTGAATTTACAAGCAAAGTATTCACCACTATTAACCGGTTAGCGATCAGCGAGCAATTGCCAGTGTCGACCCGATCGATCAACAAGCGACTGTGAATGCCCAATCGATCATCTTTCTACCGCGTTTTTACGGTCGTTGGCGTGTCGATTGGTTTGAAAAGTGCTAATAAAATGAACAAAAATTAAATTATTGGCAAAAAATTTAAACTACATTAAAAACATGCAGTTTTAGTTTGATCAAGTTACACAATACCAAAAAGAATACGATCGACTCAATCGAAAAATTTCTATTCTACTGTAAATCGACACTCGCAATAGGGGTGATTAACGGTGCAGTGAAATAACGCCCAAGGAAATAACGCCCATGGACGTTATTTCCCATTCAAAAAGGAAATAACGCCCATGGGCCTTATTTCCTTTTTAAATGGAAATATCGCCCATCTGCAAAAAGAAATAAAGCCCATGGCTCTTATTTCCTTTTTAAAAGAGAAATGACGCCCACAGGATTTTACGCGAGCGACACGAACTTTTGATTAGCATTTTTTTCACAAATTACCCTGTGAGAAAAGAGTGGGAAACGTGGCACGCGGAAGGACATCACCGTGGCGGTAGCCACGGCTATGGCACACACCCGGAGTTGGAATGGCGTAGCCCAGGGTTATTTTTTAAAGCGCGGCCAAAGGCCGCCTACGCGGAAAGGTGTCCTGCACATAAAAAACGTGGATGGGGCCTCGAATTGGGGATCTGACCCGGGTCAATTTTCGGGTTTTCACTAATAACTTTTCACAGAAACAAAATATTGCTCTTCCCTCTTCGGATTATAGTTACGGAGGCCCGATCCACGATTTTTAAGTGCAGAACACCTTTCCGCGTAGGCGGCCTTCGGCCGCGCTTTAAAAAATAACCCTGGGCTACGCCATTCCTACTCCGGGTGTGTGCCATAGCCGTGGCTACCGCCACGGTGATGTCCTTCCGCGTGCCACGTTTCCCACTTTGATTAACGTGAAATTTTTGTGTAACTATTCAATAAAATACAAAAAGAATTAGAATATTATTGTTTCATTAAAAAAAATGAAAGAGCAATAAGGCCTTTAAGACTTTATTTCTCTTTCGAAGTGTAATAAAGCCTTTTTTGAAAAAAAAGGCCTTATATCACTTTCAATAGTGTAATAAGGCCTTAAAGGGCTTATTTCACAAGGCGCTATTGCACCCCGCCTTATAAAAACATAACAAATATGTTAAAATTTATTGAAATAAAAAAACCATATACTTGATTCTTGAATCAGCTTGTTTTAATTCGTTTTTAACGTCCGTGGGCTTTATTTCTCTTCGAAAAAGGAAATAACACCCATCAGTAAAAGGTGATAACACCCATGGGCTTTATTTCCTTTTTAAAAAGGAAATAAGGCCCATGGGCGTAATTTCCTTTTTGAGTGGGAAATAACGCCCATGGGCGTTATTTCCTTGGGCGTTATTTCACTGCACCGTGATTAACTCATGGCCCTACCATCCTGTCTGTCGAGAGGAAGTACTGAACACTGGCCTCACTTTAAATTTAACGAATGA
Source organism: Sphenella marginata (assembly GCA_951509765.1). NCBI lineage: Eukaryota > Metazoa > Arthropoda > Insecta > Diptera > Tephritidae > Sphenella > Sphenella marginata. The sequence continues at coordinate 91,769,032 of OX608079.1, read as the reverse complement.
TGCGGTTGATAGAAGTGTGTCATTGAAAAACGTCTAATAGCCCACCTGCATATTTTCATTTAAGAATGTTATGCTTGTTATGCAAACTCAGTCTGCACTTTAAATGGGCCCTACGACAATTACAGCACAGTGGCGTCCATGTGACTTAATGCTTCGATTCCAGCTGTTTGCGTGCAGGGAAAGAAATTGTCCACGGTATGCAATATTCTACATGTTTGAGCCAAATGCAAAGGAAATTTTTAAAAATATATCCTACAGTGTATCACAAAAGTAAGTATGCAGCCCTTTTTCGCACCTCTCACCATTTTTGGTTTCAACCAATTTATTTTAAATAATTTTTTTCAGACAGTTTTTCATAATCTAACACATAAACTTTAAATTATATTTTAAAAATATGTGAAAAATTTGCAAAATTTCGACAAATTTTCATGGAAATTTTCAACTTTTTTCTCGAGACTTTAGGATTTTCCTCCATATACATTTATGAACGTAATTTTTTTTTATATGGAAAAAGACAATGAAGCTCTTGAGAAAAAAATTCCTAAAAATCAGGTGAAGTTCTCACGGACTAAGACTTACACCTTATTATACTGAAATTAAATGGCCTACAAATCTGCATACCACAGTCTCAAGAAAAAAGTTAAAAATTTCCATGAAAATTCGTCGAAATTGTGCAAATTTTTCACATATTTTTAAAATATTATTTAAAGTTTATGTGTTAGGTTATGAAAAACTGTCTTAAAAAAAATTATTTAAAATAAATTTGTTGAAACCAAAAATGGTGAGAGCTGCGAAAAAGGGCTGCATACTTACTTTTGTGATATACCGTATGTTTTTCGTTTTTTTTTTTAGAATTTTTTAAAACATAATAATTTTTTAGCGTTAATAACGCGTTGCCAGTTCATTTTAAATGCCTTAAACGTCAATATTGCATGTCCGTAAGGTAAAATGCTATCGTATATATATTCACCACGATAAATGTCATAATTTAAAAAATGATCCGATGATGCGAAACGTTGGGAAGTACAAGGGGAATTAATTCTTTTATGTGCACTTTAAAAAACCATTGGTCAAAAAAGCCTAAACCAAGGATCAAAATATATTCACCCCTATTCTGCATTGCGAAATTTTCTCCGTTTGGTAACTTTGGCATTCTGCGTTCCGTTTCCGTTCAGTTCAAATTCGAAATTTGCAATTCTGCATAATATACATTTCGAAAGTAACACCGTTTTTTTATGTTGCAACAACAAATGCTTGTTTTTTATTCTGCAAATAATATAAAATTAATATCCGCATTTTTTTGTTAAAGTTCTTAAACGTTGTAAAACGCTATAAATTTTTTGTTTTTGTGCTCTGATGATATTTTTCTATGTGTATGTTTTGCAGGGTAATTGTTTGCGACCGGTGCCGAGTGCTAATATTTGTCCAAAAATGTCGGCTACGCGATCCCCAGTATTTCTGCGTCGAACACACTTTTTCACTATTTTCGCACGCCTTAATTTGTGATAACAACAACCGCATGAAAATGATAAAAAATTTGTGAACTTTGATTGCAAATATCTCGCAAAATACTAAAAATAATTGTCCTCCGGAGGCATTTTCTTTTTATTGGCACCGAAACCCGTCGTTTGATATCCCTCCCGACATTTTTGAACGCGTATTTCCGAAAATTGTATTAGCATTCAAAACACCAATATAACAATTATACTAATGCAATTAAAACTATAGTGATTTCGTCTTTTAAATTTCACTCAATTTATTTAATAATGCTCAATACATATGCAACTAGTTATGTAATTAAGTTAATAAACCATAATAAAAATCTACTTTTATTTCAACAGCGCTAGTTTGTGTAAATTTGCTTTGTTATGTTTCAGTTTCACATATTCCTAGGCAAACAGCTGATTTCGAAAAACTTATAGATCTTCCTCTTCTTTCAATTCAATCGTAACTAAGAATACCTACTTTCGATGCCAGCGGAGCGTAGAGCATGAATGTAATCGAAATGCAGAATAGGGGTGATTCAATTTACCGGAAACCACGTGTCATAATACTGAATGCATCTTCTTGTTTATGTATTCTTAACCCCTCTATAAAGGCCGGTTCATTGGTGCAGTAGTCGTATCGCTGTAGTCGTATCCTTAACGTAAGAGAAAAACCAACATGCATTTGGTCGGTAAGGTTACGTTACAGATAGTAGCACCAATAATCGATTACATTGTTTCTCATAAGGTTGGTCGAATCAGCTGTTTTATAAGGTTACCGATACGTCACCTCTGAACTCAACTTAAGACAGCTAACTTACATCTGAGCCGTCATTTGTAAGGAAGCGCTAAAGGTGTCATCAGCGCCTATAACAAATCGGACATCAGGTTTCCAGTAACAATATGAAAATTTTGATGCATCCATTACCAGCGTCTTGTAGTGCCCACATACAAGTAGCGTTTTTTAAATCATAATTAATCACCCTTATCGCAGAGTTCGCCCGAATAAGTGTTCGCCTTAATTTTTTTTGTTCGGGCGAACTATTTCCGCCTATCGACAAGTTCGGGCGAACGAATGTTCACTTCGAATCAGCTGTTGCCCTACTTCGAATTAATAGTGAACAAGTAAATTTGCGTGCTATTTTGTGAATTTTGTAAAGAATCGTACATTTTACTAAAATTAAGTAAAAAAATTATTAAAAAACATATATAGTGTTGGCCTTAGGTTGTTACTGATTGAACGCGAGGAGAATGCAAGTGTGAGAACAATCCGGAGGCAATTTGGAGCTAAGTGCGTTGAAAAAAGTTGTTGTTTTGCAGTTTTCAATAGCAAATTAATTGTTACTTTACTAGTTTTCCGGTAAAAACCGGTAACCGCTAACCGGAGTTTGATTGACTTTTTTTGTACGGCTTAACCAGCTTTTATGAAATTTGCCCTAAATAAGCCAGCATTTAAATATTTTCTAGATATTCTTGGTAGCTAGTCATTGAAACAAAAAATTGGAGTACTTCGCTTTGTAAAGTGGACAGCTTGCATTCCCTGAGAAGCGTCAATTTGCGTAGGACTTTTATATGAAGCTGCCAATTCTGGAAGTCTTAGGATGCGCTTATGACGTAAACGTCAAAACATCCATTACAGCACACATAAATCAATTCTGCAATAGAAATGGCGAATGTTAAACTGCACTTTTGTAATCATTTCGTGCTCTTTTTTGGACTTTACTTATTGATTTACTATTAAAAATAAAAGTATATTACTTTAAAAGAATATCTATTATTCAAAACATACAAATGCGTACAATTTGTTTCTTGTTCGCCTCTAAAATAAAAGTGAATAAATTTGCCATTTTCCGTTGTTCATTTCGCCCGAATAAAGAGTTGGCAATAAGGCGGAATGTTTTTCGAACACGAAAAATTTGTTCGCCACCGTCTGCGATAAGGCGAACAAAAACTGTGAATCTTTTCGGGTGAAAATAAAACTCGCGATAAGGGTGAATATTCCACTTCTGAAATTAGTTCCCGGAACGGCAGCTATAAAAATTCAACGGCGATGCATTATGCGGCAACTTCTTTTCAGTCAGACCCCAAAAACCCCAACTCCAAAAAGAATATTTGTTTTATAATATTTTAACATTAAGCCATCGTAGTCATATACATACATATGTAATTTATTTCTATGTATCTTAATTTCATTTCAAAATTCATATTTTTGTAACTATGTTTACAATCAAAGTTTTCAACTAATACAGATATATATATTTTATCGATTTCTTATTAGTATTTATTTGTTTATGTCTACTGCAAAAGCCTTTTTCACATTTATGTTATGCTATTTGCTAATAAAAATTGTTATTAATTTATTTGAAGTTGTATATATGTATATTTATGTAGCAGCACATTTTTATTCTAATTTACTTATATACGCTTTTCGGTGTACATTTTATTTTAGCGATAGGCGTGTACATAATTTACATACGTTAATTTTTATGCTGGTATTATTTTTGTGTTTTTGTAAATATATATCTTAAATTTATGTTATGCAATAAAAATTATTAAACATTTAGGGCCACTTTCATAAAAGCCGGTTAAGCTTAATCGGCGATTAATTTGACAGCTAACCATACAAAATACGTCAATTAAACTCTGGTTAGTGGTTACCGGCTTTTATGAAAGCGGCCCTTAAACTACTTAATTTTGTACAGCTAACTATTTATGTATATATTTAGGTCAATTTATTATTATTATTAAAGACAGCGCATACACATTAATTGTTTATTTGCAATGTAAGAGTACACATTTTTTACTACACTCTGCTTACTTCCAGGACTGATAATTACTTCAACAGAAATCGGTTAGCCAAGTAGCTGTGTACAAAATGTAAACCAACATTGCAGCTAGAAGAACATTGATTTTCCTCTTTGCTGACTATAATACTTAAAAAAAAAAGTATATTTTATTTAAAGTTCCCATACTCTGTTTTACTTTGCAGCTATTTACATACTTATTTGATCTTTTACATAAATAAGAGTGCAAAAATATATAATTATGCATATACATATATACATAAATATTTATGTATTCGTATTTTAGTATAAAATTATTTGAATTATTTCCAACACAAATGTTGGGACAACACGTAGTCACATGCTGTTACATTTTTCTTTTTGATTTGCATGTTAAGCGCGATTAGGCTTCTCTAAAAATTATGCGTATAAATGCTGCACTGGCAAAAGATCATAATTCCTTTCAGCAGTTGCACACGAATTGTACCGAGATAAATGTGTTCCTATAATTTTTTAATGGTTTTTTGAAGTTTCTGCAAGCAAAATCAACCATAACCCTTGAATCCTCACGGTAATAGTGACTCTTTTTTCGACATAGGTTTTCTAATGCGTACCAATTTCCCCTAAATGACCACAGAATTCTGTGCCTGCATTGCTCCAGCGTTCGCACTGTTTCCACTTCCATCCACACCTTGCCCTTGCGTGCTTTGATCCAGACGTCGATAATTTTGGAAAGTCTTCCATTCGCCCGTATTATAATCCAACCTTATATGTGACTCAACTAAACAGAGCGCTGTACTACCATCCTCTTGTTGCACTTTTTCCTAAATACATTATTTTTCAAAGGGAATTTAGTTATCCATTTATTTTTTTATATTAATACACAATTTGTTACCTCAGTTTCGCCCAATTTAATAACGATTACGTTTTCAGAATTAGGACGTGGATTTTCGCGCATACCCGCCATGAAGCCCAATATAAGTGCTTTGTCTGGACGTGAAACTCTATTCGCTTTACGGAACATTTCGTGCGCCTTATGAACATGCTCATTCTATAAATTCGAAATTGATATACAAAAATTAATATTTATAATAAAAATAAAATTAAAATAAAAATAAAATTATAATAAAAACAACAACTATGTACTCACCGATAATGAGAGGCCTTTACGCTGTGGTGCCTGTTGCGTTTGTTGCTGCTGTTGTTGAGCTTGTTGTGTTACTTGAACAATGTGAGTATTTCGTGGTAAGCCACTAGCTGTTGGTGTACCTTGTTGTATCTGTATTTGCTGTGGTTGACCGGTCCCCGCTTGCGCAGTAGTAATAATACGCTGTTGGGGTTGTGTCTTATGCTGTAATACGATTTGTTGCGGTCGCATTTGTTGTTGTTGGTGTTGTTGTGGTGACTGTGTTATTATAGTACGTTGTATTTGGGTTGGTTGCTGTTGGCCCATTCCCGTTGAACTGGAAGCTGTTTGCACCTGAACTAACTGGGGTTGTTGTCCTGGACGTTGAATCAAAGTTAGTCCTTGTGGAAGCGTTGTCAAACTGTTGCCCTGTACGTTCGAAATAACCGGTCGTATAATTGTTTGTTGAGAGGGCTGTAGAAAATAGTAAGTACATATGTAGTACATTTATTAAAAAAATATTTTTTATATAAAATGTCAATGGCTTACTGTGTTCATAATATTGGTTTGCGTTGGTTGTTGCACAATCATATGTTGAGTTGACAATGTATTTGTAGGTATAAGTGTTGGTAGGTGTTGTTGCTTCACTTGCTGTTGATTTCCACTCTGTTGTTGCAGTTGTATTGTTTGTCCTGCCTGTAAACCAGATCCTGTCGTCTTCACCAGACTAGGCGGTCCCGCCGCTGTTGTCATTAATGTAGCACTAGTGCCAGTGTTGAGACCTTGCAATCCACTCATATTACTTATTGGTATTTGCTGATACATATCTCCACCAATATTGCGCAATATAACACCCTTTTGCGTTAATATAATTGTTTTATTTTTCATATTTGCATTCGCATTTCCCACGCCTACTCCACCGACACTTCCCAAGGAACCACTCAAGCCTGCAGGATTTGATGATTGTACTAGCACTTGCGTAAGCTTAGGTTGTTGTGTTGTGCTTGTGTTGGCTACAATTGTATGCTGTGGCTGTTGTTGTTGTAATTGCGCTTGAAGATGTTGTTGTTGTGCTGCTTGTGAAGCTGGTTGTATAGTGACTGGCCGATTTGGTAATTGTACATTTTGTATATTTAATAAAGTAGGTTGCTGTTGATGTTGTTGTTGCTGTGTGGTCGAAGTTGCTATCAAAGGTGGAGGATTTCCTCCAACATTATTTGCTTGTTGTTGTTGACGTACCGGTGTCATCATCACACCAGATGGTGAAGTTTTCAATAAGATCTTTGTTGGTGTTTGCGTATTAGGAGAGGACGACGTCTGGTAAAGTGTTGTCGTAGTTTGTTGCTGCTGAGTGGGGCGAGCATGAGCGAAAGAAGTTAGAGTTGGCATTGTAGCTGTTTGAAGTTTTTGGGAGTGCTGCTGTTGTTGTTGGTGCGGTTGAGAAGCAGAAGACGCCAAGATATACGACGAAGTGTTGCTTGACTGTTGCTGATGGTTTTGCTGTTGGTGCTGCAGCGTATGTTGTTGTTTTTGTTGTTGCTGTTGCTGAGTTTGTTGTTGCTGGTGGGATTGTATGACTGCTGAAGAATTAGCCGCTCGCTTTGCTGGTTGTATGATTGTCTGTGAAATTATAACCGGCCCACTATTAGTGGCAGTCTTCAACTGACTTAATGGCATCGATTTGATTGATTGCGCCGTTGTAGTTGTCGAAGTACCAGAGGAAATTAGTTGTTTCTACAAAAAGAGATAGTTGCAAATTTAGAAAAAAAACTTTCCAGTTAAAATATTTTCTTGTTTAATCCTTAAAAGACTATATTGTAAAAAATTTAAAAATGTAATAGTTCAAACAAGTTTTCAAACCCCTTTTATGGAATGTTTATTGTCATTTCCTAGCACAACAATCTTACAAAATTGTATTATAAAGCTAGTCCGAACTACATAACGTTAACAGATAAATTTTCAAATGTAATAATAGGGGTAGTAAGAATTCTTAAATAAATAGCATAGTATACAAGATAATGATTTATTTGATGATGTATGAATGTAATCTCGCCATGTACACATATGCAACTTTTATTATTGTTTTAATAATTTCTCTCAATCATTTTAAATATATCTGCCGAGATATACCCATACTTTTTTAAAATCTTCTGCTTGTTCCTGTACTTATCTATCATATAGGTTGGTGCAATTTCACAAAATAAAAAGTATTACTATATAAACACAAGCTGAAAACTTACCGCTCTGGAAACAGGCGCATTAGAGGATGAAATGATCACGGGTGTGGAGCTGTTGATTAATATAGGTTGTTGTTGTTGTGATTGCTGTGAATTTTGCTGTTGCGTTACAGACTGAACCTTTGGCGATTTGGTAGAAGTAATTTTTACTGATATATTGTTTGGTAAATTCGCCAATGGATTGTTTGACTGACGCAACTGTTGCTGCGTGTAAATGTTTGTAGACATGGTATTTGACACAGGACTCTTGCTCACCATGGGTTTTATATCCAATTTTTCCATTTTTATCAAAGTATTAGAATTCGTAGGCGATGTGGTTGTTGTTGTATTTATCTTTTGTCTGGTCACTGTTGTGCCGCCTGAATTGGTCAGTGTCAAGCCACTAATTGTTTGCTTTTGTTGTTGCGGTGCAGCACGTATGAGTACATGTTGACTCGTTTGCTGCTGTAATAACTGTTGGGTTTGTTGGAGTTGTTGAAGTTGTGTTTGTTGTGGCTTATTTTGTTGCAGAATGATACGTTGTTGTAGACGTGTTGGTGTCTGTGGCATTTGATGCGTCAATATATTATCAGCCTGTGTGGGTGACTCTATTTTTTCTACTTTAATATTTGGAGGCATTAAAATCTCTTCGCTCTTTATTTCGATTTCTTGCTTAATCCGTTTATTGCTGTGATTTAAGTTATTGCTGTTGACTTGGGTATGTGTGGGTGTACGCATTAACGTTTGAGTCTGTGTAGACATGCTGTTCATTTTTGTAGGTGTTGTAGCCGTAGCAGATATAATAGTAGATGTCAATGTAGAGCTGGCGGTGCATGTTGAAGGACTATCCAAGACTTTGATTTGAGATTTGGTATCTAAAACCTTTGTTGGTGAACCGGGGTGGGGATAAGTTAGCGATGGCGCATATTCTGGTGTAGGTGGCTCAATCTTTGTTGTTGTTAATATATTGTCTTTACTATCCGTTAACATTTCACTACTTGTACTTTGATTAAGTTGTGGAATGCTCTCGGTCTTGATTTCAAACGAACTATTCACACACGTAGTTTGTGATGAGGTGGGCGTAGTTGGTATAGCAACATTCCCAGATGCTGCATTATTCACACCACTATTTGCTTGTGTTGGTGATGTAGCAGCTATTGTTGCAGCGTTCTCTGCAGCAGCCGCACTTGCAATTTGTTTTAGCTCTGCTTTCTTTTGCTGTTCCTCCAATTGCTGCTCTCGTTTTCTTTTTTTAGCCGCAGCATAACCCAATGGCTGCTCGGTAAATTCAATTAATTTTATTCCACCATCTTTTCGTCCGGCAGGTGTACGACTTAAGTTGGGACGTTGTTGTGGTCCAGCAACGTTAGGAGAACGGAAGCCTAAGGAAGGTACACGTGATGGAATTCCTTTGAGGGGTGTTGTGTCTGTCATCTTTCTTGGCATGCCACGCGACCGCAACGGTATAGTGGGTGCAGAAGATTTTTTTAATGATGATTGTGCATCTGCTGATTTGTGTAAAAGTTCCGTGCGCAAATTGGCGCTTTTCGGTTTACGTTTTATGGTGAAATGCTTAACCGGATTGGGTTGTTGACCGACCTTGTAAAATATAAACAATTAAAAGTACATATATACATGAATATATACATTTAAGTGCATTGCTAACTTACCACAGATACCAAAGCATTTTTGTTAAGATACAGACATTCTAATGGCAGCATACCAATGTCTGAGTGTTTACTAACTAATTTGCGTAAATCATTTACCATGTCTGTGAAAATTGGTCGGGTGTCTTCATATTCTGATATTTCTGTGTTCAGCGAGCTTGTTGCAGGAAAGGTTTTCATAGTTTCTGCCAACATGGAAACCCAAAGTTCGGAATCTAACCCAGCTACTTCAATAACTTCCTCCAACTCGGCTTTCCACTGTAATATAAATATTAATTAACGTCAATTAGTTCAGAACAGTTTAGGATATTGAATTAAAGAACATTTCTAATAGAAATTAAGATACTATGCACATGCATAGAATAAGTAGCAGGTGAGATGAGAAGCAAACCCTTTGTCATATCCTGTCAACAACTCTAATTTGGGCATTTTCCATTTGAGAAAGACAAGTACGTATAGAAAAAAATTTTTAACTCGTGTTACCCTCTTGAATTATATCGCTTGACTAAAGTAACCAAATAACGGCCAAATAAGCCTCAGAGATTAGAGGAAGTTTGAGCTTTTTTAGGTTGTAATCGCAAGAACAAGGCTTAAATTCCGACCAAGTTTTGCCAGGTTTTTGGAGAGGCTAGTTTTGCAGTATCTAGTGAAAAATCCTATGCAAATGACAATTTCCCTCGATCGTAGTCTGAATATACTACATAAAAATGATAAATGTTGGGCACATCCCGCATGTTTCCTCCCCATTAGCCATCTTCTCTTTCCTTTCGGAAGGAGGGATGACATGACCTAGAAGGTTTGCACTGGCCATACCAAATCGCTCCCACGACAGTCGGGCAGTACCGGGCAAGGACTGTTATTTCGACAACACTCCCCAAACCAACATTTTTTGAAATTGAGTTATACATATGAAATCTGGTGTATATTTGTTGGCATAGAGAACCGAGTCCTTTCGGACATTGCAGTGCCATCTATTTCCATACAATAAACGCCCTACCCAGATTTTATTGCCCTGCGTGTAGGGGTCTAGAATATGCCAGCGGTAGGCATACCGGTCGTAAGAGGCGACTAATATGCACAAAGGTAATGATGTGCAACTCGATGGTTGATCTACGGATATGATGCCTTCCACCTCTCATTACCCATCTTCTCTTTCCTTTCGGAAGGAGGGATTACATGACCCAGAAGGTTCCACTGGTCATACCAAATCGCTACCACGACAGTCGGGTAGTACTGCATGGGAGTACTGGAGCGCACCGGATTCATATCCGGCCAAGGACTGTTATTTCGACAACACTCCCCAAAACCTTCGGGGAGTGATTTTGTTGCTAAAACAACAACCACAACAACAACCCAGATTTTACATAGGATTTTCAAAAGGCAGTAAACTTTAAACTTGAATATCTAAAACAATTCCGGAGTCCCTTACATCCATTTGGTTTTAAATCATTCATATCTGGAGTTTACTGGCATAACAATGATAAATAATTATTGGTTGTGGTTTGCAGTTAAACCAATTTAAATAAGAGAAGGACAGATGCCATTTCCGGTGCTATGACCTTGGAGCCTTAGGTTTTAGTAGGTTCCAATTTGGCTTAGCTAATGGATTAATCGCAGCTGTACATAATGCAAGATATATAAAGAAGTCAAAAAGGGAGGAATATTTAACTCGCTCGGCATTGCAAAATATCAAAATATAAAATTAAGTTATCAGTGCAGGTTCCATGGCGGGAAATCAATATACTAATAATAATAATAAGTTATATATAATATACGACTATCGCATTAACGGATCAATCATGTAATTGAAAACAAGCAAATACCAAAAAATAGGCACTTGTCCTCTTATTTCATAGTGTGCATTAATGTGTGATGTCTTTATTAATTACACCATTCGCAGCCCCCACCCACGAACCCGTTTATTAGCACCATAGTTGTAGCATGCAAACGCATAGCATTTACCCACCTCTTCTACCAATCTTCGTGGTATATGGAAAAAACTGAGAAGTAATTTTAACTTCACTTGGGTCTGTAAATCTGGAAAACATTCTTTTATGTTGCGTAGCACTTCCTTGTTAAGTTGCGAGCATATCGACCCACTTATCCACGAATCGTTCGAGGTACCGAGTTTGTTATGCAGCCACAATGAAGTGTCGCTGTCCCGCACATTCGCCATATTTTCACAAATCTTTCTATTATTTCACTTTAACAAAAACACAAAACACGTATTTGTTGCGCAAAAAACTTTAAATGCACGCTTCGCAACTACAATTTCCAACAAAATCTTTTATTATAAATCGCGTTCACTTTTTCCCCATCAAAAAATTTGACACGAAATCCCGAAACGAAAATATAAATGGCGGCGTCAAGCAGGGTTGCATTTACATGTCTCGAACTCACAGAGCTGCATAGAACGCTGATTACTTAGGTCCTCATTTCTCAAAGTTATTGTTTTTAAATAGATCGTACGGTCAATCGTGGAAATACATAAGTCCCATTTCCCATGCTGGCGTTCTCTTTTGTGTTTTCTTTTCGTGTCTACACTTGTCAATTTTTCTTGAAAGCAATTATGAAACAAAATATGGGCGCACAAGGAGGAGCGAAAGTGTACTCTACCCCTCTCTTCCCATCTCGTTCGCCTATGTAGCGGCAGACTTGAATTCAAGAATTGCCTGGTGTAAAAGGTCACTAAGAAGACTTCATGGCATTGCACGAAACCTTCGGTAGCGTATCGGATTTCCAGAAATTATTGTTGTTTAGCTTATAAAAGTCATTAGTCTCTTCAGAAAATATACCAATTGGATTTTAATGAATACGCAAAGAACTTCATCAGATCCCCTGAAATGCCTGTAAATTGATCCCTTAATTGCTTCGAAGGGTAAGTTAGTAATAATAATAACAATAATAGATTAGGGTCTGTCACAACACGTCATATAAGCCAGCCAACTTCCAGCAAACTTGACAGGTCAATTTACTTGTGTGTGTACACTGTGGTGTAGGAAACTCGAGAATTCGGTAATCGTTGACGTGGACTACCGAGCGCTAATATTTACACAAGAATGTCGGGAGGGGTCTCAAAAGACGGGTCTCGGTCCCAGGATCACGAATATAACTCCGCTCAACCGATATTTTCATTATTTTGGAAAATATTTGCGAAAACCCGAAAAATAACCCGGGTTTAGGGACCCGATCCATTTTTTTATGTGCATAAAACCCTTCCGCGTAGGCGGCCTTCGGCCGCGCTTCAAAAAATAACCCTGGGCTACGCCATTCCAACGCCAGGTGGCTGCCCTGAACGGTGGCAACATGCCACCGTTCCGACTCTATGGGCCACTTTTTTCTCACAGGGTAATGTGATTACAACAACCACATGAAAATGACAGAAAATTCTGAACTTTAACTGCAAATATCTCGCAAACTACTAAAAATATTGGTTGAGCGGAGTTATATTCGTGATCCTGGGACCGAGACGCGTCTTTTGAGACATTCTTGTGTAAATATTAGCGCTCGGTAGTCCACGTCAACGATTACCGAGAATTCTTCCTAATTGTTACAAAAGTGCAACTTTACCCTGAAATGTGCCAAATGATGCAAATGAATCAAAAAAGAAAAAAAAATTGAACACGCAAATTCAACAACAAATTGTGATGCGGATAGTCGTTGTCTTCCATTGCCCATTGGAACACCACAATTATTATGCTAAAAGTACTCGAACAGAGCTAGAACAGCCTGCGTATGGACTTTTGTAATTACAAAGTACTTCAATTAGCAACGCTGCCTTGCACTCTGCTGCATTTTCCTCAATTACCATCCACTCTCTTAAACAGTATTCGTAAATAAACTGTGTTGAATTAAAGTACATACAAAATGGAATATTTGTCCGAAAACAAAACAAATCCTCCAAATAAAAGCACATCATTATCAGCCAAAATCCTTATAGCGGCCACTGGAGGTATTGGCATAGGACTAAGTGTTATCTGTGCATCTTTTGTAGCACCAGCATTCCGTAGAGTATGCCTACCATATGTGCCCGCCACAACCGAACAGGTTAGAAATGTTTTGAACTTATTACCTAAGACCTCAGCAACACAAAAGAGCAAATTGCTGGATATAGGATCTGGCGATGGACGAATTGTTGTAGGTATAGAGACATGAGGATATTCTAAGAACTAAGTAACGTAATAAACTTTTTTACAACATTTTTCCGATTTGTTAGCTGCTGCTAAAAATGGGTTACTTGCTGATGGTGTAGAGCTGAACCCCTGGCTGGTGTGGTATTCACGTTTTGCGGCTTTAAAACAAGGTGTTCACCGTCAAACACATTTTTATAGACGAGATTTATGGAAATATAGCGTAGCGCCATATGATTATATTGTTATATTTGGAGTGGAACAGATGGTATCGTTGATTATGATTATATCCCGCAGTGAACATTTTTGTACTAATCTTTATTCATGATTGCAGATGAAGGACTTAGAAAAAAAGCTGATTGACGAGGCGCCAGAAAGCGCAAAAATTATTGCATGTCGCTTTCCGTTGCCAAACTTGCGACCACAACATGTTATTGATGATGGAGTTAATACTGTATGGTTTTATAATTTAAATAAGAATGAATCCCCTGTACACATTGGACAACTGTAATATAGGAGAATGCTAAATTGATAAAAACAATTCGTACAACTCGCTTGTGGGCGGTATAACCCCTATTTCTAATTGTAGAACCAAGTTTTATGATTGAAGATATATCAAAAGCTAGATAGGCTCCCTGCTATTCTATATCGGCTAAAAACAATCCCATTTTGATCAATAAATCCCATACCAGATAAGGTATGAAACTTAATTGCATCGCCTTTTGCAGCACTCACTATTGCCTTTCGTTTGATACCCATATCGCACTAAACTCATTTTAGGTCAGGGGATCTTACATTTTTAGTAAAACGTCTATCATTACAACTGTGAAAGTTCTATTCAATTCAATTCAACAGCTTTCTAATTTCAACCAAAATGCAATCGCTAGAAAGACTACTGAACAAATTGTAAACATCCGTCGAAGTCTGAATTCAACGGATCCTAGTTTTTTGCTATATCCTTCTCTCGGCGGGAGCAATTTGGATAAAAAAGACAAACCTTAGAAGCAATTAAGTTTAAATTTTTGATATTTTTATTCGTGTGAAGATGTGCTGAGTTCATAACCAAGCAATAAAATGCGCGAAGTATGACGGGTAAAAATCTAAAAAAATAACATACATAAATACTTATTTATATGTGCATAAATTTATAGAGTATATACCTACATACATATGTATATTTATTATACATGGCGTGGGTAAATGCAAGACTGCAAACAGTGATTATCACTGTGGCAAATTTTTCAAGCTCTCGTGACTTGTAGTTTATAAAACAAACGAAATATAGCATATAAAAATTGAAAACTGCCTACATGCAATAGTGCATTTACAAACTACATAAGTCAATATTATTTAAGTAAAATGGATTGCAATGTCACTGTCGTCAGTCAGATAAGTATAAAACTAATTCAGTGAATAGAGTGAGTATGATTGGTGATAGCATATCGGTGTGGATGTGGACCATCCTCATATTAGTTATCGGTTCATCAACGACTTATCTCAGCTGCCGTTAAGTCGAATATTTAATGAGATAGATGGGTTTTAAGTGTCAACTCAGATATGACTATAACCGAATTTTAAAGAGAGAATTCTTTGTTCACACAACCAGCAAAAACAGAGCTATGCCCCACATATACGATTATGCTCGTTCCTATTAAGGGATTTCAGTAAATTGCAGTAAAGTAAAAACATCAGCCAAATTAGACTCGAAAAACTTTTAAAATAAGGGACTCTGACATCGCCAAACTTGTACAGCTGAAAATCTAAAACTGGTCACAAATGCTGATATTTGCACCTTATTAAAAAATATGCTAATAAGAAATATTTTCAAAACATGCCTGCGTACGATTCTATGCTGTTTCGAAAAGCTAAAAACGCGAGCATTTTATCAATAACAGCCGGCCACGCTGAAGTCATGGTGTTATTAATTCTTTTGGATTAGGTATTTTTATAACATAATATAGGCTTTATATATGTTTACTGAAAATAAGATATCATCGTTGCTCCAACAAAAACTGTTTCAATTTTTTTTTTAAATATTATAAATCAGATATTCAAGCCAATTACGGTATCCGACGGATGCTTTGCGGAGGGAGTGCGAATCGATTCGCGTGAAAACAGTTGCGGATTTCACTTTTAAAATAAAAAAGGCCTTTTTAAAGATACTTTCTTTTATTCCTTGTGTTGAACATGCTAGTAGATTGAAAGGAAATCGATAAAGTTTATTTTTTTAAAGTTTTCTAACTCAGATCCGCAACTGATTTTTCGCGAATCGATCCGCACTCCCCGCGAATGGCGTCCTTCGGATATGGGAATAGGCATGATTTTGCTCTCATGGAACTGAAATTCTGAAACACACATGACCGTTTTGTTGGAGCAGTGAGGATATATTAACGTCATTCCCTCCAGAAAGAGGTGATACCATTGGATTATTAACGTCGACCGTTTTCAAAAAAAGTTTGAATAACCTCATACAAAAAAGTCGTTATCACAAGTGGAAATAAACGTATATGTCTAGTTGTTCAGCTTTTGACCAACACAGAGTGTTTTAAAAATCTTTTGTCCTTATGTTAAGTTGTTAGTACATAGTTAAAGTGAAAAATTGTTGCATCTGTAATACGGATTTTGTATGAATTCCATTGTGAATCTATGTATGTTTATGTATACTGAATCTTGTTTTAGCAGAATAGTCGATGCAGTTGATTAACTGCGGAGTTGCTAAAAACGTCTTCCAAGATATACATAATTGCGGTCATGATCACGATAAATTTCTGTAAATCCTATCTTTGCATAATGCTGATGCATGTTTTCAGCTCCACTCTTAGTCGATAGACGTACATGGACACCAAAACACCCATTCGAACGTAATGTAGCTAATGTCACTGTTATGAGGCGTTTTAAAAGGCCATGATCACGCACCAAGGCGTCTTTTAAGGCGGCAGCTGTCAATACAGAAGGATATGCGTTGCTTACTTCGGGCGGACATTGATATTCATAATTATGAAATTCACGTATCATATTCGATATGATGCCTTTAAGGCCGCCGGCTGTTGCTATATGGTGTCGCTTGTCAGCAGCACCATCCGCACCATTTAAGCCGACGACAATTGTATCCTTTTCTAATAGAGATTCAGCATACTTTTCCTTCATTGCAGGTATCCAACAGATATCTATGTTTCGCGCAAATGTGTGAACATTTAAGGCTGCAGCTGCATAACCGACAATAGCATTAGAAGTATCATGTGCCACAATACATAATTGAGGATATAGGGTGATAAAATGTCCAACGATATTATCCGCAATGACTTCACGTAAATGTGTGGGGAGTAAGGCTTCAGCGGTCGACACATCATCACATTCACCACAACTATTACCAACTTTCAGTTCAGGACACTGCATACCAAGCTGCAGAAAGGCGCGTGTGCAGACCTGTCCTAGTTCAGGTTCGTCAATTTGTGTGTATGGACGTAACAAATGATAATCACTTGTTGGCAGTTCGGGTAATTTATACAGGAATAAATCATTGCCAGAATCCACGGGCATCAAACGCTTTGTGTGTTTCAGGTGCAAAGATACAAAAATATTATTTTACAAATCTGTTAAGAAAAACACTTAAAATTCATATATTACCTGCAAATCAGCAATTAATCCACCCCGAAATACCCAAGGCTCTTGATCACCAGACATGAATGCTTCCTTCCAACCTTTGCTAAACCCTATAAATGATTAACAAACGCATAAGTATACTTCATACATAAAGTTTCATATTTCTTTCCTTCTTTCTATGCTTACATGTGTATGTACCCTGGGTATATGTATGCACATTTGTTGGAAACTGTCCAAGGCTTAACCATTTTACAAATGCGTTAAGCAGCGATAAAGCTCCTGCAATATCCCATACGTATGAAAATAGGTCATGACATATTTCTTTATTAGCGCAATTGGCTATCTTTCGTAATAATTCATGTACAGCATTACAATGCTTAGAGAAAGACTCTGCGCGTTGCATCCATTCGGCCACCTCTGGTTTCGGTGAGACTGTACCAATTGAACATTTTCGTATAGCTTTATCGTTGCCTAATAACACATTTGCATTAGCTTTCAACCAATTAAATTCATTTAACAGCTTGAAGCCACGACTTCCATGTTCAAAAGGTAGGTAAAAAAGGTCACACATTAAATAAAGGTCATCCTCACTAATGCGACTGCTGCTACCGGCACCTGGAATAGTTCTGAAAATTAAAATTTTTTGATTAAAAATACTTAAACCGATCTATAAAGTCCATAAGTAAATTTGCATAGTTTATTCGAGTTTGAGATATTATTAAGCAGTTGGAAATATTTTTTCTGGTATCATAGATGTTACAACTTTAGCCAACGATCGTTACGATGACATGCTTTTAAGTTTTCCAACTTACTCATTACTTTGTTTCTCGCATACATGAAAACAACCCAGAGTCCCAAAACCCAAAAATGGTTCCAACAATAATTATAAGAGTATTCCGAAATTATCCGAAGATGTGCCCAAAATATTCTAATTGACGCCAAATCAAATCTCAAATTATATCGATATATCACCGAAATGATTCTGAATAACGTTATCGTACTCGTCGAAGTGGTTCGCGGTGCTTATTCGGCGCATCCATTCATGGAACCTGACGTGCCGGTACAAATGGCATTACAGAGATGTTGACAGTCCTTTGTCAGATTTTAAACCGCCATACCTACCTTGGACATTCCACTATTCAAATAGCAGATTGTCAGGTTTCATGATTAACGTCAGAAATTGCATGAAAGACTATCACATTTCAGATACATGATCTTTGAATTATTCCTAGCTACTAAATCAATATCTCTAAAATTATCTAAATAATACTTTTTTGCATGCCATTAAAATTGTACCTGTCATCATAATCCTTCATGTCGGCATTTGAGAGTGGTGATCCTTCTGAACTTTCCACTTGCATACTATTCTGTAAGACAACGTGAGGTATGTTAATACATGCATATGCTCATGTGTCTAAATATGTACAGTTCACCTACATTCAGTTCATTCATCGAACCATTACAACCGTCATCATCGTCTAATCCCTCCGACATAATGACATCCTCTGACATCACTTTTCGGTCATCCTTTCCCGAAGCTTGCGAAGCTAAACTACTACTGCATTCCATGGGTTCATTTCCTCCAGCGCTTAGGGGACTAAGCGTGTGATCGTCTGTCATGGGCAGTGATGTAGTATTGTTAGCAGATTCTTCTTTGGGGACGCCGCCGGTATCTAAAGTTAAATTTGTATCCTTATCAATATCATTTACAGTACATTCCGGTGATTTTTTGCCATTGTTGGGAATATCCAATTCATTAGATAATGGCTGTACTTTCTCAACACTCATTTCATTAGCCTTATTGCTAGCATGACAGCTGACAATCTGATCTACATCCTGAGCGCCACTACTTGTTTCATCATCTCTTGTTGCTTCAGATTCCGCCGAATTATTTTTGTCATTTATTACTGTATCTAAGTCAGTTTTGGTTTCAGCTACAACTTCCGAGCCAATATCCTTAGGTAATATGTCCTCTACCACTTTTGTATGCATTATGGGCACGGCCACAATTGATATTGGAATTTTTTTAGGCAATTCGATATTTGAAGCCACGCATGTTGGTATGGGATTTACTATGTCATCATTAGTAACAACTTTTGTAGGTGAAACTAATGAGTTCATAACAGGATTTGATATCGGGGTCAGGACCGATGAGTTTACAGTACTGCAAACATCCGCCAGGGCTTGTAGTTGTGTGGTATTCACTTCAGGCATAGTAACAGTTTTCGCATTTGTAGATGTGGTTGTAGTGGTTGTTAAACTCATACATGTATTAATCGATGGAATAATTGGTATGATAGGCATTACCACTAAATATAGCCGAAACAGAGTAAACAATTATACAAAGTTAAAATCTGTGTAAGTGCTTTTTATAATTCAGTTGTGTGCCTTACTTGTCACTTGTGGTTGTGGTTTTGTAATAGGACCCCAGGCTTCTCTTTCTACGAAAAACTCAGGTAGCCATTCAGCAATAGCGTTTCTAATTTTAAAACAGAATTCCATATTCATATAAAATGACTTGTATTGTTCGGTATACTGGCATGTATGTACTTACTTCAACGCAATACGTGGATGATATATATTCTTTGATAAACAGTCAACGGGCAATTCTTCTTCGTTTGTACCATCTTCGTTTTCAGTTTCCAGCTTAATATCGGCAGAGAGCGAACCTTTTTTTAAAAAAAATTAACTATTACAATAACTAGATGATAAAGTAAAGTAGATTTATTGGTTTTCGGTTACGAGCAAATCTTTGATCACCTTAACGACTCGGATCTAAACCGATCTACAACCATGATTGGTATGAATTTTATTGATTACTTACTATTAACTTTTGAATCATGGCTACACTTTGCCCAACTAGCCAAAGTGTGTATTGCAACGGTGTTTGCATGAAATTCACAATTGGGATTTGTCATAACGCCACGTAAATGCTGTATCAATTCGGGCGAACGTCCAGAATATGGGCCTAGGAATACACGCTTCTGATCATAATCATTAGCATGCAAATTATCCCAAATGACGGGCGGTCGGCGCAGCACTTCTGTTATTTCTTGTATCGATTCAAGACTTATAATTTTTGAGATTACTTTATTACCGGTCCACATGATATCGATATCATGATTAAGCTTTGAACCTAATGTGTTTAAATACTCCGAATCGTGTACAGTTGGTACGGCGCGTGAGCTGCAATACTGCGTGGGGCAAAACAGAAATTTCGGATTTCCCAGATGGGCATATATTTCGTTGGTCACAGACACCTAGAATATGATTTATTTGTTTAATAATAATAGATGGAGTTATAACTGTAATATTTTTTTAGATATTTGCTCTTACTTGTGCATTAGCAAATGTTTGAAAAGCTTCTTTATCCACCTTTGACAGTTCCAAATCGATATCATCAAAAAGTAATGCAAATGCTTCACAGCCAAATTGTGAAACCTGATCAAGTTTACGCTTAAGCGTCTGAATTTCTTTTTGACTGCTGTAAGTCATATCCAAACCGGGCGAAAGAGCGTAATAAAACATAACGCCGTGTTCCCTGGCAGCTGTTATTAAGCCTGGAAATGGTTATGATTTAAATATTAATATAATTGAAACGTCAAATTATTAAGATTCAATTCGAGAACGCCTAATGCAACAATATAAATTCAATACCTAATTAGCAAAGATAACTGCTTTTAAAACAAATTCTTTATTGCATTTGGCACCGAAAGTGATATGATCTCAAATTCTAAAAAAAAATTAGAAAACATAGCTTAATAAAGGACTTCTTCA
Source organism: Sphenella marginata (assembly GCA_951509765.1). NCBI lineage: Eukaryota > Metazoa > Arthropoda > Insecta > Diptera > Tephritidae > Sphenella > Sphenella marginata. The sequence goes on along the minus strand of OX608079.1, from coordinate 91,748,246 downwards.
CATACTTGTCAAATGGTCAGCTTCTTCCACTGTGTATAATTCACGCCAGTAAGCACGATGCTTATAATCATCCTTTGGGGCATACACATACGAATCCATACCCCATTTTTTCAATCTAAGATAATAAAATGATTACCAAATTATGAATAAATACATATATTGCGAAATTAGAATTTAACCAGTAATATCTCACTTTCGAAATAGGTCCTTACGTTGCTCCGTTGTCCAAGGCCGGCCATAGAAACCTATGCAAACAAAAACGACTCCTAATGAGACGAGTTCCACATATGTACATTAAATTTTTTTTACCTTCAATTACACCACATATAAAACCTCTTTTCTCCTTGTCACCACGTATTCCTTTTGCGGCGTTATCCAAAGCGCCGGTCTCATTTGGTAGCTTTTCATCAGACATTGTAACTTCTACTTCAACATTGTGAGACTCCTCCATTGCTAGGTGTTTTTTTTTTAATTAAATAACAAAATTGCAAAATTTTCAAAACAATTACTTTGCTTGGTCTGTGGGTTCTATTTGAGATGCTTTTTCAAGCTGTTTAGTTTTTTTGCAGAATGCTTTCCAGAAGATTGTAGCACGCGATATTTGCCACGAGTGTTGTGAAATACTAATAATACATTCTACAATTCTTACTTAAGATGTTTTTAGACAAATATCTGCAAGTTTTTTGCACAAAACAATTGAGAAAAACTAGAACAATAGCAAAAAAGCCGCTTGGATTCTATTCAGTCAGCGAAAGCAAATTTTAAGAGTTATCGAAATACATACCTCGATAGATTACTAGTATTGTTCCTCTACTTCATTTAATTTGCCATGACCGCTGATGTGCTCTGGGCCCTCACTCTGTAGTTCTATTCGAAAGGCTGTTCTACTCGAAAGCAAAAATCGATTCTAAAACACATCGGCACTCGGTAGTTCGTTAGAATTCACTTTAGAAAATATTCGATAAGGGTGAGCAACACTGTTTCACAAATGTCAAACTCAAAGAAAAATACGAAAAGAAAACAAACCAAATTGAAAACATTGCGATTTAAGAAGTTTTAATTTTACAAAATAAAAGGTAATTAGAATATATGTGAAATGCATTCGGTAGCGCTATGGTTGCGCGTTATCAGGGACAATTTCAATATACTCAATATCAATGACAAATGGTAAATATATTGATTAAGTTGTAGACCGACTATACCTAATTTATTTCGAATTATTCCTTTACAGCTTTGTACAAAACTTTAGGTTGAATAAGGACGCATTTCAGTGTGTACTAAATGCAATTATCCCCGAGCTAAGTATTCCTCAAAAATCAATAGCGATTCCCCAATTATTAAGCTCTCCGCTGCACTTAAATTATTAATACTGCACCATAATCTCAAACTGTTGAGGTTTCGTATTTGGTTGCTTAAATCTTTCTGCCCTGTAAACGATTTTTTGATGAGAAAAAGAGAAATATTTGATTTTATTCATAGAAAGTTACATTTTTGTTGATTTTCGTTTGCTAAATTATTGTAGAATAGAATTTTCTAATATTCGACTACTTTGACATTTATTTTCTAGACAGAGAGTGCCAAATTTTCTACAAACGAAAGGGGAAAAATCAAATCCGAAGGGAACAAAATGGAACTCGAACAACGAATGTATTCTAATCGAAAATTCTTTACAGAGTACGAATCGCTCGAAAGCGAACGAAATTTCTTTAGAATAGAACTACAGAGTAAGGGCCCTGATATTAATTCCAACTCGGAATAAAGTTTATTTTGAAAATACTCACCAAATCCCTACTTATGTTGGTCATGTTTGGGTTACTTCAAAGATAAATAGCTCCGCGATTAACTAAATTTTATTACCACATTTAATCAATTTAGCGTATGCATTTTTCATTTTTCATTCATATTCACCGTGATAAATGTCAGAATTTTCTTTCGGTCTGTTAAAATGTACAATTTTCAACCGATTGGCACACAGCCGAAATAAATAATATAATTTAAATTGCAATATTACCATCGCATAAACAAGTTTTATGATCTTTTGTAGTAAACAAAGATGTTTGGGGTATTTTTTTTAATATTGTGGATACTCATGATCTGCTTAATATGAAAAGCAAGCACACTGACATCTGATTATATTGTAATTTTTAATTTATTTATTTTAAAATAGAAAGGTTAAGGAAAAGATGGGGGAAGGGCCAATGTAATATTGCTCGATGTCGATACGTGTTGCTATCGATGAATGTAAACTTATTCGCTCTCAGCGGTTCCATCACTGTTTTGTTTTTATTTATAAAGTGCATTTTTGGTACGTGTTGCGAATTCCTTATCAGATTTGCATATTTAATATTCATAGATCCAGATATCCATTGATTTGTTTGACAAATGCAACCATTTATTGTAATTCGTAATTATCGGGACGACGATGAACTCAAATGCCAGGAAGTTGTACGAGATTATATTATGTCCTTCGTCAATAAGTCCTTTTACTGCTTTTGCTTTAGGGAGGTATGTATGAATGTAAATATTGTTTAATTAATGACACGTCCCTGATCTGATTTTCATGCAAAGCCTGCCCTAATGAAGCTCAAAATCGACTTTAATTTTCTTAATCAAACTGTTAACGCAACATTAAACATTTTTCTAAAATGTAAGGAGAGAAATAGTTTGTATGGTCAGATATTAAAACAGATCGCCCCTGTGCTTAGACCAAGGGTCGGCAAAATTTTAAGTGCGTTAGTATTGGTAAAGCGCTCTCAACGCACGAACCAGTTGATATGTTTATTAGTTGCCTGCTAGACAGCGAAGCAAAAGCACATATTTATGATACCGTGGCACTTTTTTTATGTAAATTGCAAAATTAAAATGCAATAATCTAATAAATCCATTTTATTTCTATGAATATACATAGTTTCTGACTAAACAAAACAATTATTCATTTCATAATATGAAGGTACATAAGGAAAAATGCTACGTACATACATGCATATATTATTTGCTGCGCAAACAAGCGATCGCCCTGCAATGTTGGCACGCCACTTGCTCAGCGACGACTAAATCAATCACCGAACAAAGAGCGTAACCTATCCGTGTGAATTGCGCTGCATCTTAAGATGTATGAAACTGCCGACATCTGGCTTAGACCCAACTGTAGCGGGATGATGCAGATATTTATCCTTACCTTCTTTAAGCAATTGCTTGTCACTCTATTGAAGTTTGCAATAATTTTTATTATTCATTTCATTGCACTCTTTTAGATCGATCTTTATTGTTACCGTCGCGAGCTTCATGCTAATCATACAGATGTCTAAGCCTTTGATAACCTTCGGAGTGTATAAGGCATAACATTTTGCCATTCATACAAGCTGTAAAGGCAGTTATCAGAGGGCGTTCCACCTTGTTTATCTCTGATTTTTGGATTTAGCTAACATGACAGAAGGCATGCCGGGGCTTGGTAGGATTCATCCATTCTACAGTCCAGGCCGAACCTAAGCCGGAGTAACTGGCGCCTATTAAGTATATAAATTTTTGATGTTATGTTTACTGCCAAAATCCTTAGTTTAACACCGATCAATCTGTTGGTGGCCACCATCGTTCAACTTTTTAGAAATAAGATTTCCTAGTTAAAGCAGATACGACATTTACTCACCTTCATTTGAAGATAAATATTTATTATTAAATTTTCCAGGTAACTCTTCAATTCATTGTAATAACATGGGCAATTCTGTTCATCTTCGTTGGAGTGCCACTACACTTTTGCGCTATGGCTATACCTGGTTGCATATTTTTTTTATTTACTATCACATACTTTTCATTTTACTCTAAAGCTGTAGAGCTGATGAAGGTGAATAGATTGTTGAAATACTTTACTGTCTATTATTACAATTTTTATTCGCTTTATATAGACGAAGCCATCACAATCCTTAGTAGCGGAATGCTATGAACCATTCATATTTCGACTTAAACCACGCGAAGCGTCATATCAAATATTTTTAGACGAATCACCTTATGACCAAGCACACAAGAACAAGTTTAGAAAAAAGGTATTGAAAAATAATTTGGAGCATTGGTTCTAAAATAATTTCTTTACAGATAATAGCTACGTTGTGTGTTAAAAAACATGTCTCACTTTACAGTGCTGCTTGGTTGTATCGCTTCGCTGTATCGCCAGGTTACCCGTTCCATAGAGTGGCTGAGCCAATGCTTAATCTTGTTTGTAAAAAAAGTGTAACCAATGGTTGTACATCATTAGAATGCACTATTTCGGAATGGCAAGAAGAGGAACGAGACTTTTATGATAATATGGGGTATTTTATATAAAGATGTTAAATTAATCTATAGCAATAGATATTAAGAATGAATTGGTTTTTTTTTTCAGTTTTGCTACGCGCCAGATTTACCAGAAACAAATTATCGGTAGTAGTTTGACTGTAATGAAAACTCTACTCACCTATGATCTTCGTTCAAATGACAAATCATTGCAACAAGAAGATAAATCAAACAAATCAGAAACTTTAAAGCATAGCACCCAATGAGACTAAACATTTTAAATATAAATTGCACTAAATACTTATCATAGAACTCAGGAAACTGTTACATTCCTCTCTTTAATACTCACTGTAAAAGCACACATACACTTTTTTCTAGTGCATTTAAAAACACTTGTATTTTTCTACAATAAAAGGCACCAATATTTATATATTAGAGACGGGTAATAATAAATTTTACCTACTCTTGAAGAACCACTGCGAATTTGTAATCCTAGTGATTTAAACTTTAATTGAAATTAGTACAAGAAAAAATGTCAATAAATAAGATTGAATCTATTATATGTGTATATACTTTACCCATACATTTTAAAGGAAGATAAGTTTAATAGATAGTGTTGAGTGTGGAATGTAAGTTAACTTGGAACTTTGAAACTTACCATAAATAAAACCTTGGAATATGACGTTCCCCTCATCTCTCTATATAAAAAAAAGAAAAAAAAAGCGTATGGCGCGATATACAACAGCTACATATGTACATATGTATATCATCATAAACCTCAGAAGAAATTTTTGGGAAATTTGCGGGAGCTACAGTTTATTGCTGACTCTGAACGGCATTTACAAAGCAAATACCCTTAGAGAGTTTGCCAAACCACTGCCGAGGGGTGGCCCCGTTTTGAAAAAACTTGATATTACCTGGCCCAGGGCTTGCACCTTGACCTCAAGTAAAAATTCAAGGTTGAAACCATTGACCATCGATACTCAGGATGGTTTAAAACTGGCAACAGACTCTGAGGTAGGGCACTGTTATGGGGGTTCGTTCTTATTCGCAGTAGTGCCCATCTTCGCCATACATCTAAATCTAAATGGTCGAAACACTAAACTTAGTAGAATCGGTAAAATGTGTCCCATATTTAAGTTAGACTTCAGTCAACATAATGGTATAAGCGGTGTACTAATCAAAGCAGTAGCTTTTGACTAATAAGTTCAAAAGCATACAGACAGCGGACACAAATTTAAATTTAGCCTTCTCTAAGTTTTCTTTAGTATCTATGACAACTCCAATTAATGAAAAGTAATAACACAATGAATTTACATTAAATAAATGTTAAGCATAGTATATTTGTAAACACATACATATTTTTGAATGCAATTACATCGGATTTGCAGCATGTGTTAGAATTTGTTTCTATCTTAATTGCATTTACGTACATACATATTTATGTGTTTATCTCTTTTTTTCGTTTTAGAAAGCAAATTAGTAATTTTAGCATCATTTTTGCTTTTCGACCTATTTCGCCTTAATAATTTTGCGAATATAAATACAAATGCATAATGGAAATCAAAAATATATAGGTAAGTGTTTGCTAGAGATGTTACGGTAGCGAGTTTTCCGAACTTTAAAAGTGACACATAATTGGAAGCTACTAACCACAATAGTGGTTTATCCGCGCTGGCACCCCGTTTAAGAACAATTAATTTTTAGAAGTATTTTTGGGGAAAATATATAATTAATAATATGGCTCAGAACTCTGCAAATTACCCTGCTTCTGTTTATAACCAATGATATTAAGTTTGTTTAAGCCCTCCGCTTCAGCGAATCATCACCGAGTTTCCTCAGCAGTAGTGATCAAGCGTTCATCAAGTTTAATGGCATGCTTTCTAAGCAGAAGGAATAACCTGAAGACACAACTCATCGAAGCATGAAAGGCAAGAGTTAACGGAAACCAGTGTGAGGAAGGAGACAATATGCTTAGCTTTTCACCAATTGTGCGTCACTTAAAACGTATGATAGTTATGACTGAGAGTGACGAATAAAAACAAAGCTAAAAGTTCCCTTTTTTAAAGCGAAGATCTTTCCTTAGACAATTTTATTTTCCTACATGGTTAAATAATAACTAATACTAGAATTCAACTCATAACTGTAAGCAATTTTGAATCCAAGGTACTTTATAACCAGCACAGCCGCTTTCTATGAAATCGGAATCAAAACTCCGTAACATCCCTAGTAAACATATATATAAATCATTGGCGTTCAGCATGCAAATAATAGTTATGTATATTTTCATATACACATTCATATGTGTAAACATATGTTGTATATAAGCTTCGACGAAATTCCGATTTCCTTTTATCGTATAATTTAAAAAATACAGTTCTATATAAATACAATTTAATTGCGAACAAAAGCAATATGCTAAAAAAAAAATGTAGGTTTTGCTATTTTTGCATACTCGTAAGTAGTAATGTTTGTATAGCTGTAAAGCTGGTAAAATTGATTTTAATGTTATTTTTTTGTTTTGTTTTGCTCTTTCTTTAAAGGTCATTCTGCATTTGCATACAGGTAATTTCACTTAAACTTAATCCACTATTAGAAGTTGATTGGTAAATTGTTTTGGTTTGCAAGGGAGGCGGTCTGGCGCGTTGTTTTGTTTTTCATTTATTTATTTTTTTTTTTTTCGTTTGTAGCATTTTATCTATTTGTTTTAGTTGCTAGGTTTATTTGTATATATGCATGTAGTTTTGTCGCATGTGCATAGCGTAGCTATTGACTCTTTCGTTATGCGTTGCCCTATGCTGAAGCGTGCGTGTACCCATCCAGCTTTTATTGTATTATTGAATAATCGTTTTTTGTTTTTGTTACTTAAATTAGATGCTATTTTTTTTTTTAAATTTTCTTCTAGGCTAACGAACAATCGCAGGTGCATGTGTGTGTGGATCGTTGTGGCAATCCTATCTATTATCCAGCCAATCATTCTTCGGCTAAGAAATGCTATGTCAATGTGTTTTTTCCCATTTGCTCTTTTCTAGTTTTCCACATTTGTCCACTTAGAATAGTTTAGCTCGCCGTTTAAGCTCATTTCGTCTCCATTGTGGTAGTCGATAGAATTCGGAACGTGCACATTGTAGGACATGTTCGAATTCTACATCTGACAAGTGACGCTTTGAAAAGAAAAGAAATAATTTTACATTAAAAAATGTATAAACATATAAACATGCGTTTTAGTTTATTAATTTGAATTATTTTTGTGCTAGTTTTAGGCCCCGGCTCTGTTCGTGAAAATGTCTTGATTAGACTCTTATATTCTTTCATTCATACACCGGTGCTTAATTTTCACAAACCGCTTCCGTGACCTCGATAACAGACGTCAATTGACAGCACAAGGGAACTGAAACGGTTTTCCATCTTTTTTCTAAGTAATGGGATCTTTCGGATCATGCTAGTGTTAGGTGCTTATTTGGGTAGTGTTGTCGGTTTGACGTGAACACGTTTGGATGTGAACACGTCGAACCTACAGGCACGTGGGGGTACTCCAGCATTCTGTTTGGCTTCATTGTGTGCCGGTGATTGTTCCTCTTGCTTGTGTCGATACCCTAATTCCTTCGACTGAGTTGGAAGAGAAAGTGGGTGCTGTTTTTTTTTGGGAGGATTTTAATGTAAGCTCAAGGCCGATCTCTTGGACTTTGGAATTGAACGAATGGACTACGAGTTATATAAGCAAGCGTGAGGTTACTGTTACCTCCAGGCTACATGCTCTTACATGAGGTACTTCGGGCTCGCATTGCTCGGTCCGCCGGAGGATACATTTTTCAACAATTTTATAAAAATGTATGGTGAAACTAGTTTGGCGGCATAAAACATTTACAGAGAGAGTGCATTTTGACATTTCATTGGGGTGAGTTAGAAGTTCTTTGTAAGTTTTGTCACCAAACACAGCTGATCACGTCCCATTCTATGAATGGATACGTAAAGTACTGCTACAATTATAATCCTTTGCGGTAGGGATAAGCTAGCCTCCTTGTCTTCACTCTTTCTTGAAAAATATTTCTCCTTTGTTAATTAGTTATTTTGGATTTACCTCTAAGTTACAGCGATCAACATCGGTTGGCAGACGATAATTTGTAATGACTAATAAATGATAAGGATAAATTTTAGCCGGTTCATGGACAAGCAATGAATGTGCCATATTAGGTAAACTACGTCGTATTAGACCAGCTTGTGGATAATGATAGGACAAAACACCCGAATATGTGCTAGAAACAGGAAGCTCGCCACCCATCTATAAGTAGATCAAGACAAATAAGTCAATGTAACAACAACGTGATATGACATGACGAGATTTTCGTATAATACTCTTACCAATGCACGTCTATCACCATCGGTTATGGAATCAACTGAAGCTGCATCAAATATAAATAAAAAGAAAAATTGTACTGAGTTAGTAAATTGAAAAACATTTAAACAAATATACTGACCTTCCGATTTTCCACAACTTAAATCTGTACTATGAGTTTTATCCACCAGACCTCCATAGGAAAAATCCTAATGGTTATACATAAAATTGAATATTTTAAAAATATTTAAAAATGCATTCAAGTTTTCGCATGTTAAATGGAAACAAAATATGGTATGTGCGCATGTCTAGTAGATAGCACCGTCGTGAAGTAATAATCAAACAAATCTACGAATGTGCAAATGAAAGTTCAAAACGATTAATACCTAATTAATGTCATGCCGTGCCAACAAAAAAGCAAAATAATAAATATAAATATGCTTCAAAGAGATAAAAAAAAAAGTGGCCAACCCATAAAAAAGCACGAAAGAATGGTAGCTCTATTTGTGTAGAAAGTTTTACATTGTAATATAGTCTAAAAGATGATGTAAGCTTTGTTCGGCGAGCATAAAATTTGTATACAACTTTTACTGTACGGTGGCACAAAACACCTGCATGGAGAGAGCGCAATTTCTAAATGCTCCTGAAGTGAAAATTGTGGCTTCGCTGCGTCGGTCATGCTATTTCAATAGACAAAGGGTCTTCCGAGTTTTCCGTCGACAGCAGAAATGTTCAGCACAAGAAAGGAAATGGAACTTAAATTATACCATTTTTTATGGTTAAACGGAGCCATCCCGGTATCCACGTAGTAACGGCTATAGTGGAAATGGTAGCAAAGTTGATCAATATTTTTTTCAACTGCCATAAGAATGCATCTTAAAATGTAATAAGGTAGTGCTTATTAAATTATAGTGGGCAATCTGTAACTTTAAGGGCAATTTGCCCGTAGTCGTTGCATACTTTTAGACGAAAACAATTGATTCCTGTTTTTATGCATGATAACAATTTGTATACTCTGAACATGATTTTTCAGTGATATAATTACGACTTGAGAGATCGTTAAATCTATGCATATGTACAAGTATATATAAAGTTGTTTTTTGGTTTTATGTTTCAGAGTATTTGACCAAGTATCTTCAATACGTAATTCGACCCCAGATATGCATAAAAAAGTTACTCAGCGCCATCGAAAAGAAATAAATTTATAAAATAATAATATTGTTAAATGAGCACAAAAAGCTAGATAATGAATTACACACTTAAATACACTAATAATAAAAAAAAAACTTGAAATTAGGAATAGAAGCAAGTTTCAATAAATCCAAGACATTGAATAAGCTCTTACAGTAGCAACAGTTTGTACAGTCGATGTGCCACCGGCCGGAGTAGATGCACTAAATGTGTGGGAGCGTGGTGCTAAGCCATATCCTGGTTTAGGAACATGGCGCAAGGCGCTCACCACTATTCGACACATATACATACAAATACAGTTAAGTGTGCAGAGTGGTAAATGTGCGGTATATTTTCGTGTTGTGGCATGCAATCAAGAAGAAATGGAAAAAAATGTTGTTCGTGGTCATAGCATGGTTAATGATGATGATGATGACGTTGATAGCAGAATAGCAGTAGCGTCCAAGCGAAAAATTTTCAATAAATTGCAGTTGAAGCATATGATTGGTGATGTTATTTTGACAGTCAAAAGAATGTTCGACGATTATGTAGAGTTTACCATTTTGATGAGGATGAAACGAATTGAGTGTGCGTTGTTATTTTTATGGTATAGTTGTTGTTGATATCAATGTAAAGATCAATATGTAATTCATCAGTCACCATAAAAAACATGAATATTCACGGAAATATATTCCGTTGTTAAGCGTTGCATACATCATTATTTCCCGAGGTTTTTTTTTGTTGTGTAGACCAGCACCGATTTCATTGTTATACATACGGGTAGAAATTTGTTGATTCGCGTGCGTTTTATATGTATGTAAGCATGAAGGAAATAGAAGCCAAAAGCAGCATTGAAGAAGATAAAAATGTAATAACAATTCAGAGAAATTTTTAAGGTAATAAGATCATTGCAAGTTCTTTATATGAGGTTTTTTTTAGGATATAATCGTCACTGCGATAAAAACAAAAGAGGAAAACTAAACTCTCTTTCAATTTTTACTCAAGTGCACATGGTTTACCTGATTTCTCTATTCATCTGTGGACAATGTTATAACACCCTGCCAACTACACGGGAATCAGTTTACTAAATATGACATACATGGTTCTATTTATATCTTGTGCAAAAAAATATTTTAAATTCGCTAAAAAAGGATCACTTTTTTTTTTTTCTTTTTTAAAAAACAAAAAAAGCATTGGCTGCATATAAAGTCATCTATGTAGTATAAAAGGTTTCGTGTTTAGCTGAGATTAGAAAGATGGAACTTTCACAATTGAAATGGAAATCCAAAACTTCTATAATCAAAGTTTAAACAATTTGTTTAATCAAGGAATTGCTACATCTTTTTCGAAACATGAAAAAAAGAATAAATGACATATCTCTTTCAATGCATAGGTATTTGCCAAAAATATGTATAGATTATGTTGTTAATGACAATACAAAGTGTTGTTAATCACAGGAAAATGAATATTTATTCAAAACATATTTATTTACGAAGCTTAGTATGAAAATACCAATCACCAAACAATTTGAACGAGTCATTTAGCATGACTATGGCACCATAAAAGCAGCATTTTTTTTAAATACAACACACTTACGGAGCTATAGCCATTGCGTATTGATGGTGGCAAGGTCGAAGTTTTCAATCCATATCCTGGTCTTGGTGGAGATCGGTAGGAATGTATCGCTATATTTTTTAAATACGTAATGCAAATGTTTTTAAGTAAAACCAAATTAAATTAATACATATAAAAGGCTTAAAAGAATAAATTTTTGAAAGTAAAATAAATAAATTTAACAAAAAAATAAATATTCATAATTTTGCCAAAATTCGTTAAGTTAATATTTATGAGTCTTAAGCAAAAGTGAACAAAAAAACGTTTAATGAAATCGAAGTATAAAATATTTAACCATTTTCGAAGTTCGGAAATCAAGCCATAGTTACTTAGATTAGTTTGTGAGAAATTTGTTTGAATTAATGCAATTAAGCCTTCTTTGTTTACTGTTATGCACTTATAAAAAATCGCCAAAATCGAACACTACACGATCATTCAGTTTTATTGGACGAACCGCCTATTTGAAATTAATTTACAACTCAATTGCACTATGTGTAAAGAAATTTAATTAAAAATAAAAACTATTGCTATTTTTGAAACCCTTCACTTTTTAAAAAAATTCGTTTCGAATCCCGCTTAAGGTAGAAATATGTAGCTAATACATAACGAAATACGTATCCAAGAATATCTCCATATTTCTTTGGCACTTACCGTTGTAGCTGGGCGCATTACCAAGCGATTTGCCTAACGATCCTCTATAACTCGTTGATCGATCAAACATTTCATCTTCGTAAAAAGGCTTTTGATGATCAGTATTGCGTGAAGGTGATGCACCAATAGGTGATTCGTATCTAATTTGAAGAATAAAAACGTTATTAATTTTAATAGAGGCAACAAATATGATGTATCCATAAACCCAGTAGTGGAGGTTCATTTTAAAAAATTATTCTGAGGCATTCCTAATTTTGAAGATAAGTATTAATATAGGATTGAGCTGCGATCAGAAGGCTTACTAGCTTTAGATATCATTCACAACCCCTCTTTCATGCCAATATGGGGACAAAAGATATGTAATTTGACTCTAATGGATGGAACTAGAGTGGTATTTTTCTAGGTGTTCTTGTTGTTGGTTTGGAGGATTTTGGGGAGTGGAGTCGAACTGACAGTCCTTTGCGGATTTATCTTCATTCCTACATAAATTAAACCGTTTGCCGCCTTCCCTTAAATTTTATTATTGGATTCCAGACTTCCTTAGTCAAACATACAGTATCTGTATGTTGGTGCTAGCACTACTGGGTTTAATAGAAAAATATCCTCAACCTACCTCAATTTAAGTATGGGTTCTTTGGCTGCCGATGGTGTACGTGATGCATTTCTCGGATCTAAATTTTGTTGTTTCCATTTTTTATATTTAGCATGTTCCTTTAAATCTTTGGCAATTACTGAGCCAATGCCTGAATTCAATTTTTCCAATTCTTCAGCCTCACGTTGCAGACGCCTACAGTTGAAGGACATGAAAAAATATAAGAAAGGAGAAATTAATATTATTTCAATTAATAAAATTCATATTTAATTATTTTGGATATTTACTTATCAACTTCACCATTTTTCATATTATCAACTTCATCATCATCATCCGATGTAGCCACACCTCTATAGGTATCACTGTAGCGACGTCTACGCTCTGGATCTGTATAAGGATAAGGCGGTGCTGGGAAATCATCCCTTTCAATTTTTGGCTTCTCACCCGGTGGTGGTTTCTTAGCAGCTGGATAATGTGACAATTCTATGGGCTCTTCGTTGTTCATGGCAGGACTCTTTGGACGTGGTGTTTCCGAACGTATTGCATCTACCAAAACTTTCATAGCGCTGCGACTACGCGAATGGGGACGCGATGGTGGACGACTACCAGCGGTTGAACCACCAGTACTAGTGGCATACGATGGCGGCCTATGAAAATGTGGTGACAAAGGCATCTTATCATAGGGATCAATTGGTTTGCGTAAGTAGTGTGGAGCATCGGTCAAGTAGCTGTAGGTGTAGATGCGTGAAATATCTTCACCGCCTGGACGGCCATATTCACGCAAAATTAGGCCGGGGCTAACTGTACGGTAGTGCTGGAATATTTTTGAAAATTTGATATATATATTTTCTGTTTCATTGGAAATTATCAGAGCTGGATGATGCAAATTATTTAAGGAATCGTAATTAAAAAGTAATCAAATTAATTAAGGAATTGTAGTTAAAAATTAATCAATATATCAAATATATGGCGATAATGGTATACCTATACGATTTCAGTTATCTATTATGCTCTACCGTTTTTCGAAAGTAATTAACAAATTTGTTATTTTTTTCGGGTCTATTAGTATTAAAAAGTAATCTTATTTTAATCCTATGATTATTTTTTTAAAATTTCATAACAAAGTTCCAAAAATTATTTACCACTATGGCTGTAATAAATTTTAATTATTGTTGGCTTTGTAAATTATGATTAAGAAGAAACCATCAAAAATAATCAAAGATAGTGATTATTTTAAATCTTAAATTTTTATTGGTAATCATTATCAATTAACAGGATTACTAATCCTGATTCTAAGTTCAGAAATCTATTTACAAGGTATTCTCTTCTCAAAATGTAATTAACTACATGCCTGCAATGTATTGTATTGGAGTTTTTAATTACTTCAAATAAATGCAATTATTATCATATAATTCCAGTACCACACCTTCTACCCCACGGCAGGCGGGTATTAGCACCAGAATGAGCTGATACATATACCACAAACAAAATAATTGATTACTTTTTACAATTACTGACTTAACAATTGTAATAGAATTGCATTACCCAGCGCTAAGAAAATTTTATTTTATATATACATATATATTTCAATGTATGTATTAATTAAGCAATTATTATTATTTTTAACTACAGCGTTGCTTTTAAATTTGGAAATTGAATGGTGGTGAATTGAAAGTGGCGTATGAGGTTTTATGCATCAAAAGCGCAAAATTTAAAAAGAAATTAAAAAATGTATTTTAAATTTAAAAAATAGTAAAATCAAGTCTAAATAAAAGTGTAAAATATAAATATATATACAAAAGAAAATAGAAAATAAATAAGTTAAACTTAAAGAAAGAAACAAACCTTGCGGCTAGAGGAATAAAGTGAACCATTAAAACTCGGCGTTCTGGAGCGCGTATACTGAAAACAACAACAAAAAACCATTGCAAACTCAAATTGTGAAAATTAAAATAAAGAAACAATAATAAGAGGGGGGGGTGGGAGAGTCAAACAATAAATACAAAAAATTAAAAACAAATAGGGATAGGAGACTGTCTTCGACTGGCCGAAGGTTTCAATTCTTTTCATGAACATGAAAAAGTTGTAGCAGAACTCTTGCCTTCCCCATAGATAATCAATATACTATCTCTTAAATGAGAGCCTGAGACCTATGTATAACTTACACTTTGAGACTTCCGGATAAACGTCCCATATAGTAAATAATTAAACTCTTATTGCGATTTTACGACAAACTCGTTTGATATGACTATCTGAATTTTAAAATTTGTGTGCTTGAGTGTTTTGGTGGTAAGAATTTTGAAGGTCACTATAGGGTTAAAAGGTTACAGACAAATTTTCGTCGGGCAGTGGTTCTCAGCAAAATATTTGTGCCTTGAAGTATATAGCATGTTTGCTGAAGGTAACATTTCTTTTGCTAACAAATGTCTCTGATGTCTTGGGAATATAGTATCTGCCTTTCTCAAGGTAAAAATTTTCGTAATGTATTTTTTGTGGTATTTTACGTTCTTTGTACGAAGATATTGTCTGATTAAAAATATTGTCTCGGAGATTTGGAGTTGGAGAATTAAGATTTCCCTCTACTGGTTTACAGAATATAAGGTCCACTGAGCTAACTAATCGTTTAAAGATCAAGAAACGGGATAACAAACTGATCATGAAGTGATTAAATTTCATTGGGTGGTCACGCAAACGAGTGCTACTTAAGATAAATGAGCCAATTGAAGTTACCCTCGCTCCAAATTTGTGTGATGCAGATTTACATCATATAAGGGCTCATGAGGAAAACTTTCATAGATTAGTCATCAATCGGATGGAACCTATTATAACGGTCCATACCAAAATCTTGGAAATAGTATGTGTTCAGATAGACGGACAAATCGTTTTTATCACTTTGAGTTGATTATCTCCTTTCGATTCTATCTTTCTCTCTCATGAGGGTATACAAATCGGAAAATGGAAATTGACAAGATCTGCGACCAAGGTATGTATAATCGGAAGGTGGTGAATTTCGGGGAGTGGTGTTAAGTTATCCAGCGGATAGTGTTCGTCATAAACATGCGCACAGTCAAATCATCAACAGCTTATCGCATCCGCTATAGTATTAATAATTCCTTAGCAATTTTGGGTAGATTTGGTGACAGGAATAGGTAGGTACATAAAAGGTGAGACGTGGTGCAGCATGTACAGGTGCATTGTGCAAAAATTATTTTGGTGCAGATCATCATCAACATGCTTGTTTGTCATACTCACAAATGTACCATTAAAGCTTAAGTTTATTTACATAATTAAAACAATGTTTCGTTAGCCCATTGAGCAGGGGTTATTATCCCACATTACAACGAACCATTCATACTTACCATTTCACTAAGCGCACTCGAACTAATACGATCACATTCTGTATCGGTGAAGGCTCCATTACCCACCGGTGGACCACTACCATTTAAAATGATACCCGACTCGGATGGTCCGGGTCCACAACGTGGATGCCATATGGCGCTACCTTGCAAATACATTTCTTCACCATCACCAAATGGATCACCACACTTGGTACAACGCGCACAAGTTGGATGAAAATGATGATTATCACCCGCTTGCAGCACTTTGCCACTAATAAATCGATTACAATAAGCACATTTCACACCGAATGACTTTTGGTAGCATTTTTCACAGTACGGCACACCATCTTTGCCCATATATTCACCATTTAGTACAGCATTGCAAGCTTTACAGCGAAAACACCAAACATGCCATTGACGATCTAATGCAACTAGAGCTTGTCCTTCTTTCAGCATTTCACCACAGCCTGCACAATCGTTTGGATCATAATCTTCCTTGAAATGCGCCTTGTCCGATACAACGCCAGTTGTCATCTGTTGATGTGCTGTGGCGCGTGTAGGACTCTCGGCCTTTGGAACTGGTGAAACCGTGCCTTCTTTGCGTGACACATCGACGGCATTTGGTTGTCGATTAGGCGATGAAGTAGCTGCAGCTGGGATACAATTCTCACATAGTACTTCTTTGCCAGTATTTGTCACCTGTGAATGAAAAAATATAAATTGGTTGTAAAGAAATAAAATAAACAAAATGCGACAGGGACCGTAAGAATGTTGTTGATACAAACTCTTTTTTGAATTGTTGTTTGTAAGTTTACTTTTGTTTGAAAACATTAGTAAAATAGGATCAGTAAAAGGACCTTATAAGAGCGGCTTTAGAACTGATTAATCTGCATCCTCCGATAAAACTGTAACCAAAATCTTTTGAGTCGGCTTAACCCTATTCACCTTATTTGGGGCACGGAGAACTGTCTTTATTGTTACTTGGTTTCTGGTTAGTTCGGATTGCAATTAAACACTACTTTGAGGTTATGACGCCGTCTCCCTAGATCAAGTGTGGGTTCATGTCCAAATATGAATATATTCACTCGGTTTTGATGACTGCGGACCCAGCTAACTATTTCACGTTTAGTCTAAGTTCGTGTAATCGACGTTTTTTTAAGTGCCTAATTTTTTCGAGTGACTTGAATAGCATTTTATAATACTTAAGTTATAACTATGTCTAAATGCATTTAATAAAAATTAAGAAAATTTAAGAAAGTGTTTAAATACGTTGATCATTACGGTCCCTCAATTACTCATGAATAGACTCACCTTGCTACCAGACTTAAATGGCTGGCTACATTTGGAACACGTGAAACACTTTTGGTGATACGTTTTGCCCATTGTCGACACAACTTCACCCTCAACATAATGTTGACATGCAGCACATTTTGTGCCATATAAACGTTGATAGTCGGGAATGCAGTAGTAAGCACCATCTTTGGTAAAGAATCCACCTGTGGCGAGCGATTTTTTGCACTGACAACACTGAAAGCAAGATTTGTGAAAATGCTTATCGGCTACACGTAACACCTCGCCAGTACATTTTTTATCGCATTTTGCACAATAAATTTTTTGCTTGCCTAGAAATAGAAAATAAAGTGATACGAAAAAAAAATATTAGATTGCAACGAAAAAGCAACGTAAGTGCAAAAATTTTAGTTAGGGGTAAATACTTATGTATATCGCAATATCGGGCAATGATCTCTATATCTATCTTGAAAATGAATTACATTGAGTTTAGGCTGAGTAATTAACATTTTTATACATTCCACAGTAATTAGTTCTAGTTTTATCCATTTACATTTTGAAAGAAATGGAAAATGTATTATATTTCCGTTCAGTAAACTAAAACAATTAAATTTTGTTTAGAACTATTTATAATAGTAATTTAATTTTTGCATTCAATTCCACAAATAAATACCAATAACTCGATATTCCTTGTAATGTAATTGAAACAAGTAAGGAAAGTGTTGTCTTCGGCTGTAGCGAAGGCTTTATAAGATTAAATTTGAAAACGAAATAAATCCTCGTTAATCGACAACAAAATTTACCCCTAATCGTTTAATTATTCTAAAAATTTTTTTTTTTTAATTCATATTGAAATATTTAAAGTTTGTTATCGCAATTAATCAAAAATTGCAATCAAATTGAAATTTGGATTAATTTGATTAATCCTAAGATTAAATTTGAAAACGAAATAAATCCTCATTAATCGAACACAAAATTTAATCCTAATCGTTTAATAATTCTAAAAATGTTCGATTATCATAATTAATCAACTATTACAAAAATAACAAAAAATTTAATTTGATTATCAATGATTAAGATTAATAATCATTATTTAACAGGTCTGTTGTTGGCTCTATCATTTCTCCTTCTCCTACCTAGAAACATAGGACCAAAGGTATACAAATATTTACGGAAAATGCGCATGCCATTGCTCGCATATGAATAAATGAACTCAAAATATGAGTTAAAATATCAGACCCGTCATCATGGAATGAACCATATTTAAATTTTTGTTTGAAAGTTATAATTACTTTCTTCCTTTTATAGCTCTCTAAAAATGTATGTTAATAGCTTTAAAAAGTGGAAATGTTGTGTGAAACGTTGTGAAAATTAAATTATATCTTCCGCTTGCCGCTTCATCACGACTAATGTGAGAAATAGGAATTCAAGAAGAAAAAAACAAAAAATAAGTACACAAAAGAAGTAACAAACTGGTTATAATTAAAAAGAAGAAAAGTAAATGAAAGAAAAATAATAATAGATAGATAGGTATTTTAAATGTATTATGTATGTATGTATGTATGCATATAGTTCAGGTCCATAAAGCTAGCAGAGCAAAGTTAGCAGAACAAAAAACTAACTTATGGACAATGATGTGCTCCAAATGTGCTAATTAAGTGCCCTAATCCCAAAAAATGTGCTCCTCTATTTTTGCCAAAAAATGATGTTCTGCTAGCTTTAGGCTAAAGCTAGCAGAGCAATATGAGTAAACAGTGAAAGAAGATAGCTAGCGCAAATGTTATTATGCAGAAATTATGTGCTCCAAATGTGCTCTTGAAATAATCTATCCCCAAAAAAATTGCTCCCCTTTTTTTAAAAAAAATTTCATGTTCTGCTAGCTTTAGGCTAAACCTAGCAGAGCAATATGAGTAAACAGTGAAAGAAGATAGTTAGCGCAAATGTTATTATGCAGAAATTATGTGCTCCAAATGTGCTCTTGAAATAATCTATCCCCAAAAAAATTGCTCCCCTTTTTTAAAAAAAATGTCATGTTCTGCTAGCTTTAGGCTAAACCTAGCAGAGCAATATGAGTAAACAGTGAAAGAAGATAGTTAGCGCAAATGTTATTATGCAGAAATGATGTGCTCCAAATGTGCTCTTGAAATAATCTATCCCCAAAAAAATTGCTCCCCTTTTTTTAAAAAAAATGTCATGTTCTGCCAGCTTTAGGCTAAACCTAGCAGAGCAGTATGAGTAAACAGTGAAAGAAGATAGTTAGCGCAAATGTTATTATGCAGAAATTATGTGCTCCAAATGTGCTCTTGAAATAATCTATCCCCAAAAAAATTGCTCCCCTTTTTTTAAAAAAAATGTCATGTTCTGCCAGCTTTAGGCTAAACCTAGCAGAGCAGTATGAGTAAACAGTGAAAGAAGATAGTTAGCGCAAATGTTATTATGCAGAAATTATGTGCTCCAAATGTGCTCTTGAAATAATCTATCCCCAAAAAAATTGCTCCCCTTTTTTAAAAAAAAATGTCATGTTCTGCCAGCTTTAGGCTAAACCTAGCAGAGCAGTATGAGTAAACAGTGAAAGAAGATAGTTAGCGCAAATGTTATTATGCAGAAATTATGTGCTCCAAATGTGCTCTTGAAATAATCTATCCCCAAAAAAATTGCTCCCCTTTTTTAAAAAAAAATGTCATGTTCTGCCAGCTTTAGGCTAAACCTAGCAGAGCAATATGAGTAAACAGTGAAAGAAGATAGTGAGCGCAAATGTTATTATGCAGAAATTATGTGCTCATTAAGTGCCCATCCCCGCAAACAGAAAACGAATATATGTATATAGCAATAGAAATTAATTTATTCAGTATTTAGTGACTTTTTTGAAAATTAACATGCTTGGACAACATAGCATTGTGTCTCCTCTAGTTTTTTCATTGTCTTGCAAATCGTCGAATTCTGTCCATTTTCCGTCAGGACGGGGGCAAATGGCAGTGTAGTGCCCGACTCCCATTTTTCGTGGCTTGACGTTTTCCTTTTCCACCTTCATTGATCTTCGAAAAGGTGCAGTGCTTGGTGGTGCAAAATGGACTACCCCAGTCAGCTCATATTGTATGATTTCGTCCTCTTTCGCAAATTTATAGCGTCTGGGCAACGACTTTAACGCCACTCCCGGCTCAAGGTCGGCATCGCATACTTCCAAAAACATAAAAAATCCTGAAATTATTAATAAACATATATGTTAGAGAAAAAAATGCTTTTAGGTGCAAGCTACGTCCTTCGTTAAAACAAAAGGCAAAACAAGTTCTACTCTGAGGATCTCAAATGTTGCAGGACGATATTAAACTGAACTTTAATGATCCAAATCACGTATTTGTGAGTTTTATGCAAATTTTTCGTCCGACGAACTACTTTCAAGCCGGGCTACTTTAAAAGTATTCTCAGGATCCGAATTAAAAATATTTTTATTAATATGATCTTAATTATGAAAGACTTATAAAAAATGCTGAAATATATTAATACAATAGGATAATCATCATATTCTAAAAATATCTTATCTTATCTTTTTAAAGTTATTATGCTACAATAAACAAATTGATGAAGGAACAAGCACATTTCATTGAAATATCATTCATTTGCGTAGCGAATTACCTTCGGACGTTATTCGTGTCACGATTGATGAAGAGCAAACATCACAAGGCCGTTGTGGTAATGTCAAAACATCTGAAATTACCTCATCGAAGTTTTTCTTTAAAAGATCGCCATACCGCACCAGGATCGAAGCTCTCGACTTCACGATGTTCGTACATCCGTTGCTGCACTTTGAAATCTCCCTGCAGCTCGGTTGCGACTTGAACGCATGTAGTACAGCGCCTGCTATTCCAATTTCGCAGTGAAGAGTCGTACAATTGTTTACTGTGACAATTCTGTCTTCGCAATATTGCAGATACTCATACAACAATTCAGTTCGTTTACGATAGACCTGCGCACCATTTAGACCATGTTGAAAAATATATGAAGCCAGCTCGAACAATTTATTTCCGGTCTCTTTAAGCTTTTCGGGAAGAGAAACATTCTCGGAAAGAGCAAATAAAATGATTTGCAAAATTGAATCAAATGCGCAGGTGCTTGTCACACCTTGGGTATGTAATTTTTTATTTTTGTGACCTACAATTTTTTCTTTTTTTGTTATTTGACCTACTCCATAAAGGCCATTCTTTAGTATGGGAAATTTCGTATTCTTCGGAAAATTGAATGCTGTCAACAAGTGTTGGGTATTATTTAAATACCTGTTTTCTTTGAATTTGGGCTGCTTTGATTTTTTCCCCAAACCTCTCCAATTTTCAACGCATAGCAAAGATAAAATTTCAGGAGCAGCCGGCATATCATTGCATTCTGAACAAATCCTTTTTTTTTTATTGCCACTCTCAGGAGAAAAAGGTACGGTGGTGCTGTCATCATCATGAACTGCTTTTTCACAAATAATACATTTGTGAGTCCCGGCAGGTTTGGATCTAGGCTGACTTGAACTAGGCAAAAATTTAAAAAGATCTTCACATTCGTTACTCTCTGAATTAAGTTCCGAACTTTTGCTGCTTTCATGTTCATTATCGTCAAACACATCTCCACCGTAATTATGAAGTTCCATTAAAGAATTATCTGCGCACTCGATTTCTTCGTGTTTTCTTTTCGACGCTTTCACATTATCATGTTCCTTCGATAAGATTGGCTGTTGCTGATGTACTGCATTGTCCAACTTTTGCATCGGAGTCAAGTCTTCTTCCATTTTTGCTTCCCCAATGGAAGTCCTCTCAGAAAAATCTTCGTCTGTTAAGTCCACGGCCTCTTTCGTCTCTTCATTTTCACATTAGAAGGAATATTCTTATACAGTGTCGTTACGAGGTTAAGGCAGAATTGGAAGGATATTTTAATGTTTTGATTGAAAAAGGTCAATGCAACTGAAAAATGCATATAATAGCTATACAAATAAATTAAAACTAAAAGAAAACTTTGTTTTAATAACTTCATAGTTAAAAGAATGCATATAAGGTAATTAGAGTTTGAACTTTTTCAAACTAGAACAATTTGAACATAAAAATTGTAGTTGAATACTAGTATGGTGTCTGACTAGTTTGGTGTTTCACTGCAGGGTAGTTTTGCGATCGAATTGCGAAGTCCGCGAAACATTGCAGCAGAGACAAACAATGCGTAAAGGATACAAGATTTCAGTCGCGGGGGTTGAATTTTGCCAGACAACCACTCATACATTTAGATTATTTCAAGAGCACATTTGGAGCACATAGTTTCTGCATAATAACATTTGCGCTAACTATCTTCTTTCACTGTTTACTCATATTGCTCTGCTAGGTTTAGCCTAAAGCTAGCAGAACATGACATTTTTTTTAAAAAAAGGGGAGCAATTTTTTTGGGGATAGATTATTTCAAGAGCACATTTGGAGCACATAATTTCTGCATAATAACATTTGCGCTAACTATCTTCTTTCACTGTTTACTCATATTGCTCTGCTAGGTTTAGCCTAAAGCTAGCAGAACATGACATTTTTTTTAAAAAAAGGGGAGCAATTTTTTTGGGGATAGATTATTTCAAGAGCACATTTGGAGCACATAATTTCTGCATAATAACATTTGCGCTAACTATCTTCTTTCACTGTTTACTCATATTGCTCTGCTAGGTTTAGCCTAAAGCTAGCAGAACATGACATTTTTTTTAAAAAAAGGGGAGCAATTTTTTTGGGGATAGATTATTTCAAGAGCACATTTGGAGCACATAATTTCTGCATAATAACATTTGCGCTAACTGTCTTGTTTCACTGTTTACGCATATTGCTCTGCTAGCTTTAGCCTAAAGCTAGCAGAACATCATTTTTTGGCAAAAATAGAGGAGCACATTTTTTGGGATTAGGGCACTTAATTAGCACATTTGGAGCACATCATTGTCCATAAGTTAGTTTTTTGTTCTGCTAACTTTGCTCTGCTAGCTTTATGGACCTATATAGTTCACATGATAAGCGTATAGATGTAATAAATATCGGCCAATATTTAATTGAAATTCAAGTTCAAAGCTTAAAAAAATAAAAATTATATTCTTGAAAATGAGTGAAATCTTTAGCAAATGTTAGCGTGACTTCCTGTCTAGCCTCTTTGTTTTTAGTGTAAGAGACTGTGAACACATTCAAATATTAGCATCGTTTAATGTGAATGTTTAAAAATTATATTCACTATTGTAGCTACAGGCGCAAACTGAAAGTTAGTTGAACAGTAAATATCCCAATTGGTACATTTTACAGCTGGCATGGAGCTTTGACTATTTTTGTGACTGAGAGACTTTTCTAAATGTGAAGAAGATATGTATATTTTGATACGAAAAATAGCGCCCTTTAGAATTTTATTCCCAACAAATCACCACTTCAGATTAATTAGAACTTTGTGGTAGTGAATGCGACTTATAATAGCTGGGTTCGGTGAGGATAAAGTTTTTACTGGAAAGTGTTAGCTGACATAAAACATTTGATTTGTTTTTGACTTTTTATTGGTAGAGAGAATTGCAAATTTCTGCTGGGGGAATTTTACTCTGTAAAACTTGCAAGTGAAAACAGTTGATCGCGACATAGGAAAGCAAGAACAAAAATTTTAAAATTTGAACTGTTAATCGATCAAAAAAGGAATAGCTATTTTGCTGCAAGTTTTTACTGATTCCTGTTCGCTGAAAATTATAACTTAAAAGTGGACTAGGACTTAAAAAAATAGTAACACGTCGAGACTGTCACGGTTGCAGTGATTCACAGCCCAAAGGTTATGAAATGCGCCGCGTCAAATAATAACACCTTATTTAATACCGTTAATATTACTTGATAGCCACATAATTGTAAAGAGGTCAAGGTAATAGTCGTTACGGCGTAGCTTAGAACGGCAAAAAGTGTTAGAACTTTGCTAGACTCAGCAGCTTTGGTTTCCTGGCCATTCAGGAACATTGTTGGAAAAGAGAAATGCAACAGTTGGAGCAATGATAAACATTACTGAGACAGTCATAGTGCAACGCCCAGCAAACAAAAGAGATAAAAGATGACTGTCATTTACAATTGGTATTTCGAAGATAACTGTAAGATCACTAAACAAACACTGCTAATTTATGACAGAAAGATAGTCAATGATTGAAGAGAATTTCTTTATAATCACAATCTTAGTTAAGGCACACGCTTCGCCAGCTCGACAAGCTGAGAGAGTCGGTATTAATCTGAACAACAGGAGTAGGATGTAAAACCTCGAGAGATAAATTTTTTGTGCAAATGTCTGACCTTAAAGGTGTGTATTGCAAGGCAAGCAGTCAGTTTAAATTGGCTCTCTACCAACGGAGCAGTACAGCAATAACACATTAGCCTATGGGTGGTATTCACGATTCTTACTAAAAGTTTGAAAAAACATACATAGATACCTTAATTTGATGACTCATTTCATTAACTATAGTGCGTGTGACCTAGTCTAGTACAACAAATATACCAATTACTTTTATAAGTACGTGAATATGTATGTATAGTAAGATGAAATATGTACGTTTAACTTTCTAAATGCAAAAAGTATAGAAATTCAATTGATGTTTCCTTTTCAACTTCACATTTTATATATTTAGATACTATATGGTATATGAAATTGGTTGAACTTTTATTTCTTTATTTACAATCCACAATATTTAAATATAAATTCGTACACTCTGGAAATCACACAAAAAATATAAAAATAGCTTAGCTACCCAGTGGCGAAATAAATATCTCATCCGCTTATATTGACAATGTCAGTGCTGGAAGTTCATGTTTGTATCGGAGGGCAAACAAATTCCAAAAAAATATGACATTACAATTACAATTACAAGTAATAAAAAATAATGGTATTATGACACTGAAGTCAATTATTTCACCACGCAGTAACGTAATTTTTATGGAGTCGAATTACGGCAGTGTCATAATCCCAATTTCTTTACTTGGGACTATGCCAATTGGAATTATGTCATAGCGCTCTTGCAATCAACAAGTTCACATTTGATTTTCAAGCACTTTTCAGCAAAAATTGAATTTTATTTATACGTCGCTAAGTGCTTTTCGACCAAAACTCGGCTTTTGATATTTTTGAGAAAGGCAAGGAAAATAATGTAAAAGTTGCAGACCTTAATATTAATGTTCTGTAATGAGGTCTATCATTGCTTGTCAGGACTGATCTCATTTTTGGTTCACAATGAAATCAGCGAGTAAACAAATCAGACGCAAATTGACAGCAATTAGGATCACGTTGCAATTAAATGATCACAACCTGGTTTGCATTATAATTAAGGTCCCAAGTATAAATTTCGAAATTGTAATCGATAGTGAAAACCAGCCACCCACAAGGGGGCACGCGATATTTAACAATTAAACTCAGTAATTCATGTTGTGAATGGATCTAGTACTCGTTGCGCCGCTGGGTATTATTCGAAGAGTTGCGCAATGAAAAAATAGAGAAAGTACAAAACGACCAACCAACCACTTGTACTGCTACCCAGCAAACACAATGGCCCATAATCATAGTCAAAGTAAAATTGAGTTTTATCTACTTAAATACCATTCTAGACTAAATATCATTTCATGTCTGTGTGGCTAAGACGGTCGCCTTATCAACATTTTAAAAGCACGGTGTGTGTCTACGGTTGTGCGATTTCACTACGCTTACTCCAAACTTGAGTTAGACTTTTTTCGCTTATTGTCACAACTATGTTACGGTTTGTGAATAAAATAATTGCAAAACATAAAAAAATCCTTCATACGACCAACCAACCTATGTAATTCTTTTTCATAAAGGGACCCTCCTACATTTCAATATTTGCTTAATATGACTGAGTTACCATCATTTCAAATATATTTTTAAGGTAAGTGAAGATTTTAATTAAAATGCAGAGACGGTAATCATTATAAGTTAAGGGCCTCATTCTGTATTGGGAACGAAAGCTCAGACGAACGATTCGTCTCCTAACGATTTTGTCTAGCAAGCGTATTCTCTATCATTTTCTTTTTCCTATGAGTTTTTGACAACTAATTTATTAAATTGTTTTTTGTGGCTTCGATCGTCTTACATATTACAAAAAGGCGAACGATTCGTCTCTTTCGTTCGTTCGTTTCGTGATAGAGAATGAGGCCCTAAATTATAGCAATCAGCAGTTAATTATTATTGTTCGATAAATATTTTTTGCATTGAGGTATAATTATTATTTATAGAGTTTTATCTTTTCGATTGGCAGTTATTATTGAACTTTGATTTTAATTATTTAAATCATGAATAATAATATCCCGAGTTCAATATTTTTGATCGCCAATAATTTTTATGTTTGATTTTAATCGTGTTGACTCAATCCTAATCATTACATCTTTATTTTTATAGTTTTCCTGAGCCATGATTATTACCTTTGATTGTTATCAAATTTTCTTCAATCATAATTATTACCTTCGATTTTTATACATTTTTTTCAAGAATACTCATTAACTTTGATTGTTATAAATTTTCCTCAAGCATAATAATTAACTATCTTGTGATTTTTATTTTTTTTTTACTCATGATAAAACTCAAAACGTCATATGTATATCCTGAAGTACACATGAGGAATTTTGGTATAAAAATTTAAAAGGACATTTGATGCGTCTTCCAGATGTAGGCGGCATTTATGACATGGTGGGTGGGATGCTCTCCCCTGCAATACGACGACGTGCTTGATGGCATGAGCCTGGTAATTTTATTTTTCCCTGTGGTCTGGCTTGGGATTTACCAATGCCTATCTCTCCCATAATTATCTTATCGATAACATAAATGTTAATTGGGTATACATACAAAAAACAATATTTATTTGCATATACATATGTACATAGTATGTATGATGTATGTATATGTGAAATGAATTGAACAAATATATAGAGCAACTCACTCATTTGCAGCGTAAGAAACTCAGTTTTCACAGAGATTAGTGGGGCAATAAAATGCTATATGCATTTGCTTTTACTTTGCAACGAAGTTGTTGTTGTTATATCGACTCCATAGGTATTGTCTAATTTTAACTTTGTGATAAATTTACAATGAAGAGAATGAGAAAAATGTCATTTGTAGCAAAGTTTAACGCCAAATGTTAAGAGCTTCTGAAAGCAATGAGTTAATCAAGCGTCTTTCTTGTATTCTAAGATTTCTTAATGTAAATGAAGTTGTGTTACATTTATTCAGTGAAATATGAAATAAGAGTATAAAACCACTGATAGAAAGAAGCAATTTAATAACTAGTTATGCAGGGCTGCATGAAGATCATGTTTTGTTGGGGTGGTCAAAAAATAGCGAAATACCTTTTCAACTTACACTGCCCATAATTTTATTTATTTTATGTATAACACTTCACTTTCTTCTTTCGTGCCCCTCCGGGTTAGGGGTTTAGAATATGCCCGCGGTAGGCATACCGGTCGTAAGAGTGGACTAATATGCACAAAGGTAATGATGTGCAACTCGATGGTTGATCTACGGATATGATGTCTCCCACCTCTCATTACCCATTTCCTCTTTCCTTTCGGAAGGAGGGATGACATGACCTAGAAGGTTGCACTGGTCACATCAAATCGCTACCACGACAGTCGGGCAGTACCGCAAGGGAGTACCGGAGCGTACCGAACTCATATCCGGCCAAGGACTGTCATTTCGACAACACTCCCCAAAACCTTCGGGGAGTGGTTTTGTTGCTAAAACAACAACAACAACTTTCTTCTTTCGCTTCCTATTGCTACCCTTTTATTTCCCTTATAATATTTCACTTTCTGCTACGAATAATTTGTAGAATTTTAATTTTTCTTAGCATGAGCATGACACCTGATTTACATTTTACCATGCCTAAAGAATTCCTGAAAGTACCAGAAAGAGGTTTATAATATTATATTGCAATCCGATTAATAGTTTAACATTCGTGACATCCCTAAGATTTACTTACTTACGTATTTTCGTTGCATGAATATTTATGTACGTATGTAAATTTGATTTATAATCGAATTTTGAGGCATTTAGCTTGCCAAATTTTACTACAAATATTTAGTGAATAAGTTTGCAAAAGTAAACATTAGAAATTCTTCATTTCGTTGAAAAATAAAAATAAATAAAAATATTTTTAAAACGGTATATTTTAATAGTTTATTTAAAATTTCTATATATATATGCCCGTAATCATAGTCGTCGAGTTTTAGCTAAATATTTACTTAACTTAAAAAGCTATTTAAAATGTTGGTCAATAACAGTCATGTTAAAGAAAGATTTAAGATAAAATGAAAAAAAAGCTAAGTTGTTGGGTGGTATGAAGAACTTTTTTATGTTTTGCAAGATCACGCTGTGTCAACTATTTTATTCACAAACCATAACATACATAGTTGTGGCAATAAGCGGAAAACGTCAAACTCAAGTTTTGAGTAAGCGTTGTGACATCACACAACCATAGACACAAACCGTGATTTTAAAATGTTAACATGACTACTTCGTCATTTTAAAATTAAAACTCCGCCCAATAAACAATGAAGTAAGCTAGTTTATTAAACAATGTTTTCCAAGCGTAAAAAGTAAATGTTTTCCAAACGAGTTTGTAACTAAAAAATTTCACAAATGTTTAGATATGTTTTTCCAATGGTGTGGTAGCCTTGGAGAAATTACTTGAGGTGAACTCTCAGCGAGGTGAAACATTTTATATGCTTCATTTATATTGATTTTGTTATATGGGCATCGTGGTGTGACGGTAGTGCAGCTGGCCTACCACACAGAATGACCTAGGTTCGAACCCCTCTGCGCGCAACATGAAAAATTATTTGAAAAGGTTTTTTAAAACGGGTGTCATGAAAGGCTTCTCAGAAAAAATGCATAAAAAATTGCACGCAGCACACCAAAAATTGGCCCTTTATATCCTCTTTCACCAAATAAGAATTTATTAAAAAACAAAAAAATTAAGGAAATGGTCGGGATTCGAACTCGCAACCTTCGGAGCAAAATCCCACAACATATTCGTTAGGCTATTGGCCCGTTTTCATAGTTGTTGCCCAAATTGGAGTTTTATCAATCAGTTTTCAACAAACCCTTACTGTACATTGAATAAAACGTTTATTAAACATTGTTTTCCAAGCATCAATTCCAATTGTTTAAAAAGGGACCACTTTCGTTGAGTCTACAATGTTTTCCAAACGTTTTACAATGATTATAGTAAACGTTTTCCCAGCGAAAAGATTACAAAAGTAAGTTTGTTGCGTATTTTGCTTATTGGGCGTCTTAGACATAAAAAGAATTTTAAATTGACTATGACAGACATCAAATAGTGTTTATTTTAGAATTCGACGAATTTTAAATTTTTTTCACAGAATTTTTAGAATTACTTTGGGTATGCAGATTTGTAGCCCGTTTCTTTTCAGTATCATAAGGTGTAAGTCTTAGGTCGGCAAGAAATTTTGCTGATCTTTGACAATTTTTTTCTGAAGAGCTTAGTTAATTGTCTTTTTCCATATAAAAAAAATTACGTTGGGAGAAAATCCTTTAGTCCCCAGAAAACCAATTCCCAAAGATTAGCAAAATTTCATTTATGTATAAGATCGTGAGAAACTTGCTTTAAGGAAGTTCGTTAAAAGAAATTTATTGAAGCCGAAATTGGTGAAAATTGCCAAAAAGGACTTTATTCTTATTTATGTATGTGAGTGACTGTAGGTATAAAGAATTCCAATTCTGCGAATTAAAAATCTCGTTATTACAATATTCGCTTTTTAAATTTAATTGTAACATCTAACAACATCAAAAACTAAGTTAAAATTAATTCTAAATTTATCGACTAAATAAAAACATTTTTTTTTCACAATGATACATAAAATTTTATAAAAAATGTCATGTATGTAGATTTAAAAAAATTTCTAAAGAGAATATGCGAATAGCTAAGTCGCAGGATTGTAAAATCAGATCCTGGGATGGTTAAATTCTTAAATATAGAAGCCATCCCTACTGGGTATGTATTCGGGAATATTTTTTGCTTTAATTAGAGTGAAAATATTTTCTTCGGATCGAATAAATATTTATAAACAAAAACAAATTTGATGTCAAACAAATCTATTTATAAAGACGATATTTTGTATACATTTGCGAATTTATTTCTTTCCATGAGAGTAGCAAATTTGGAATATGTATTTTAATATATTAGATTTTGGATTATACATTTTTTAGCAAAAGTTAGTTACTAACATAAATACAATCAGTGGTGGTCTTCTGATTGAATTGATTATTTATTTGAAAAGTAATAGCAAAGTCATAGGGGACTGAACAATAAATATGTTGTTGGAGTTTAATAACTGGAAAATGTTCTTGCTTGTTTCTGTCAAGATAAAACACTCCCCACAGCAAGTTTATAGGTTGCTTTAATACGAGCAAATGACAGCCAGTGCCAGCTGTGCGTTTAGACGGTTTCACAGGTTACTCCTCAATACACCACCTTATCCGTCATTGGCATGTTCACCTCTATACCCAAATCTGAAAAGTGTTAAATTTGCAAAACTTTTATATAAAACCCAAATTCTTTTCAACAAACAAAAAACGAAAATCAATTAAATACAGATGATAAGCTAATAAATTTATTTCACTCACAAACAAAATCGTTCATAAACACAGTTCGGCGGATGTTTGCAACGTTTGTATGTTAATACAATTGTTTGTCTAAGATAGTATCCCTGCAGTAAAATTGCGAAGTAGTCTCCAAAAAAGTCAGTCTGAGCCACACATCTCGTAAATCATTTTGTATTGGCTACAAAAATTGTAGTTAATAGATATTTTGAAATATTGAATATCAATGATTACTCATGCACAACTAGTACTTCCCTTAAACTATTCAAAATGGAACCGGTTGAGGAGTAGCCAAAGCACGGGTGAATCTACGGGCCTTGCTTTCGGGTCCAAATCCCCCCTTGTAATCCAAAAAGTGATACTATTCACGAACTGCGGAAAAAAGATGTCCTTGAAATTTCATAAAAAAAATTTGGATCTTCTCATACCAAAATCTTCGATCCACCACCGAATCAAAGTGAGGCTATTTTAGAACTATCCGAATGGGAATCGGTTGACAAGTTACGCTTTGGGCGACAATTGCCACCGTCAATGACATCGCCTTGTAAAAGTTGACAGTTGAAAGCATTGTTTGGGTATTGAGATAGAACTGGTTGACAAATGCTTGATCTTTGGTGCAATTTTCTGCAGGGTGTCAGATATGTACATATTGTTACATACCTTAATATATAAATTTGCATATAGTAAACCTTAAAAAAAGCTTAGACATTTATATATATACATATGTATGTTTACCGAAATTCATGCACACTTACTTAGGCACGTTTTGAAATGAGCATTTTTGAATGTTCATCCACGCATAACTACAGTATTGTGCAATACAATAACAATATTAACAATGTGGAAAATTTTACGACTTTGTAACGAATTTGATCAACAAAATCATTGAAAATAACCATCCACGAGATTTTTTAAGTTCTCAAAATATCGAGCACTTATGAGCTTTTATACTATACAAGAAAATATACCTTTGTTTGTAAGCTGTAAATAAGATGAATACTCAAATCATAAAAACTAATGGTACGTCATTCTAGAGTCGAAAAAAATGTTTGAGAACTACAGTAGTAATTGCTTTGAGATTTTTCAAGAGGTATGTATATCATTATAAACCTCACTAATAAAAAAAAATAAACTGGAAGCAGTGAAAATGAAGACCACCACTTGATGGAAGGAGCAAGTTGACACCGATTTGCCATCCCCTAGGGCCACCAAAAAGCACCAGTGAGTAAGTTTTAACTCTTTTACTTTCTCACTGTCATCATTTCGTGTTACTATTGTATTGAACAGTACTGTAAGTGTATTCGTTGGTCTTAATCAAACCCAAAAAGCTATGAATGTTTGCAGGTTCAGCTGGTTAAGTCACGCTATATGACGTAGTATATACCTACATACTACAAACGATAGCTTGACAAGACTTCTCATCATCGCGCAAATCAACGTTTAACACTACAATACAAGCAAACATTCGACAGTTCGTTAGAAAGTACGATTTTTACGTATACTTTTTGTTGCTCTTTTTTTGGTTTTTGTTTTATTAAAAACAGGTCGGGCGTAGTTAATATTATGTAATCAACGTGCTCATTGTTCTCTCATAGATTCTCATAGTTGGCTTATCAACAAACAAAAACAATATAAAAATGGGTATTTGTACTAGTTACACTCGTGGGCATGCAAAATTGCTGGGAATTTAGTAGGTCAAACTTTTTCAAAGTTTTTATTAATGCATACTTACATAGATACATGTAAATGGGTTTGCATTAAAATATAATGCAGTTTTAAATTTTTTTAGAATATACAAACTTGCATTAAATTTTTGCTAGAATATTTAATGCTATTTTTTTTTTTGGGACAATGTTTTTTTTTTAGGTTATAGGTACGCAAATAATCAAATGAGTGGCGGATATCAATGATATACTAATACGAATATAATAATAAATATTGTTCATGCCATGTTTGAAATATTATTTTTTAATCGCGTTGTGTAATCGCTTTAGAAAGTTTTACCACAACTTTTACACGGCGGACTATTTTGTAAAAGAGGATTTATATTCACAAAATGAAGTCAAAAACTAAAGAAAAAGTATCAAACCCGTTTAAAACCGTTTCCACCTTCTGCAACGGTTTCAACTTTGTCCTTTTTCAGATTAAAATAACGGTTTAACGAAAAATGAACAGGCTTAAATCGGTCTCGATTTCAACCCTTGCTTTTCAGAAACATTTTTGTACAAGTAGCACATTTCAAACGAGTTCTGAGACCACGGTATACCTTGGGTTATGCCGCGAACAAACTTAACGGAAGAAAGTACAAGATCACAGGAATATATTTTATGAGAGAAAAATTAAACAAATGAGTTGGTAAAATTTGTGTGGCCACGTTTGTATGTATATAACTACCATATAATTATTTTGTTTATTTTTTAAAATAAATTTAAATTATGAAACATATGTACTGAAAGATTATTTTCAGGAATTTACTACTGTTAGTACAATAGTAAATTGTTCTTGAAATAAGGGGTTCAAATTTATATGTATGTATGTAAAATATTTACCTAAATGAGCACACTTTAAAGCGCACCCACTAAAAAATGTTGCAAGCAATTAAAAGAAATTAAATTTGGTCCATAATAACCCCTCATCTTGTGATAATATATTAGAAACAATACTAAATTTCAAATCTTATATTAAGAGCTTATGTAAGTCCTTTTAGAGATGATTCAGCAACATTATCTTTCCACACACATTAATATGCAAATTTTCCAATTTTGACGAGCCTAAGATACTGGAATGACCTAAAATATACTGATTTTTCAAAAATAATAATAAATTATTACGTTCTTGTTTCTTGCAATTTTTCTGAAAGTGTCCAAAAATAAGTCACCTATGACTCTTTGGACTTATTGCAACACGCACGAGTGATTACGCCTTTCCACTAAAAACAAAAACACATGGTCACCGTAAGTATAGAACGCTTTGCATACAGTTGATACTAATTACAAATTTCAGGCCTTTTTAAGCAAATAAGCTTTATATAAGGAGCCAATAATTTCGTAGGTATACATTCTGGTTGTCCATGTGCGTTAGCGTACATTCATATATGACACGGTTAAGCCTTCAAGTGGAGTCGATGATGTCATCAGAGCTGCTAATTGAGCACGTACATAAGTATGCACACATAGTATACGTAAATATGTATGTATGAACGAATTATTCATGTCAATTGTTCTGTATGGATGTGAGTACATACAAATATACGCATTTATTATGATTATTTTTAAGTTATTTAATTAAATTTCACTTGGTAGCAATTTTAAAACTTTTTGCAAGTGAATCGAAAACCTGGCAATGATTTTATTTAAAAAGAATTTTTTTCTAATGTGTAATTCCCTAATAAATTGCACGTGTATAAGAACAATCAACTAGACAATTTTATTTTAATTAATTGGCGCTAAAGCGTCTAGACGATCTTGGCAGTTGCCGATAGAGCGTGTCGTTACATCATCGCAATAACTGAAGCCAGTTAGAAACAGCAAGGCAAGACACCTCCTAACTAATTTTTAGTAATACTGACAGTTCGTCGAGGTTCTTTCCCCCTATTATCGAGCTGTAAGTGACTTAATTTGGCTCAGTCACATCACTTTTGCAGAGAAAATAAGCCGAAACATCGAGTGAGCTTGAATCACATTGCCACGACTCGAAATATGGCCATATGCACATATACAAAGTTCTAACTGATATTTTCTCAACTCCGATTTTGAATGATATAAGAAATTCTTCTGATGACAGCGAGGCCGTAAGGACGACTACGCGGACATGACGGCTTGGTAAACTGTCGAGAATTATAGCATTCTTTAACAAAGTTCTAGCCCAGATCTCTAACCTGACTTTTGATTTGAGAGCTACCTTAGAATTTTAATGCAAAAGTACAATATTTCTCTAACGTTAGAGACTGCGTTTTCTGTGTTCGGAATAAATCAGCACTTGACTAATAAAGTTGTACTGAAAACTCCTATACTTAAGGTTCTTACTGAACGATTCGTCGTCGCAAGAGGTGACTGAAACCAACAACAAAAAGGTTCACCACCCACCAGTGCCAATTTAATCATTGGATTTAAACTACTAGGTTCTTTTGAGTTCAGTTAAAATATACTGAAGAACAACGCTCGGGCAGGTTACGAGGATTAGAATATACACGCGCTAAGGTATGCGAGGCTGCTAGAATACAGTGAAGGAGGAGGTATGTACATCCCGACAGTCGTGATAGCCATTTTGTATGACAAGTGGAATCTTCTAGTCCATGTAATTCCGTAAAGAAGGAGCAAATTGGTAATGAGATGTGAGAGGCATTATATCCGTAGACCAACCATCGAGTTGCACGTCATTACCTTTGTACAATGTACATAGTTATTAGTCGCTTCTTGCGACCGGTATGCCTACCTCGGGCATATTTTAAGCCCCTAACCCGCAGGATGTTGTTGTTGTTGTTTTAACAACAAAATCACTCCCCGAAGGTTTTGGGGAGTGTTGTCGAAATAACAGTCCTTGGCCGGATATGAATCCGGTACGCTCCGGTACTCCCTTGCGGTACTGCCCGACTGTCGTGGGAGCGATTTGGTATGACCAGTGCAACCTTCTAGGTCATGTCATCTCCTTCCGAAAGGAAAGAGAAGATGGGTAATGAGAGGTGGGAGGCATCATATCAACCATCGAGTTGCACATCATTACCTTTGTGCATATTGGTCGCCTCCTACGACCGGTATGCCTACCTCGGGCATATTCTAAGCCCCTAACCCGCAGGATCAAATGCACTAGTTCCCATGACAATCGGTCTAGTAAAAAAGGTGCTAGCTCGCATAGACACCCCTAAACCTCCAATGTCACAATCCCCTGAGGCTCCTGTCCAGAATCGGGACACTGTCAAAACCAGATTAGAAGACCCTTGGCGTATTTGAAATATTTACTAACCCTTCCCGTCTCCAGAGAGGGGAGTATCGAAGCAAATTGAATGATGAGCATTAAGATTAATGCAGCTTCCAACAAAATGCACCGAATTCAATGTCTATAACTCCCACATGATGCACTATTAAATTGTTTACATGTGCACGAATACATGTAAATCTGTTTGTAATGCTAAAAAATGTTCAAAAAAAAAATGTATCAAATGTAAAAAGGTCAACGCCATTCCCTCGATGATCAAACAAAGTTGACTGCTAAAACGAAAAAATTGCCTCTGTTTTGTGGCATGCAATGGGAGTGTTTGTTGGTAGAACAACAACATGCCAAACAGACATAGCATATACTACATATATACAACCAATATATATGCACATATATGTATGTATGTATATAGGCGCATAGCATACGGAAGCCAATTGCGTGCACGCCCTAATGCATCAGCTCCCACACAATTCCTCCACTGCACTCTGCCACACAGCTACTCAACACTCTTTAGACTGTTATGCTATTCATGTTGTATTTGACATTTTTTATGGGATTGCTGCTTGTGCTGCCTGCTGCTGTTGCCACAGTTCCCAATAGTCACATTCGCTTTAGATTCGAGTACCACTGACGCCACTCAATCCAAGTGAGTATATACATACATTTGTACTTAGTCGAGTACTGTGCGATGGGGACTAACGATGCGGCAAATGTGGGAAAGTAAATGGGTAGAAAAAGTAAAACAAAAAACAAATATGAAACAAGAAACTAAAATAACGGAGAGGAGTGCCACTGAGTCGAAGAAGAAACAAGGAAATTAAAATTAAATTCAATTGAACTAACTGGCAGAGAGTCAAGTGCAGGTGACCCACATTCACAACGAACATTGCTTATTACATTTTCAATCACATCATTTTACAAATCTATGAGTAATGACACAATTCAGTATAAATTAAATTATTTTGGCTATTATAAAATACATATCGTACACCTAAGTACATACATACAAATGTATGTGGAATCAAACAGCGGTCTTCTCCCACAAGCGCCACGGGAATTTTTAGTTTTTACAAGTATTTTCCCGGTGATCGTGTCACCTGCTGACAAGGGCAAGAGACGAGCTATGTATCAGTTGGGCGCATAAACACAGACACAACACAGCGCCCATATTAAGGCCCAGGCCTTTTAAACGAATTGGACCCGATAAGATCTTTCCGGCTTCTTCATCGAGCGAAATCTGACCCATTCGAGTAGACGGCGACTCTGTTGTTGTTGTTGTTGTAGCAACAAAAATCACTCCCCGAAGGTTTTGGGGAGTGTTGTCGAAATAACAGCCCTTGGCCGGATACGAATCCGGTATGCTCCGGTACTCCCTTGCGGTACTCTGTTAATGCACAGATGCGGAAATAGTTGAACGTCCGTTTAGATGGAGTAACACTACCTACTGTCGATCAGAGCCAAAATCTTTGAGGTGACGTTCGTACAACGGGCTCACATTCGCTACTCATGCCACCAAAATAGCATCAAAATTGCAGAGGCATAACAGGATCATCAAGCCACTTGCCGGCTGCACTTGGGGTAAAGATGATGATGAGATCCGACATGACATTGCCTTGATGCTTGATCTGCGTAACCATGCATACATACATACATTAGAGAGTTTGGTCACTGGGTCATTTCCCTTCTGCATATTTTGTATTTCAGTTAGTTCTTCTTTCGCCACCCCTTTCTCCATGTGGATTTTAATTGCATCCATGCATTTTCTTGTTTGCCGTCTTCAAAAAAGATATACATATGCACCTAGTATATATGTACATATGTATGTACATCATAGGTACTTTGAAGAAGAGTTTAAAAATTCAATTAAATGCACGAACATACATATGTACATTGAACCGCACACATGCAAATATACATATGTGCATGCATACATACATACATATATACCTCTGTATGTACATAAATACATATGTTCATAACCATTAAATAGCCAATTAAGTCATTCATGAAATCTAAATAAAAAGAAAATGTAAACACTAAATCTTGAATGAAGCTTCGAGCGCAACTTTGTAGTCATTGATAATTACAACAAAAAAAAATGCATCCAACGGTAAAATGCGTGACTCGAGGCAAACTCAGAAACTTCATAAATGGTCATAGTATTGTTTTTGGTGAGGGAGCGATGAGGTGAGCATACAAATCTAATTGGGAAAAAAGCACAACGATAACAGTAGGAATGACGTATTCATCTATCGACTAGAATCATTGGACTATTAGCGGTGATATCATGCTTCGAATTTTCGAACATTCAAAACCAATTGGATTCAACCTCAACACTTAACACAACCATGCGTACAAAAGGAAGGCAAACCATGATAAATGGCGCAAAAGAATAAAATAAAACAGGGAGTGGACATTGTTGAGTGTATGTGTGTGTAAGAGAGCAAAATAAAATGTGAATCCATACACTGCCGCCCAACTAAATAAGCCCAAACAATTTCATATTTACAGTTAACTGTGGGGTTTCAATTTTCATGTTGATTTTGCTACAGGTCAACTGGTGTGTAAAATAAAACTGAGATAGTTACCATTTATTTCGACATGCTAAATTCCAGTTAATGTTTGCGAATCGAATTAATTTAAATTTTTTTTTATAACCTCAAAAGATTGTAAA
The DNA here is from genome assembly GCA_951509765.1 of Sphenella marginata. Lineage (NCBI taxonomy): Eukaryota > Metazoa > Arthropoda > Insecta > Diptera > Tephritidae > Sphenella > Sphenella marginata. The sequence continues at coordinate 91,709,757 of OX608079.1, read as the reverse complement.
CAAAAAACATATGATTCGAATCTAAGTAAACGCATTTAGAAAATTCGGCAGCATAAAAGCCGATGGGCTTAACCTATTCAGATGAACGTAAGTGTACTTTGAAATAGCCTCTCTAAATTGTTCTAGTCAGGAGTTTAACATGGTTTCAAAAAATTTCTTATTTTCTATACTATACGGATAACTATGAACTTTAAAAAATAAAAAGTTTTAATTAGCGCAATAATTTGTTCAACGCTTTTACTCCTTACCCATTTTTGCTTGTTTCTCACTCTGCTCGTTCACAAATACGCTACGTTCCCTTGGCTAAATGCAAATTCACACGATATCACCACGTTCTTGTTATTTTATTCTTATTTTGTGGCACCGCTGTGTTTTGTTCGAAAAGCACCTCACCAATTTATATTTACTCCGTCTTACGTTTTTACGGAACACAGCACTCAACACGGAACAAATTGGACAATTTCTTTAACCACTACTCCCTCAGTAATACCACACATACACACGCCCCAAACATGTACTTTTATGTTTGTATGCACGAATATCGACTAACCAATTCGACCAATTTACCGATTCCAATTAGATTTTCGTATCCTTGACTTTTTTTCCAATTTGAACAATTACTTTTATTTTTCGCAAGCACCTTTCACTGCTGGATTTTCAACTATTTAAGAAATTCATATGTTGCGTAGATGCTCACAGCGTTGCGAATTGCTTTTCCTCTTTATTCACTAATATGCAAATATTCCCAACAAATCAACTGGATACAAGTTTTAAGAATACAAATACTACATCGAGATCCAAGCAAGATTTTATACCGCTATTGATTTCCGCAAGCTTATAGGTGCATATTTTTTTATTTGTTAACACTAATTTGATTATGGGGATGAGCTACCATTTACAAAAGACACCATTAAATTTAATTTTTCCTTAATTTTGCGCACCAAAAAATTAACCACCTCACACGCCCGCTGCTAAAACTATTGTCGACTTTTGCTTAAATTTTCGAATGGACAATATTTCGCTGCCGATAGTCGACTTGGAGTAGCGAATGTAACTATTTATTGAAAGTTGACGTGAAATGTTGGCACACAACAGGGCAACATAGAAAGAACAGGGTGGTCTAGACAGAATATTTTTACATTTTAAGAAACAAATATTAATATGATTGACACAACATAACCAGTCCAATTCTAAATGCCATTTCTTCGAAATTCAACTTCCCCATATTTGGGAAAAACAATCTCCCCCTGAGTATTTATAATCGGAGGATTTTATGGTATTTGTTTCCTTTGGCACTCAACTACTAATAAATTAGCTAAAAATATGATAGGGGTGTCAAAAGACGCGTTTTGACCTCAGTATCAATGATCCGAAGTCGAAATTTCATTTTTTTGTTCCAGTGAAGAGATATTTGCAATCAAAGTTCAGAATTTTCTGTCATTTTCATGTGGTTGTTGTAATCACAAATTACACTGTGAGAAAAGAGGACATCACCGTGGCGGTAGCCACGGCTATGTCACACACCCGGAGTTGGAATGGCGTAGCCCAGGGTTATTTTTGAAGCGCGGCCGAAGGCCGCCTACTCGGAAAGGTGTTCTGCACATAAAAAACATGGGTATTTGTTTCCTTTGGCACTCAACTACTAATAAATTAGCTAAAAATATGATAGGGGTGTCAAAAGACGCGTGCCAAAGGAAACAAATACCAAAACATGGATCGGGCCCCGAAATGGGGATCTGACCCCGGTCAATTTTCAGTTTTTCCCTAATAACTTTTCACTGGAACAAAAAAATGGAATTTCGACTTCGGATCATTGATCCTGAGGTCAAAACGCGTCTTTTGATACCCCTATCATCCCGAAAACGGAAAACAAATATTTTTAGTAGTTTGCGAGATATTTGCAATCAAAGTTCAGAATTTTCTGTCACTTTCATGTGGTTGTTGTAATCACAAATTGCACTGTGAGAAAAATATTCTTACAGCGGCACGTTGCCACGGTTCAGGAAACCACCGGGAGTTGGCATGGCGTAGCCCAGGGCTGCCAATGCGGAAAGGTGTTCTGCACATAAAAAACATGGATCGGGCCCCTATATCAGGATTTGACCTGGGTCATTTTTTGGTTTTTTGTTAATAACTTTTCATTGAAATAAAATATTTGTTTTCCGTTTTCGGATTCTTGTTACAGAGGTCAAAACGCGTCTTTTTATACATCCCTCAATATTTTTGGAAGTGCATTAGCCGTTACGTACGGTCGTAAAGAATTACCTTAATCTGGTACAAGCAATTGGCGGCACCATCCCGACCGCTATTTCGTTGACCCCGAAACCGAGATCGATGTGGCTTTCAGTGCCTTACGGCAGGTATACCTATATCGGCTATATTCTAGTTCCATAATCCGCAGTTATTTGTTGTTGTTTTAACGACTGTTTACATATTCGTCACCAGAGTCTTGAATGTCATTTCAGCAAAACCCTACTTAGCAAGGTACTCTTTTCCGTCAGCCCTCGTCTTAAAATGTACAGAAATATTTATAGTAGTAAAGGCAATATCATTGTTTAAATCCATCTTATTTAAATAGTATATTTGTGTGAAATGGGCATAAGTTCCTTTTTAATAATAACATTACCAACAAAAATTATATTAATATATTGTATTGTATATGTAGTAATAATCCATTTATAATTTTAAAACAAAAAGAATAAACTATTCCATGTTTTTCTCATACTACATCATTCATATCCACATCATCATATGCCTACGCGTTTTTAATCATCATTGTATAGAATATATGTATTTTAAAATTTTACTTTAATATAATTTTTTTTTTAATTGCGGACAATTACTGGTAAAATGAGCACGACATCTGCAAGTCGGCTAGCGAAAAGAAAACTCATTACTTACAATAAAATATTCACTAGTTTCCAAATATTACATATTTTACATACAATTGATTTTAAGTAAATAAGACATATTTTTATTTCCTATTAATCCTAAAAATTTTAATTTTTTTTGCAGTTGCTGCCTCGGTAAGGTTTTTACTTGAGACTTAACTTATTTTTTATTTCAATGCCCTTGAATATGTTTAAATTTAATATAAGCAAATTTGCTTTATTAGCAGTACATTTATTGTATGGACCCATACCGTTTTGTCTTTTGACTTTTTTCATATAGATTAATTCTACACTTGATTTTTAATGCGACACACCTGTCAGTAGGTGTGATTTATTGAAATATTATAAGCACAAGTTGTATTTTTTCAATTTCCCTCAATTAAATTTTAAGCTTTATTTTTTCTAAAATCAACCATTTACTGTGTTGAACTGGAAACGGATATGATGTAGTTTTTTGTTTTTAATTATTTCCTATATTTGTAGTTTTCATCTTACTAAATTTATGTATGTATATATATAGATCGCACGAACCTACGAATACGTAAGCTTGTTTTGTAATATCCATTAACTACGTAAAATGTGTTTTAAATTTTGTAATCAATATTATATAACGGCATGTAAGTTTTCTAGGTATTCACATACTTTTTAGTTTTTCAATTTCAATAATTGTATTATATAATTATTTATGTATTCAATTCGTGTTTTGGGATTCAGTTATAAAGCGTGTACACCACTAACGCATATCAGTTCTATTTTTCATGTAAGTGTGTGTGTGACTTAACACTACCGCCGCGTACGCTGATTCCAGGAAGTACTGCAACTTAATTGTGCTCGTGCCTATTCCTCATCAGAATCCCCTTCACTTGAGTACCCAGTTTGTTGTGGTCTTCGTACGAAAGGTGCAGTTATTACTTGACTGTTATAGAGGTTTGTAATTTGGTATAGAAAGGAGTTGTAATAATAGATTCGGTGGCGGAATAGCTCCAAATCAGAATGAAAGATTTATAAAGCACGCGAATCCAAGGCAAGTCCACTCATGGATTCGGATTAACCGCGGTCCCTGAATCAAGAGCGTATATCAGCGCTCAAGTTTAGGCAATACCTGGACAATGAATGGCCCCTAAAACCTTTCGATGATCCTTATGATTTCAATACAATATCAACAACGACAAGAATAAAAATAACAAACTTTCAGCTTAAATTGGGAGTTGTTCCGCCCACCGAAAATAACAAAGGCGGGTATGCTTACGCTATTCTGCGATAGTGATTCAACCATTCTTCCAACATTTGTGCCACCAACAACGGTCGTTTGCGCAACTTTTGTTGCGCCACCAATAAGCCACCATCAGTAACGCAAACATCCAACCATTGTCTCATTATAGCCTCTTCGCGTCCCATCTGTGAATGAAGAAAATTAGTAAATGGTACCTTTAAAATTGCATGTATCTTACCTCCGCCTGGGTTAAAAAGTGTATTGGCAATAGCTTTGATTCACAATCCATCAACGGCAGATAACGAACATCCTCCGGCTCATCTCTTCGTGGATCGATGCGCGCAAAAGGTTCCATGGGTACTAGAGCACTGAAATGTCCGCGCGTATAGCCAAGTGCAATGGGTGATTTTATGCAGAAATTTTGATCCCAAAACAAAGGCAAGTACAGTCCTAAATTTTTGTTTTTGCATGAAAAAATTGTTTTAACATTAGTTTTTAAATGAATAAAATAAAAATTATTTTTAAATATATGCAGTTTGTAAAAACAAACATTTAAATGTTAAAAAAGGACTTTTATAAAAAACATTTTATCATTTACCTTCAAATCTCGCATAACCAATATCTTCGCCACGAAAACTTTTTACGTATTTTACACCATAAACGATAATTGGCCTGCGCAGTATATGAGCCAAAGCAAAGATGTGCAGCTGCTCCAATGAGGAACCTGGTTGGCTAGCTAAGGAAAGCAAATTACTCCAATCATCTTGCCATTGAGCGTCTTCCAAGGTAAATTGTAACATTGATGCTTGCCACATTTCATATTCTTTCCAACGTGGATAAAAACTAAAAAAAAAAAAAGAATATATTTAGTGTGCTTCTTCTAACCCAGTCTCAGGCAATACAAACATTGGGCCACATTGATGTAACGTATCAGCCAATGCGCGTCTTAGTGTATTATCTCTATCGAACACACCCCAAGTTGCTTGCATTGCCGAATCTAATAGACAATCGCCTGCACTACGATTCCATAAAACCAATAGGCGTGAGCCCAGACGTGCTGTTATTTCCAATGACCAATTTAGTGCAGGTGGAGGGTTTTCAAGTTGTTTCTGCGCATCACGATCCAAAAGTTCATCATATAGTTGTTCTTGAATTTGTATGGGTAACTCTTCTATCTCAGCTGGCAAGGCAAAGGTGGCATGCTCTTGTACATATAAACAATTGAAAGCGGTTTTACGCATGCGTAATGTATTAGCAAAATGTCTACGTATATCAGCAGCCAGATCTGGTGCAACATAAGAGGGAACACGTTTAATACCCGGACCAGAACCCGAAATCTGTGCTAGCAGCATAGGTAACATCTCTTCACGATGAAAACGTATCGCCAAATGGATAAGAGTGTGACCGACATCGAAGGCGGAGTTGCGATTTAGTATAGCGATTTCAGTCGCAGTTAAAGCACGTGCAGGATTACCACCACAAGATAAATATGCCTCCACAGCGCTGTAGTTATTTTCGACAACACCTTTGAATGAACAGAATAACAACAAATGCATTACTTTAAATGATTGGCAATAAAATTTAATTTGATCTACCCAGACAAGCATTTAACCACTGCCAATCAACCTGTCGCCGTATTTGTCGTTGGCGCCGCTCTTGGCGTTCTTGCACTGTATCACAGTTGTTTATAGTCTCAGAAGAACCTGTAAAAAAATTGTACCATTAGTACTTGTAAACAAGTGTGTTGCGGGCCAAGAATTTCAACAAGTTTCTTCATTATTATAAAGTGAAATATATTTCATAATTAAGTTTTTTTTACTGTACTGGTAATTCCATGTCAAGTCGACCATTACATAGATGGAGCTGAACATTCTGTTTACACCCTTTTTAATTTTAATATTTCTTGCAAAGAATTACTAATGCTAAGCAAATTTGAAATAAGATCGAAAACTTAAACATTTGTGTTCAAATTTAAATTTCACACACAAAATTATGTTCAAAGCAAAGGCTAGACATTAGTGTTTGTCCAACGGTTTGTTTTAATATGCTTCAAGATTAAAATAAAGAAAGTCTGACGAAGTTTTCAAGTAAGAAAATCTTCAAGCGAATCCCATAAGAATATTCGAAAAAAATATCATTTTGAAAGTTATGATATAGTACTAACCTAGTTGGTATATATGTTTCTTGTTGAATGAATTATTCGTTGATACGGTCATATCATGATTCTCATCCTTTGCACTAGGCGATTTGAGGCTAACCGAAACCGATGTGGCGGTGTTGATTGCGTTATTATCTCCCAAAGATGTTATGCTAGTTGCATTGCCATCACGTGGTTCGCCACACATAGAACATTTAAGACTTTTTGGCCAATTTTCATAAGTACATGTCTGCGGCGTGAGGGAGATGCCAAAATTTTAAGTTACTGCAAAAAATAAAAAAAATAGCTAACTTACATGACAAGCCCATTTGGCTACATAACAATTCTGCAAAGATGTGGATGATTGATTTTGTTGTTGTTGTTGTTGTTGTTGCTGTGACGTATTAGCAATATTATTTAGATGAGTTGTATTGACTGTTGTCGCCGTAGTAGCAGCATTAATCATATTAGTAATAGTGGACGATTGGTCAAATGGGCTAAGTCTGTTCGAAGCTGCAGCACCACATCCCATAGATTGATTATAGACACCAACGCTAGTTTTTTTACTAATCTGTGCAATATGGCTACTTGCTTCATTTCGATTTGATCCTGCTAAATTACTAGCATTTAAATCCATATCATTTGCGATACGTAAAACTTTTAGATGATCTTTTATATTGCTGGATGTTGAAATTGTACTGGTAGAATTTGTAATTTTAGTTATAATAGCTGTTGAATCACTACCAACATCCGCTTTTTTTGAACGCCTATCTCTATATATTTGCGGACTATCAATTGTATCCATAGCAGATGCTGTTGCTGCATCCTCGTCACTATTACAAACTTGTTGCTCTATCATATTAATATCGACAGCAGTTGCGCCACGTTTAGTGCAGCATTGTACACATCGTAAACTACGTGGCCAATTCAAATAGGTGCACATTTTACATGACCACTTGGGACTCTCTGATGTAGAAGCCGTTGCTGGTGGTAATGTGTTGGAAGGCTGCGGCACATCTTGTTGACGTTGTGTTTGTGTGAAGTAAGCATTAAGGCTAGATGCTTCAACGACATCGGCTGTGGCACCACGTTGCTCATCATCGCCTTCAAATGCTGTTTGGGGTGGACTTAAGCTGAAAGGATAAAAAGAAGTTAGTACATATGAACACGTTATTAATTCAAATTCAGCCATACCGAAATATATCCTCATTTACGTTCGGTTTTGAGCCCTTGCACATAGTGCATCTAAGAGAGGAGGGAAAATTCTCATAAGTGCAATAGTCACATGTCCACTTTTCTTCTTTGCTAGCATCGGAATCGCACATTTCTTTGGCCGGCACAAGGCAAACTATTTCGAGAGATTCCCAAAATGTAGAACTATGCAGCACAATATATTCCTGTTTCAATACTAGTTTTTAAGTTAGTTTTCGGATTAAATTTTTTATGTAGTTGACACTCTATTCTGAGCACAGTAGAAAGGGGTCTCTTGCTTGTTGAATGCTATACATATATTTGGTTATTGTAGTTTGTATGAATGTACGTACATATGTATATATGTACATATATGCTTATTTGACACGGTCGATGGGAAACTTTATGATGAAGGACATAATAGACGTAGACATATTTTTGTCGGCCAAGGGCAGCGAGCAGCAGCAACAGATATGAAACACAAAAACATAGGAATAATTAAACATTGGCAAAGTCAATCGGATGTGTCCTTGACACTTGTACCTATATAAGATTAATGATAATATCTGCATACATATGGACATAAGCAGGCATGTACCTATATACATATGTACATCAGCATGTACATATATTTGCATTGTCGATTGCACTTAATACACTTAAATATTTTTAATTCAATATACTATAATGATAAGGCCTCTCTTCCTACAAAGCACGAAATTCCCACATACTTACATTGGGAAAATATCGAAAATTAATTAACTTCACTAATATGCACCAACATACATTCTATATACTCACACGTCTTTGACAATATCTAATTGCGATATTTAATTTTTGTAGCAAACAAAGAAAAACGGCACAAATTACAACGAATAGCAAGTACAAAACTTTCACTGCACCACCACCAATATTGTGAAAAAATTACATGAAAAGTATTCAACAAAAAAAAACCAAAAATAATCACCTCCCGCCCCTTTGCTTTCTAATAAGACGACGAATAATTGCAGCTACACAAGCACTCGCACTTGTAATCGACGTGCCGCAGTTTTATTTATCAACTTCGAATTTGATTATTTCATGATAGTTTAGTTTTTTTCAAATTTTTTTGGAATTTTTGCAAAATTGCAACAAATAGAAAAATTACTGAACTCGACTTGGGGAAAATGAAATTGGACCACAAATTTATTACGTCAATATTGTGACAGTTATAAATGCGTTCGCAGCAAGTAGCTCCAACAAGCGTAATGCGTTCGAAAGCCAATGCAATAGTAAATGTTTCAACCATTTTGACGGTGGAGGTTGAGGAACCTGACAAAACCGCCCAAAGAGGGACCTGATAAAAAAGTGGAGCAGATATATAATTTTGTTATATTTTTGGGGGCGAACTTGGGTATAAATGCAGAATAGCTCCAACTCCCAAATAAAAATAAAAAATGATAGATATCATTGAGGTGAGTATAAATATATAAATTTGGTAATCGTTTACGTGGGGTACCGAGCGCGCTAATACGTGTCCAAAAATGTCGGGAGAGGTATCAAAATACGCGTTTTCGTCCCAGGAGCATGAATATAACTTAGCTCAACCAATATTTTCATTATTTTGTAAAATATTTGCGAAAAACCGAAAAATTACCCAGGTTTAGGGGCCCGATCCATGTTTTTTATGTGTAGAGCACCTTTCGCGTAGGCGGCCTTCGGCCGCGCTTCAAAAAATAACCCTGGGCTACGCCATTCCAACTCCACAGTGTTGCATTTGCACGTACTGCTTTCACACCACAGTGTTGCATTTGCACGTACTGTGTTGATCGCGGCGGTAGAAAAGAAGCAACGAAAATCAATAAAATAAACTTCAAAAGGAACATAAAGAAACAAAGAAAGTGATCGGGTCTCGGAATATATATATATACATTTTATGCGTAAACAAAATAATTTGTTAAGCAAGAAAGAAGAAAATAAGCGAAGCTTTGGTCACTAAGAAAACTCACATCGGTGAAAATAATTAGTACATATCTAAATAAAGAAAACAGGGCCCTCACTCTGTAGTTCTATTCGAAAGGCTGTTCTACTCGAAAGCAAAAATCGATTCTAAAACACATCGGCACTCGGTAGTTCGTTAGAATTCACTTTAGAAAATATTCGATAAGGGTGAGCAACACTGTTTCACAAATGTCAAAGAAAAATACGAAAAGAAAACAGAAGCAAAACAAACCAAATTGAAAACATTGCGATTTAAGAAGTTTAAATTTACAAAATAAAAGGTAAATAGAATATATGTGAAATGGATTTGGTAGCGCTATGGTTGGATGATGATGCGTTATTAGGGATAATTCCAATATACTCAATATCAATGACAAATGGTAAATATATTGACTAATTTGTAGACCGACTATGCCTAATTTATTTCGAATTATTAATTTACAGCTTTGTACAAAACTTTAGGTTGAATAAGGACGCATTTCAGTATGTACTAAATGCAATTATCCCGGAGCTAAGTATTCCTCAAAAATCAACAGCGATTCCCCCAATTATTAAGCTCGCCGCTGCACTTAAATACTGCACCATAATCTCAAACTGTCGAGGTTTCGTATTTGGTTGCTTAAATCTTTCTGCCCTGTAAACGATTTTTTGATGAGAAAAAGAGAAATATTTGATTTCATTCATAGGAAGTTACATTTTTGTTGATTTTCGTTTGCTAAATTATTGTAGAATAGAATTTTCTAACATTCGACTACTTTGACATTTGTTTTCGAGACAGAGAGTGCCAAATTTTCTACAAACGAAAGGGGAAAAATCAAATCCGAAGGGAACAAAATGGAACTCGAACAACGAGTGTATTCTAATCGAAAATTCTTTACAGAGTACGAATCGGTCGAAAGCGAACGAAATTTCTTTAGAATAGAACTACAGAGTAAGGGCCCAGAATTCGGATGCAGGCGATTAACATACATACATACTTGGAGGTAAATGAATCATTTCATGAAGAGATGATTACTTACATATATGTATATATGTATATATGTATATACATGTACATATTTGCGGTTTCAAGTAAAACCGTTTTTAATAATGATTTTGTTTTTGGATTGTCACGGGATGAGTTCAAGCGCTGACATGTTGAACAGATATGTTGAAATGAACTGGATTACCTTTTATTCGTGGTCATAAATTAAGCAGAGCAATAAATAGAAACTTATGTAAATGCATGTGTATGTACAAATATTTAGTAAATTAACAAATGGAGATATGAAAACTTTGGTGAAAATCAAGTTTGTAGCCTAAGTTTTTTGATTTGATCTTGAATATTGCAGAAAAGTTAAATGGCAAATGTGTAAAATGGATATTTTTGATTTTTGACTGTTCTTACTCTTCTCTTATTTCTAGCACATCGGGCAAATAGAAAACCGCAAGCAATAACACAGTGTAAATTTATTCAAGCGATCATTGGCTTTTTGTAAGGTCATTTCGTTCACACGCATTTGCAGACAGTACCAAGATTCCTGCTAAAACGTTGCTGGTTTTAATTGAATGAACTAATCACGCCACAATCTTACCAACCAACCAACGCCATGAGCATGCGCACACGAGCACTAGTCTTTTCAACCTTCTTTGGAAGTTGCATCGCAATTGGACTTCTTCTGGTCAGTTTAACTACAAATCATTGGGTACGAGCATATCCGAAACGACTAAACTCCACAGTAAGTAACAAGTAATGATTTTAGAATAGCTTACAGAGTGTACCAGGATCCTACCTCCAATGTAGTTTAGGGGTAAGAAAATGCCCAAGCCTACTAAAATGCACAAATGTAATGACGTGCGCCTCACCTCATATTGCCCATCTCCATCCTCACGCAAGGAGAGACGGAGACGTTCAGGGTCCATATTCTGCAACATCGGCAACACTTCCCAGCACCTTGGGGACTGTTACTCAATCAAACAAACAAAACTTAGGCATTCGAGAGCCCTGTTCCCTTCACAATAATTAAGTATGTAGTCATAGATCCTTTAAACGGGTTGCCTTTGACTTGAGGGCATATATGTATATCCACATGCATAGAAATGTAGTCGGACTTGCTGAGAATGAAATTATTTTATTCATCTATTATGCTAAAACGCTGAGGCGGCTCTATATTCGATAGGACTGTAAAATGAAACCGGATCTGGTGGTTCTCAAAGTACAATTTACCGAATTTTACATAACTAATTTCAGGATTCCAAAGGTGATATCAACTTTGGTTTGTTTTATGGCAACAAAGATCTCAATTATGGATTTGGTGTGCGCTCATCTCCTATTATTGGTAAGGGATATACATTTTTTGTTCACAGAAATTGGTTGCATTATTAATCCACCTTTTTTTTTTGCTCTCATTTCCAATCTTAGTATATACATTCGATGAAAATGGTCCAGAAACGATGAACTTTTGGCTTTGGCTTATTACAGCCTTAGGTACTGGTTTTGGTCTCCTAAGTTGTGCAATTTCCGCTATTGCAGCAGTGCTAAAAGCAGCATCGGCAGCAAAACGTCCTGGTACTATGATACTACTTTTTGCTTCAAACATTTCATCAGCAGCTTCACAAGTGGTAGCTTTTATTTGTTGGCTTGTGCAATTCTATCAATACTTGCAGCATAATGTACTCGCAGTACAAGATCGTCGTCATTGGTATAGTCATGGTTTGGCCTTTTTGGGCTATAGTTTTTATTTGGTAATTGCATCAACCCTGGTTGTTATATTAAATATTTTTATATTGCTACATGCTAAACGTTCGGAACAACGTGATCGCCAAAGATTAGAGCCGTTGAGCGAAGAAAAAAATCAAGGCGCCATAATGCTGTACTAAGTGTTAATACTCAAAGAAGGATCAAAACCCATTGCAAAGAGAAAATCAACCTGATTTAAAATACATTTTTATCTACCATTGCTACATATTATGAATCTCGAATCGCTTTTATTTATACTCAGAAAAGCTTAATTCTTCGAAAGCGAATATGTATGTTTGTAGTTTATAGTATTTAGATTTTAAGATTTGTGAATGAACATTATGATTTGTTCATTTTATTTAGGAACTTTTATTCTACAATATGTATGTGTTCGAGTTTGCATTTTTAATATCGAATATTTTTAAGTGTTTTCTTATGTATGTATTTTATTTAAAAGTGCATGTACACTATTTATGAACATATCGTAGATGTATGTATTGCCAAAAACATTAATGTATTTAAAAGTGTAATGTTTTCAACAAATCGATAAATTTTGGTTTATTTATGTGATTTATGTAGTTATATTGCAAGATATAATGGGTTCCTTGCAGGAATGCCATTCGGAATTTTCCCTAAATGTAGCACATTCATACGGTGAGCCTATTAGCTAAAAAATGGAAAATGTCCACATTCATGCATTTGGCAAAGGAGTGACTATATGTTTTAGAAAAATAAATTATTTTTAGATTTATACATAAAAGAAGTCGCTTTTGATTTATATGTACATACATATGTATGTATATATTATGGAAACTCCTCAAAGGAGTGCCTAAAGTATAATTCATCAACCCTTCGTTCGGCAAGCTCAAAGTGAATTTGGTGGTATAATAATCTGCTCTCTCGGCTAGCTAAACACACGGCTCGTGTCATAGAGAGACAAACCGTATGATGGGCAAACATTCAGCATGTCAGGGTTTAGTGTTGATAGGTTAGAGTTTAATCTGTTACCGACTTCTTTAATCGCTCGCTGAAGAGGTGGAAAGAGTTGCATCTTCCAGATCATCTTTTATGTGCCTCCTGATCTATCCTGTATAATATTTAAAGCTGCAGGCAATCTATATGTTTTTAATCGTAATTTCATCGTTCATTTAAAAAAATTGCTAAACATCAACAGAATTTCTCACGGACTTAAGACTTACACGAGCTTGAAGGAGCTACAAATCTGAATACTCAAAATAATCAAAAAAATTCCACTACTATGTAGTAAATACATGTTACATGTCGATGTTGTTTCCATCACTAGTTATCACAAAGAATTTAGCTGAGTTGCATTTGATGCATTTGCGTAAACACCACTGATGGGGGAGATGTGATGAGTAGAGCCTTGGTGCCGTAAAGGGCTGAGTTAAAATTAAAGTGTAAATTATTGGACAATTTTCAATTCTGAATACTCCAGTACACCGAAAAGGTTCGAATTTATGATTTTCTTCGGTTAATTTCAATGTACTTTTAAGGCAGTACCGAGTGGCCACCTATGACTCACACACACAATCATCCCCCACATGCTGACCTATGTATGTATTTGTGCTATTTATACAAGATTCTTGTGAAGTCTCGAAAACTCGAGATTAATTTAAGTTAAATGTTTTATCACAAAAATACTCTTTTATTGGTGTATAGTCATTTAGGTTCAAAATAACGAAAAGATGAAGGCTTGATTATTATTTCACTTAATGCATAAATTACATCCCTAATATGCCAACTTTAGTAAATAAAATAGAATTCGATTTTCACAATTTATGAGCACTAAACATTATAACGTCGGCCAGACTGCAAAATCGCGTAAGTGTCGTTTGTGTCAGACACTTTTGTAATCGCCGTCACCAAGTTCTATTGATTTATGCCCATGAAAACTACAAGTTGGTTTGGAATATAATTAAAAGAATCGATTTTGATAGAAACTTTTTCACTTCAGTCAATATTATTCTAAAAATGTTTAGTGGCAAAAGTGCCAAATTCACGTTCTTTCAGATAAACTATGCAAGATCTTAACCGTCCCCTAATAGTTCAAGGTCGAATTCAACCTTCAAAATGCTTAAAAGCCTTTTAACCTTCAGAGTGTTTTGCGATGAACATATTGGACAAAAGCCTTATCTTTCTACAGTACATTGGTGGTATATGTAAAGCAGACTTGGTTGCAACATTAGATCCTATTTATGAAGCAACTTACCTGTAAGCCAACTTTTTTGGGAGCGAAAAGTCATTTGAGGCATATTATGTAAATTTAAGATCTATGTTAGGTTTCTAAAAGTTGAACTCAAATTAACACTAATTCTTGCTTTATACTTTTTTTTATTAAAGAAAAAACAGTTTACCTATCCATACCTGTGGTCATAAGCCCACCCAGCTTACCAAAGTCGGAGCGCTCCGAAAAAAGCATCCAAAGAAAATCCGCAATTGGAGCCTTTTCGGAGTAAACACCGAAGAACCACTTTTTTATGAAGATTTACGGAGCGTTGAGAGATGAAATGAATATTGTAGAGCGAATGAACTGCAAGGCTCTATTATATGAGCAATTTTGAGCGTTTTCTGACCCTTTTTGTTGTAGGCGTACAGAGAATTGTGAGAAAATGAAAGTTGGAGAGCAGATGAGCGGCAACGTTCAAATATGTGAATGTTTGCGAGCATTTTCTGAGGTTTTTTTTTGCTTTACCTAACAGAAGGTAAAGATCACATATTTAATGACGCTTATCAGTAGGCGACTGAACAAACATTTTAACATAGCATTTTTTATAATTTCAGAATTGTGTCAATAAATCTGCATAAAAATTTAAAAGGTGTCTTTCTAATTCATTATTTACATATAAAGCTTCATAAAAATGTCGATAGGAACCTCCAAAATGATCCAAAAGCAGTAAAAAATGATCCCAAATGAGCTTCAGAAAAGCATCAATCAAAGGCTCCGAAAAGGCTCCCTCAGAATGGACGAATAAAAGGCTCCGAAAAAGGTTCAGAAAAGCATCAATAAAAGGCTCCGAAAAGAGTCCAAAAAGGCTCCGAAGTTCATTTAAAAAGAGTCATAAAACGCCGAAATTCCGAAAGGAGCTCATTTCGGAGGGTAAAGCTCTGAGAAATGTGAGTTTTATGGCTCCGAAAAGAATTTTTTTGGCACTTTTGGTTAGCTGGGTAGTGTAAAGTACCCCTGCTACACAAGTAAGTGTCGAGCGCTGTTTTCAGGATTAAAATTAATTCTTAGTGACTTGCGGTGTAATTTGTCTCCCGAAAATTTAGAAAAGATTTTGTTTTTAAAAATGAATAAATAAAGACTTAAAAACGCCTAATTGGTTAATATGTTTTGTGTTATGATATTTTCTGGTAAATGTAGTCATGTAGGTAAGTACAATATACACATACATATACATACATATGTACATACAAGTAACATCCAAAAATTGGGTTTATACCAGACACGATCCGTGAAAAAAAAATAAAACTCAAACAGGAGTGATTATGTAATTTTTTCGCTCAAATTTTTTTCAATCAATGCAGATTTCCGTAGAGCCTGACAAGACATGCACATTCGTATACTTTAAAGTTTAAACTGTTCAATATCAAAATAATCATCATAGGGGGCCCCTGATCTATACTAGTACGTTAGGTTTCACGCTAACTTAGACTTCCTCATGTGTTGTTCTTAAGTTTGTATAAATGTCTAGTATCCTGTAGAGTATTAGAAGTATCCTGTCGAGTTTCTCATTAGCAAACCACAAAGGAATCGCCTTCTAATGAAGACATAATTTAGCCAACAAAATGTTTTATTTGAAATCTATGTATGTAGATATGTTTGCATGTGTGTGTGTATAGTAAATCAATTTGTGCAATATTGAAAAGTCAATTACTGGAAAGGAAGTGCAGCCGGAATGCAGGTAGTTAAGTCCGTAGCTCTTCCGTTTTACTTTGATTGCAGCAACAAATAATGTCAGGGTAACTAGCGTTCTAAAAGCAAAAAAAAAAAACAAAAGAACATTGCCAGCGCTGACGATCAACAAGCATAGGAAGTACTGATGCTGAGTTTTTGTATGAAATTAAAATTAAATTTAAAGAATAAAGAATACTCCTTAGAGGGTGTCTAGATCCCACACAAACAATGCGACTGCGACAACCAGTAATCGTCAAATGTCAATACAAAACGGAAATAATGCCAATTAATTGATTTGTTTGCGAAATGTCACAGTTGTGACATAATGACACCATTTAATTCCTTATTTGTTTCTCAGATTCTTTTATTATTTTTCGTTTTCTGCTAAATCTGTTTCTTCTTAACATTTTTGAAGACATTTGAGCGATTGCTATGGGCTCAGCATGTGTGGCGATTCGCCCTATGTGGCTGGGGAGGTTCAGTCTGCAGTGTCACTCAATTAGTCGTGTGTGGCTGCCGTTAGTTGGCAAGAAAAAAAATCCAAAAACAATGCAGTTTTGCTGAATGTTGTGACACTTAAATTACAATAATGGTGTCAATTATTGTACACCACAAGAGGCCATCGATCAAAAAATGGTAAACGGCTGAAGTTATGTAGGTTTGTCGTTTTTTAATATCCGAAACAAAATCAGAGAAATAAAGAATAACCTTTGAAAATTGAAGTGAAATCGCAGATGCATTTTTGCAATGATATAATAATAATACGAGACACATAAATATGTACATATATACAACATGCAAGGATAAATATGTGTTCATGTAAGTTGTAAATTAAAAATGTTTTTCTAGAATCTTTTTTTATTTTATTTTAATTCATTTGATTTCTTTTCATTTAAAACAGTTGTTTTCACATTATTTCATTTTATTTTCTTTTAGTTTATTTTATTTTCTTTTATACTATTTCGTTTTATTGTATTGACTTTTATTTTATTTTATTTCATTTCATTTTATTTTATTTTATTTTATTTTATTTTATTTTATTTTATTTTATTTTATTTTATTTTATTTTATTTTATTTTGTTTTATTTGGTTTTATTTTATTTTACTATATTTTATTTTATTTTATTTTATTTTATTTTATTATATTTTGTTTTATTTTATACTATTTTTTTAAGTTTATTTTATTTTATTTTGTTGTATTTTATTTTATTTCATTTTATTTCAATTTACATCACTTTATTATATTTTCTTTTCATAAATAAATACTGTACGACTACTGAAAAATTTGTCTAGGGAGCAATTTACTTAACAAAACCTTTTCAAACACGTGACATCTTTGGAATAGAAGTGAATCAGTCACGATTCATAACGTCAAATGTCTGAAATATTTAAAACTAGTGTTATTTGTTACAGAACAACCTTTACTTCGAAAACAGTGCGAACGTCCGGTTCCGCTGAAGCCAAAGTTGGTTTTTGATAGGAGGTCCGGCCGAGGTCCATTTGCAGGAAATGAGTTAGCCTGTCGAGCTTTTGGCTTATATTCAGGACAAGTAATTATAAAACGCGATCCTTGTTCGCCGACGAAGGCCTTTTTCCCCAATTGTCTCCTCAATCCAAACTTGCACTTCTTGGCATTCTGCGGTGAGCTTTTCTTTTGACATTATTACCGTATATTCCAACATACAATATAAAGTCCCACTCACGGGGTTTTTTCAAGGCAGGATCTGCATGCTAAAGAAAACTGAATGATGCGAAAAAACACCAATGACCATCTAATAATTGTACCCTTCCATAACTCATAAGTCCTGTAACTTTTCAGACACTCTGTCGCCCTTCCATACAAAGAGGATCTTGTGTCTATTTCATTCTTGCTTTATGAATCTTATTTTTACTTTAAATCCTTAAACCATACAATACGTTTACCGTTTTTCTAGACACATAGTAGAATATAGAGTGATATCAAGAAATTCAAAGGAATATTTTGGAGAAATAATGCAAGCAATTTACTTTGGTTTGTGATTATTACATTACGTCTATATGAGCTACGAATTGAGTTGTTGGCTATTTGTTTCTTTACTTTCCTCGGACAACCCACAGCGACATTCATGGGCCTTCTCCCAACATGAACAAAAACAATGAACCACAAACAACCAAAACAAGTAAAGAGATCGGGAAAATTCAACTCGGGTGGCCCAAATATTGCAATACAAAAATTTCGCAACAAAACTGTGAGCTAACCGATAATTTAACTACCACACAAGTTGTCACGAAGGAGTATTTAATTGTTTGGCTTAATAAAGGATATATTTATATCATTCAATTTTTTGACTTAGGCGAAAATGTCTTCTGGAGAAAGAATGTCTTTTTGTGAAAAGAGTGAATGGTAGGAGATGACAATGGGAAATGAGTGAAGCAATGAAAAGGAAGAAGAAAGTGTATACCGAATGAATATGTTTATGCCTAAACATAGATGGCTAAAATATATACATAGATGATCACTTTGCACTACGAGAATTATTGCACTAATCAACTTAATCTATACGATTAATGTAATCTTATTTGCAAAATTTTGAAGTTTCTTTTCTCTGCTTCTTTCGATTTTTTCAGGCTAATAATGCAATTTAATTTAAATTATTTGCCATTAAAGTAAAAAAGATTAATATTTTTATTGTAATGCAATTTTGTTTGCAGAATTCATTAGAAAAATTGTATAGGTCAGTACAGAAAACTCCGCTAGAAATTATTTTGTAATGGTAATGAACTTTTATTTACATTACAACTTAGCAAAACTTTCACTGAGTACTTATAATAATGTGGAAATAAAATAAATATTTAAGTTAATGCAATTCCTTATACATTATTTAACAGTGAAACATTCCAGCGCAACTATTACATTAGTAATACATAGGTAGTAATGCAATTTAGTTTACATTATTCATCAGTCAAATTTTTCTGCTCACGAAAAAAATATTTACTTGTAATGCAATAAAAGTTCGTAACAAATTAATTTGTAATTGTAATGCAATTTCATTTAAATTATTGACCACTAAGATTTTACAGACTACTTTGAATATTCAATAATTTTTTTTTACTGATAATTCGATTTAGGTTTTATTATTGGGAAAACATTAATTTAGTGTAAATTTTTATTTATTCCATTCTACATATTTTTGCACTGCACAACATGTTTATTGCAGTGTGCCCATTTATTGTTACAATTTCTTCTAGATCTTGTTCAAATTACCAACACCTTTGGTGGCAACCAATTTAGATGATAATAACGTATAGACAATGTCAATAAAGCGAATCCTGGCGAGTCCAATTCATTTGTGCTACCTTACGCGCACAGTGCCTAGAATACAATAACAAAGAGTGCCATATCAAATTTAGTTAAAAGTAAAATATCGTATGAAAGTATGTTTGTATGTATTGCTGCGTGTATCATTATTACATTCATAATCATCATGAAGATTGGTTGAGCAACCCCTAAATAAGCAGGCACAAACGTGCATACATACACAGGTATATTTTCTTATATTTGTATGTGTATTGCAAGCCAAAAACTAGGGCGCTTTTCGTAATGCAACACCACAACACAAATTGTTTACGAGAAAAATGGAATAGCGTGTTTGTATGTATGTATGTAATCGTATGTCCTTTAGGCTGCTCAGCTTGAAATGTCAACTTCTTTTAATTGGGAAATTTATTGGTCAGAAGTCTATTTATCCATTGGCATTGTTGCCATAATGTCTGGTAGCGTTTATGACTTTTCAATTTTTAAATGTAATTCGCAAGAAATGGCGAGACAACGTCTAAATAAGTAAGGAATAAGCATTTCTTGGATTTGAAGCAAATAAAAAGAGTGTTCTTATAAACAAACAAACAAAGTAATGATAGCTGATTTTTTGTTGTAAGCACTTAGCGATTAGTAAATAGAATAACAATACGAATAAAAACTGGACAATAAATAAATAAAAAATTAATACTAAACCACTCTAGGTGAAGGAAGTTTCAAAGTTTACTGTTTGAAGAGCTGCGCTGGGGGACTTTTGTCGAACTTCTAAAAGCCCTGGTGTTAGATAGTATCTTCAGCTATAGTCCATTTCAAAACCGCTCTCTTGAATCCTCATTTCATTCGATGCCGCTTATAGTTCAAAGATATATGAACGTCGAGGGAGGAATGACTATACTCTTATAAAGTGGGATTTTTGGTCCTCTACATCACTAAGTCACATCTACTTGTATTTGTACATTGAAAATAAGAAGAGGGAAACAACGAAGTATTTGTTAAGGCCAATGATTATGTATCAACGTCGAATGAATTGCTAAGGGCCACTTTCATAAACGCCGGTTAAGCCTAATCAGCGATTAATGTGACAGCTAACCGTAAAAAATATGTGAATTAAACTCCGGTTAGTGGCTACCGGCTTTTATTAGAACTAGTATATCCCGTGGTCGAAATTCGACCACCTTAAATTAGTTTAACTTATTAAATCCTCTGTTCGCATTTTTCTCCAGTACCTAATGCCTAGAGGCATAAATATTGGAGACATTTTTATTGCTGAAAATAATTATTTATAGTTGAGTTATTGAGCGTCGCTTTCATATAAGCTGGTTTACTCTAAAGGCGGGTAATTAGACAACTAACCAAAAAAAATCCGTCCATTAAAGACCAGTAATCATTAATAGGAGATGGCAAAAACGGTACTTAGTAATGTTTGAAAGTCCACCATCAGACCCACCACTCCTTTCATATTCCGTCAATATTTCAATAAACAAAATTAAATTTCATGGACATATAACAACAACATAATATATATAATGGTCACATAGAATGATGCCATATCGAACAAAATTGGCCATATGGATTGAACCGAATGAAAGTTCATTTTGAGATTCCGTTAACTTCTTAACATTAGCCGGTTTCAAATTGTGTTTTTTTTTTGGTATACAGACAGTTTTCTTAATTTTTCTTTTAGTTGTAGATTTTTTGAAGTCCGTATAGAGGGAGAATATTACAACTTAGACATATGATGGTTTTCTGGTTTTTTTCGCCAAATTCAACTCGGAGATATTGAAAACACATAACCTAACTGGCCTTATTTAGCCTAAATATGTAAGGATTCCGGTTATATGTCGACTCTTTTACAAATGAAAATTTTTAGGAAGAAAATAGTTGATGTCTTTAGGAAAATTAACGCAATTTCAAACTATTCCGTGAATATAAAATTGAAGAACTACAAACTGCGTTTTTACTTTTTGTATATTAAATATGATATATTTCTTAAAAAATATATATTGATAAATTGAAATAATTTTTTAGTTTCTTTTTTCAAAAAAATTGGTTTTTTCACACGAAGATGGATGTCATAAACAGAAAAATATTGAAATATTGGGTTATATGTCGACTCTTTTACAAATAAAAATTTTTAGGAAGAAAAAAGTTGATGTCTTTAGGAAAATTAACGCGATTTCTAATTATTTCGTAAATATAAAATTCAAGAAGCTACAAACTGTGTTTTTACTTTTTCCATATTAAATATGATATATTCCTTAAAAAATATAAATTGATAAATATTGATAAATTGGAATAATTTTTTATATTTTTTCTAAAAATTTGGGATTTTCACTCCAAGATAGATGTCATAAACATAATAAACAGAAAAATATTGGATTACAAATATAATAAATTAAAAAAAAAAATATAATAAAAAGTTTTCGTATTGTTAAGGCAAATTCAAAGATACTGTAGTTAACAGCTTTGGGTTTTGGTGAAAACTTTGATGAATTATTACAAATTAATCAAGCATTTTTTGTTAAATATAATATGCCTATGCAAAGCTCCTGGCCCATGAAAACATATCAAAATATATAATAATTGGAGTTATGCATTGTTTTATGAGATACACTCTGGCAATTGATTGTATGGAAAAAATGTTAGCCTATTAATATATAGATTACCTTCTTCTAGCAACAAGCTAAAGAAATCACATCCTCCCCTCCTCCTTTAGTTTTAAATAGCTCAAGTTTGAGCGGACTTTGTTTTCGGAACCAAAAACAAAGAAAGGAAAACAAGTTATTAGAAGAAACTGTTATCGAATACGAAAAATTTAAATTGAAAATTCATAACCAAACTTGTCTGATCGTGTGAAGCAGACCTGTTTAATTTGATTAGTAATCAGTAATCAATTGATTGGAGTTGTATTAATCGGTAAAGATTATTAAAAAATTACGATTAAAAAAATTAAAAAGAAATCATGATTTTTTCACGATTATCAAATATAATTCCAAAAAATCAAAAAATAATCAAAAACAGTTTCTTTGATTACTTTTGGATTAATTGGAAAATAATCATACACTGAAATAAAAAAGTTGAAAGTGCACATTGAAAGTAACATATCAAAACCACTTTCAAGCGATTGATGGTAATACTGTAAGTATTACAGTATTTACTGTAAAATTGGCAGTAAAAACATGTGATTTTTGCATAATGATATGAGTCCACTTTAAAATTTACAGTAATTCATGTCAATATGATAGTATGTATATTCGAAGAATGATAGGGGCTCACTTTCAAAATTTATATTACCCACTGTTGGACGAAAAATGACAGGGTTTACTATCAATTTGACGGCCGTTTACTGTAGATTTTTTTTTCAGTGTAGAAAATTTAAAGTAATTAGTAACCAATCAACCCAGGTCAAAGCTACAATTTAAGAGGGAAATGTTTTTACTAAAAGAAGAAAACGTCAATAATTTAGCTAGGTAACGTTAATCTTAGGACTTTAACATACAAATTGTAATAAGCCCTAATCGGACTACATAGATTATAAAGAAATACATATCTCAAAATAACAGTTTTTAGAAGTTTTGTTCGTCTGTCTGAAAGTTTGTTCGCACATCACTCAATAACCGCTGTAAAGAAGGGAACATAATCTTAAACCTTATATTATTAGATGTTCAACTTGAACTTTAGGATCCATTTTACTGAACGGAAATATTTTATTTCTGCTATATACAGTGGTGGCAATAAAAGTTGGCGCAAAATATTTCTCAAATCTCAAATCTGTATTATGTGCGTTGTTGTCGAAATTGTAGTTGGGTATCGGACAAGTCTGTACATAATAGCTATTACGTAAAAATTCATCCTGGACTGATGGTCACCGTACACATACCATACTTATAGTACATCTATAACAAAAATAAACAATATTTATGCAATCGCATCTTTGTTCTTAAGAGACTATGGGAATTTTGAAGTTTAGGCTTGTTTTTACTTTTCCTATGCATAATCTCTGATTTCCTGAATATATGTAAGTAGGTATGTAAATACATATGTACTCGTATAAGGGTATGCATTTATCTACTAAAGTGGGTATGTCCCAATAATCGCTAAATGGCGAGCTTATCTTCTCTAAACGTTGTTAATACCCTACAAGTTGATTGTCTGAGCATAATCCTTGTGGTTTTTATTGTTTACATTCTTGTCCTTCAAATCGCATGCAGTCTTTGTTATTATTATTTTTGGCAAGCATATCTCTATGTACATACATATGTAGGTACATCCACACCACCATACATTTCAACGCAGGTATGTATCTGCATATTTAGGTAAAGAGTGAAAAATTTCGCTGCACTTTCGCTTTCGTAATCGCGCTGAGCAAATACACTCGCACGCACACATATGACGTCTGTGAGTATATCCTTTTCTCAAAGATAGCATTTAAGGACTCTTTTGTTTACCCATTTGGCACGTACGATATTTGCTGCGTAATGAGTTGGCTAAATAAACAATATGGTGGATTGTGCTCGCAGACTGGAGAAAACCCATATGACGCCATTAAGGTCGTCTGTATGTTAGCAGCGAGTATGCGCAAGTGTGATTTTCATATGTTATGTAGTCAGACATACAGAGCAAGACTCTTCTTTTCCTATGCAAACACAGACGAGTACCGACATACCCATACATACCAGAGCAAATATGCATTTATCTAAGGACGTATACGAGTATGTGAAACCGCACCTACGCCTCTTAGGCAGATAATCACCTCATTAGAAGCATTGATTTCGTAAGATAATAGCATGTGTGGATGAGCTCTTTAATGGCTCTCGCGCAGGTAGGAATGCGTCTATGCCTTATAATCAATTCATTTAGATGGTGGTTGTTGTTGTGGTAACCACAAAAACTTTCCATCCCGATTTGTTTGAACCTTCCGGTTAGTACATCGTCCTGCTTAGTCGGCGTATGGGATGTGACGAGGGATACCGAAAAGGGTTATATTGATGTTGAAAGTGATTTGCCAGAAATGTTGTTGTTGTTGTAGCGTTTCGTGCCCTGGCTGGTAGTCAGTTTTCTTACCTAATTGAGTCATCGAATTATATTAACGGTAGTCCCAGAAACATCGCGGATTCAATAGAGAAGGACCATGGGGAAATAGGTGGTACTATAAGAGTAGGCTCTGTTGAGCAAACAAAAGGATGGTTTATAACATGTGGGGACACACCGCATGCCGGACAGACATCAGGGTTCAGTCTGGATAGGTAAGAGTTCAAAATGTTGCAGTATACAGAAAAAAGTTGGGCCAGCACAACACTTGTCTTCCTAGGCAGTTCACGTTCCTCTTCGGAAACGGGTGGTGTTGGTGACTGAAAAAACGGCGTTCGCTGGGAGAGAGCTGATATAGGAATTTACCGACTCTGTGTGGATGAGGTTAAGGGCCAGTCAGTGCACCATAGGATCAAACGGCGAGGAAATCAGGTGCCGGATCTCATCAAAATCAGGTGCCTGTTGGGGTGTTGCGACTTAGAGCAATTGAACAGGAATTGTCTGGTCAACATCTTTGCTAGAAATAAATCCGGTATGCTGCGGTACAAGCAAATTGCAATACCAGCCCGACAGCAGCCTTCTTAATTGTTTATAGTGAAAAGGCTTGCAGCTTCTGTCTGTCCCACTAGATTTAGTCCCAGTTAGCAGTTGAGACACAACTTAACACAACTGAGTTCTTTTTCATCGTGATATCTTTGATGGCAACGTTATCTAATACATACATAGCTCGAGTTGTCGGTGGTAGGCAAGCGCATTTTTATTGGTGTGTGCTTATGTATTGCCGGGGTATGCTAGCGAGACGAGAGGTATGTTATATAAGAAGCCAGAGATGGTCAGTTCGTGAAGTGTTGAGGTTGCGACCACTTTTCAGCGTTAGTGTTGTTGAGACTGGACGCATACTCTCATTTCGACACTACAGAGCAGTAGGACGCCTACATAGATCAGGCAGAGTTCCTTTGATCCCTTTATATATATGGTTCATTGGGGGACCTAAAATGATCAAAGAGAATGTAATCTCTATATGCTCAGTATTTGCAAGTGTATGTACATAGTAAGACAAGTGCAGTAATCGGAATTCATATAAAAGTAAGATCATAAGATTTATATCGCTCATTCAATCAAGTTCTATTGACAGCTGCGCTGTTGATTTTAACACGATTTACACTCTTTCATAAAAGTGACAAATTAAAGTCAATAATTCTTACACCAAAAAAAAAAAAAAATTGTATGCGCTGAAAGAAAATCTTTGCTATAATGTCAAATGGATCTGCACTGCGATCAATGCGACAAACAAAGCAAACATCGATGAGTACAGCAACGTTCGTCTTCCCCCTTTTTGGATTGGATCTCCTTTGTGCAATGCCGAAGAGTTATATAAGAACGATAATACATTAAATTTCTGCTCTTCGATTTGGTGTGAAAAATCACTTGAACAATTAAAATTAATTGATCTTAACGACATTGTAGCTCAGAGACGCTTACACTTTGATATCGAAATTTTTGTGTGCTCGCGACGACATACAGTCTGTGAAAATCTTCTCACATGCAGTACGCATTCGTACAAATATGGTTAAACTACTGAACGAACAGGTAGGTGTTCCATGCACGCCCCCATAAACCGAGGAATGTCCTTTTCTTGTATTTTATTAAAAAAAAAAAAAAAACACAAGACAATAATAAAAAAGTTGGTTGAGCAAGGAAAGTGTGTGCAGCGCACAGCAGTTAGTCCAGTTTGCAGTGTCAGTTTCACTTTTAACCATTGATTGTTCGCGCTGGCTTATTGTTTTACCAAATTATATCGATGTACGTACCTTTTCTCTAGCCCAGACAGTTTGTCTGCTATTGCCAATTGTGTGGAATGCAAGGTGCACAAATAAATAGTTGTGAAGAAGTCAATCGTAGAAAGGCATTGCCATCAATTGTTTTTGGTGAAGAAGGGGCGATTGCATGAATGACACAGAAAAATTACTAATCAATTGAATAAAGAAGCATGCTGTGTTACACACGTCTATATGTATAAATAGGGTCAAATACAGTAACGACCTCAAAAATCGAGACGATTATACATTCCTCTTCAAAAAAAAAAAAAAAAAATTGACCTGGATAGAACGCTCTTTCAAACCTATGTAGTAAATTAGCGGAGGCTTAACCGAATAAAGATAGCTACTTTTCCTCTCTCCTTATGCTCTGACTCACTTTAAGGTAATCAGCTGGTCGGATAGTTAGCTAAAGGATCTTATCTTTCCTGGAATGGTGTAAGAAAGTATAACGATTACATTCGAGTCGGTTCCAAATACCGATACGAACAATCACATATTAATTTTAGATTGAAGAAATCTCTATTTTAAGAGAAAGTGCCAACTGAGGTTCGACTTTTGAATCAGAGTCAAACAATTCTAAAAAAAAAGGTGCGAAGTAGTTCAGCGCAAATTTCTTTTAAGGGTGTTGTCAAGTAAAAAAAAAAAAAAGCAATGTCCTTATTACAATGAACGCCGCTGTATGCTGACATAGTTTAGTGTGGGAAAATTTTGCAAAACTTTACGTGGGTACTCGTATGTAGGTGGATCGTGAAAAAGATGTTCTGCAATTGTTTTTTGTTTTTGCAGCATTTTCTCAAGTGCGAGATATCTGTTTTAAATTTTAATTTTGCAACTCCTTAGCACCTTTTGAGTTCTATTATTGCATATGAAATTTATTGGAAATGCAGTTTCATTTCATATTTCGCTCGAGATTACACGAAATTATACTTTTCGGATGCCGATTTCTACCCTTTCATCTATATAATGCATAGCGCTGCTTTTGATGTAGTGCCCTTTGCCAAGACTTGCGTACCACAGCGAAATGTTTAACCCTTTGTCGGCAACCATCAGTTGTTGTCGGCCATTGTTGATCATTACTTTGCAAAATTTAAACAAATGTTTATACGTACATACAAATTGTATATATTTATGTATATTAATACGAAACCCCACATACACATGTATATAAAAATAAATGAAGGAAAGAAAGCATGTGTAAACTGCGGTGATTTCAGGGATGAAAGGATTGAAGTTTGATGTGACAAGACATTTTCCGACGAAATGATTCTAGATGAAAACAGAGTTATTTTTAAATGGGGTCTTAGTATGTGGGGTGCAGATCCAGTATGATACCAAATCGAAAAAAAACTAAAAGAAAGAAGCCTGCGATAACTTTATTGTGCGCCTTCTGTACTTGAACTTAGTTCGGGGGCTTTCAACTTTATTTTAAAAAAAATCCATAAAATCATTACTCAGATATTGAATATTCAATTAAAAAAAAATACTATTGCAGGGTTTTTCGAGGCGACAATGTCGGTATTTGGAATTAAAAAAATCGGTCCAGTATACAAGCTGTTATTCAGCTTGGGAACAAAATGGACAAATAATTTCAATTCAGACAGAATAACATTTGTCTTTGCAAAAATCAGTTTCACAAATTTGAAAAAAAGCTGCCTGCCACTTTCCATATCCCAATACCTTTCCCATTGTATCCCGCTCTTCTACTTCATATAAGGGATATTCCTCGTCTTTTTTGCTTGAGTTATTAGAGATTGGTCTCATTTAAGTCCTAACAAATTTTAAGAATTTTCAATATTCTAGCAATGAGAGATATGCAGTACGAAAAATCAAAGTGCTATGGGAGTAGCCACGCCCACATCATTTAGTGGTCCACATTTAATAATTTAAACCAA
Source organism: Sphenella marginata (assembly GCA_951509765.1). NCBI lineage: Eukaryota > Metazoa > Arthropoda > Insecta > Diptera > Tephritidae > Sphenella > Sphenella marginata. The sequence continues at coordinate 91,681,669 of OX608079.1, read as the reverse complement.
TCTCAAGCAAGCATAGACAAATTTAATCAAAGTCGGTCTAAAAAAATGAGTTACAACAGGCGCATGTACATAAATATATGTTGTTCCTTCGTTCCGAACAAAGTAATTTTTGAGTTGAATATTGTAAATATTTTTGTGTTAACTTTCTTAGGTTTTGAGCAACAATAGTTCCTGATTTTGAAAAGATCTGGTAAGTATATATTTCGTAAGAAGATCCCAGAATGATCCCTCAAACGTTTTCGAAATGGTTCTTAAAAGATCCCAAAATGATCACTAAAACTTTCAGGAAGTTACCCGAAAAGAACGTCGTACTCCCCAAGTTATTCCGCTAAAAGCCATTGTCCAGCAATGGTCCGGAACATCAATCGAATCAAATCAATGAGCCCTAATTTATACAAAAATAACAAGAAAAATAGTACACGTTATGTCTTAATGCACATATGGATGTATAATAACAATAACATTTCACACATCACTCAAATTTTTTTGAATAATGAAATTTTTTTTCGATTTCAGTAATTTCTTTTTCAAAGCCTGATTGGAGTAGACGGCAGTATCTTCAATTAGAGCGATCTTAACCGATCCTTCATAACTTTTTGAAACGCTTTTTGTTTTATATAAATTTTGTTTTATTTGTGTATATACAATTCTTTTGCAAATTTAAAAATACTTAAGCTCACATTATCTTAGAAATAATGATCTAATGAATAGGTACTACAAATCATGTTACATATACTCTATATATTCTTATGTATTTATGTATGTATATAACCTGACACATTTTCAATTGTACATATGCGATTATAATTATTTACAAAATCTCTTAAAAAGAAGTGCTTTAAATGAATAACGATATTGGAAAACCAATCAAAATAGAAATTGCCAAACTCATGAAAGTTGTTGTTACGAAATAACAGAACTATAGAACCCTCCTAAAAGGTTTAAAATGATGCACGCTGACCAATTATCTTATCGAATCTTACGCAGCGTAAGTCTATTATACCGAACGGTAGTCAAATGCCAATAAAAAGCTTACAACTCAGAAGGATATTGGTGTTAAATTTTTGTATTCGAGAAAATACTAATCGTAACTTGTCGTTTTTTTTATCGATTCCCATGAGTATGTGAGTTAACTATCGTTTTTTTTTATTTGTATGCGATATTTTTTCGATATACTAATGCCAATGAAGCTTGCTAAGATTACTCCTAGCAAAAGTAAACTTAATTTCGAGTTGTTTTTGTTTAATAAATGCTCAAAAATTAGTTAAGCCTTTTGAGAGGATCAATTTCGTGTTTTTTTTCTCTTTTCTCGACTATGTACGCGTACTTACAAGTGTTTGTAGAGGATATCGTGTAGAAAATCCCTTTATCTATTTACAATGCTAAATACGTATTTCTATCTGCATATGTTTACATAGGATTGCATAAGTTGCTTGCATAGAACAAAAAAAAAAGAAAAGGTTTTGAAAACGAAATTCTTCTTTGTTGTTTTCGTTGACAAGTTTGCGTGGTGTGTGTAAATACGTTTTTGGGGTTTCTTCCTTTTTTGTCAAATCGATACTATTTGATTTTGGTATTTTTTTTGTTTTTTGTTTGTTTGTTGCTTTGGTCTATCTACAAAATGATTGTGCCCAGCACAGGTACAATATTGAGAGTAGCTGATTACGTAGTATTTATTGTTGTAATATTTTTGTTTTTGCTTTTATAACAGGTTCCCTGAGTAGTTTTTTTTTTTTTTTTTGTATTCTTCGTATGACATGCTGCACTGCAACATTTTGAGGTATCTTTTTTTAGTATCCATACAAATAGGGGTACATAGGCACAAATATAGCAGGTCCCAATTGGCGTTCTTGCGGCATATGCGTTTTCATATGTTTCTTCAAATGATCACGTCGTCCGAATTTTTTACCACAAGCCGGGCATGGATATGGGCGTAGGCCGGTGTGTATACGTTTGTGGCGTGTGAGCTCTTCGTTGCGTGTAAAGGTTTTACCACATGTTTCGACATCACATTTGAAGGGGCGTTCGCCTGTGGGGGAGAAATTGAAAAAGCAGAAAGAAAGAAACATTAGTGTTTTGAAGTTTAAGAATTATTCTAAGTTTACGTAGATCTTTGAAACATATAAAAACAGTTAAAGTTAGCACACTTTCAATGTCGGAGAAAGTCCACTGAGTACGGAGTACTGTGAGCGACAACTTGAGAGAACACTAAAATACAATTTTCGAAGAATAGACCGTTGGGTTGAGAACTGATTTTGGTATGGAAATCTACTGCTACGTTTAAGTCCCATTATTAAGAAGAAAAATCAATATCCGACTCATTCAGAAGATTAGTGGTCAGTTTTTATAAAACGAGATGTCTAGCAACTGGGCCTGATCCCAGTAGGAACTGTAGATAAAATATGTTCTCGACATTAAAAAAAAAAAAATGTAATCCCTCTCCTTGCCAAAATCTTGGATCCGCCACTGGGTAAACATATTATATCAAAAGGTTTACTGAGCCCCCCGATGCTGCAGAAGTACAGAACTATAGCTCTGACCTTCATTTGCCCTAAGCGAAATGTAACACTTCGGCATACTGCAAGGCCGTCGGATTTTTACCCAAAGCTGCTACTACCCAAGTGAAGCGGATTCATAACAAAAATCCGCAACACTTCTTAAAACTTAAGTTAAGGTTTTTCCATCTAAAACAACAACAAAACGGATAGAAGCAAAAAAAAAATTACACTTTTGACTGGTTGTTAACAACTTGAGGAGATGGCTGGAACCAAAGTTATTCGGTAGTTTGAGAAACCATTGAGTGCTAGGGCAAGTTTATGGGTTGACCTAGCTAACGTTTACTACAGCGAAAAGTTATTTTGTTGATATATTTCTCAACTTACCGGTATGTATACGTATATGACCCTTAAGTTGGCCATTGTTGGAGAAGGCGACATCACAATGTGGACATTTGAATTTCTTAGGACGTTGCTTTCGTGCATTCACAGCTTTGAGATGAGCTTCCTCGGCCATAATACGTGCATATTCTTGCTCCATCAAACCAAAAGTATATGCCTCCATGCCCACAAAACTGGCCGCTGGCGTGGTAGCTGACATGCCCAACAAGGATGCAGGATGTGGCGCCGGTGGCACAACCTCACCAGTTCTACTGAGCGCGGCAGCAGCTGCGGAGCCATATATAAACTCGTTTGATAGGTGCGGTGGCAGAGGTGGTGTTGTTGTTGTTGTTGCAGAAATGGATGCTGGTGACGTGGATACTAAGTTATGCGACAACAAATGCAAATGATGTTGTTGATAAGCTTCAAATGCTGCACGCGTAGGTAAATGCTGATGCGCTGATAAGGCAGAGTGATGCGCTTGTTGCCCCATATAGCTATTGGAGTGGGCTAAAGAATGCATCGGATAATTACTAGTGCCACTTTTGTCAGAGGCGCGTCCCTGTACCACATATTGTTGTCGCTCTGTTTCATCGCTAAGTTGACTAAAATTACTTTGGCTGGATGCGCAATCTGAGTTACGACTTGTATGCAAGTAATCACAGTCCTCGGCATCCTCATCGTAGTCATGAGCATCATCATCGACCTCCACATCTTCATCTTCGTTTTCCACATCCATGCCATTATGGCGCTCAACTTTCACAATCTCCACTTTAATGGTGCTCGTCGTTGTGTTGTTGCGTCGGCTGTCCTTTTCAGCTTTAAGGATTAAATTCTCCGGAGCTGCGGGTTTGTTCAGCATGGTTGCAGTTGCGCGCTCTTCCATAGCGTGAGCTTTATGGGCGTTTAAGCTCTGACTGTTGTTTGCTGCTGCTGCGGCGTTACGTTGCGCCATATCCCAGGGACGGAAAAGGCGTGAATAAGTTTGTGGTGGACACTGAATTTTCATTGAAGACATATTTCGTTTTTCGGTTTGGCCAAAATATGCACAAAAGAAAATTGATCACTTTTAAATAAATGTTTTTTTTTATTCTTCTTTAATTCACAAAGTAAAAAAAATTGTTGTAATGCAAAAATAATATGAAATCAAAAGAATGCGAAATGCTTGCGTACTGTGCCGTATATGGCGTTATGACGTGCGCGTCTCGTCTCAACACTATGAAATCTCAACGTGAACTGAGTCTGCTAAGGTCTCATCAGCAGCATTTAAGTGTAGAGTCCTGTCGCAAGGATACACCAACAGCTCAGCGCTACCTTTTGCTGTGCACAAATTTATCTGCCATCTTTTTTTTTCTTTAGGTATCTTTGCTCGCACAGATACGCACCAATACTTTAGCAAGCTGTTGTGTATGTGTGCGCGTGTGTGTATTAACAATTTTTCACTCCACCCTTAAATTGTGTTTTTTCCCTCGTTTCATTCATGAACAACAAGCATAATCCCTGCGGTTTTGTCGCCTGCCTAAAACTTGCCTGTTTCCAGCCTTCATGAGTGGCAGATCCGCCTGCCGCGCTGCTTGCCTGCCTGCCTAAATGTCTGTCTGACTGGTTGGTTGCTTGTGTGTTGGCTGCATGCCCTTCGTCAATTCGCAGACATGAATTCACACATGCATTCATACATACAGATACATAATGGCATTTAGGAATGTGGCATACGTTTAGGGATGAAATTTTCAGCAATGGCTGCTGCCTGTATACCATCATTTGCCCTGTTTCTATGTTGCATACATACATCTCCTTGGTTCTTTCGACTCTTTTCATGCTTTGCAAAATTAAATTTATTATATTACATTATACCAGCGTATATTTTTATCATTCTGATTGTTGTTGTATATATGAATTTATACAAATCTCGTATATACCTCTGTCTATTGAGCTGGAAGATCATAATAATTGTCTGTTTTTGTACGAAGTCGAAAAAGTCAATTCGTTGTTACCCAACTAGCAGCAAAGAGTTGGTTACCTCGAGTGAGTAAATTTTACGAAACGGTCACTAAGTTTGAGACTTTTGGGTTTTCAGTTACTTTGATTAAAATAAATAATATTAATATAGTATATAGTAATGGCACCATAGTGGCGTTTACCACTTCGTAGTAAATATTACTCTAAAGTTACATATTATTAGTTGCTAGCCTCTAGCATCAAGTTCTAAGTACTCTGAAGTGGCAATTTTTAGGGGAAAATACTCTATAATAAATCACAAAAGTTAGGCTTTACTTTTAAGAAAGTACATATATGGCACAGTTCTCTAAAAGTCAAGTCTACCGCAATCAATATTTCTGTGATGTAACTATGACGTCAGCAAACGTAGCCACACTCGTCACAATAGCACGTGGGTACTTCAAGTCACAAAATTAATCGAAGCGCTCTTTCCGCTCCTAAATGTGTTAGTTGGGTAGTTTTCCTTTACAGTTTGCAGTTTATAAATTTTACGCTTTCCCACCGACAAACCCACCACTCCATGAGATACGTAAGTTCTTCAAAAAAAAAAAAAGTGCTATCAGCCTCCTTTTCCCAACTACCCCCACTCTATGGTAGTATTTGTGTTCGACCCACAGCCACGCCACGCCACGCCATATCGCTGCGCGCCTCATGAACTTTTCCCCCTCTGTAACGGTACATTTTGAGTGCGGATAAAAGTTTTCTGCCGATTTTGTTGTTGTGCTCGTTTGTTCTTTTCAATCTTGATTTCTCATTTTAAGTGCATTTTAGCCATTTATTAAATTTGTACACAGTTGAATATGTTCACATTCTTCCTGTTTTTGTTGTTACTAATGTTGCCCGTTACTTTGTGCTTTTGGCTGTGTGGAGGAGGGGAAGGTTGAACATAAGAAGCGCGCCCTCTGATTTTGCGGGCTTGTCGCAAGTTATGGAGTTGCGTTAAAATGATTTGGGGCTCGGTTCAATGAATTTCATTATCTACCATCATAATCATCAGCAGTTGAGCCATTAGCCTAGACTAAGGTTCGTTTGGATGGTGGTTATATATATGTACGTTCATATGTACCAGTATAACGGATACCTGGTAATTTGGGGCGCATGAGATTTGGGCGACTTTAAGTTTGAAGTTCCAAGCAATTTGTGGTTTACTACTTTAATATTACGGCAGATTGTAGAGACTCTTTTTCTTTTGTAAAAAAGGATAAGAATAAAGAAGAAGTTGCAAAAGCCAAGTGTCTAAGTTAGTAGCCAGTACGAAAAACTTAAAAAAATGTCATAAAAAAATTCTTGCTTTGCCTTCTGTAGTTCTTATTAAGGCAACCAATATTTAAATTATTTTTGAATTATGCGCAATTTCGACTTACAAATGTATACAAATATAGATATTGAGTCAAATTTGATTGCCACCACTCTATGTATGTACATTGGATATAAAAATAGTTATCTCAGAGAACTTCTCTGCCGTAAAATAGTTTTAACCCAACGATGGACGTAGAGCAATAAATAAAAGTTATTTTTTTTTTGATCTCATAAAAGTCCGGGGTTATATAGTGTCCCTGAAGAAAATCGTTAAATTATCTGTCATCCCAGGACTTCTAGCATCGATATCCTGGCCACAATAGTTTTTCCTGGATTTTTTGAAAAAGGCTGATAATAACTTAGTAAAACCCCGGACTTTTATCTTTTCTCGAAAGCAATAATCCTTGTCCTTATATTTTTTAAGGACAGAATAAAAGTCTGAAGCAAAATCTACTAAACCGTCAATCCTGTTTCATGTGATAAGAAATTCATTTAAATTTAGATTGGCGGGTTTTGGTTCCGACTTTTATTCTGTCCTTAAGAAATATAAGGACAAAGATAACTTTTATTGCTGGCGAGAAAAAATAAATGTCCGAGTTGACCGATTATTTTTGTCCGGATAAGAATAAAAGTCCAGAAATAACCTTTTTCTTTGGAATTTTGAGTGGTCAACCACTGCCACGATAAAAACAATAACATCTCGGCGAGCTCCATAATAAGCAATCATCCATCAACGACTTTGGAAAAGGAGGAACGTTTGATCAATTTCGACTTTGTTACTGTAATTGGTTGAACTTATCTCTCTGGACATACATATGTATGTATGTGTAGGAGCCGTATAAAAATTTAACATGCAAATGCAACAAGTATCTAATATCCGAATTACAATTTGTTGTTGCATTTGTATGTTAAGTTTTATCCGGCTCTGGAACATTGCCCATGGCAATTATTACAACGACAACAACTACAAATTAAGAAACCTAAATCTTCTCAAGCACCCATGGAGTGGATGAAAGGAGACACTTTTATACTTTTTTGAAGCGAATATAAAACTAAATCGACTTTCTAAATAACGTACACCCTAATACTCACATTTTGCAAAACATAAACGCATACCTACGCAAAACTAAATAAATACAAGCCACTTAAGCGCTTAAAATGCGGAATTTCCCACGACGCGTCTCAACGAGCGCCGCAACAAGCACAACAAAGATATTAAAAGGAAAACTAGCTAAATCAATTAGTACATCTCTTTGTGTGCAAGCAGGTTTCGAGGCGTACTAAATCTCCTTTCATAAACTATTAAGAATTTTGTATCTACATAGATATGTACATATACGCAAGACATCTTCAGTGTAGGTAGGCAGTCGCATATTGCGCCATTTCATAACAGTTTCGTACGTAAACTAAGAGATTATCGATTGATAAAAGATTCATATTAAGAATAGTTGGGACGACGCCTAAGAAAACAGCTTTTTAGTATACACACACACAAACATGGTTAGCATGGACGTTGACCGGCCTCGACCAAAGTTGAAATTTTTCCTGCAATACTTAATGAACATTTTTTCGCAGTAATCGAGTGAGCCAATAATATCGAAGGCCATGTACTATGTGATATGATACTTCAATGGAGCTGGCCCTATTACTTGCAAAGACAAAGATCGAGCTATTGCCAGGCTAGCTTTCACTTTGTTAGATTGCTTTCCAAGAAAAACCTTGTAGTCCTTTCGTCATCGACCAAAATCTTAATGCTAGTCTCTGATTGGTGCTTGACTATAGGAGTATATCTACCCTGAATGACAGATTTTTTTATAAAATCAAGTTTCACCCGGAAGACGCTGCAACGAACAGGTAGCCTGAAACTATAGGTAATATAGACCCGTTGCCATGAAAAGCTTCCAAGCTTTCTTTTTTAGGCTTTACTTAGCTTCAGTCGTTTGTCGGGTCACCATTTTTGCACAGCTATATACTACATAAGCTAAGAGCATGTTATTTATGTATATTAGAGTTTTATGAAGATACTGGCTTATAGAACTCGACATTTGATCATTATTTTCTGATTTTTCAATAAAAATCAACAATAATCGTTACTCTCAAGTTTTTTTTTTTTGATTAAGCGTAATGATCACTTTTTGAGTTTTATTTTTTTGATCAAACATAAAAGGTTTTCCTTGAGTTTTATTAATTTGAGAGGAAATAAAACTTACCCTTGAGTTTTATTTTTTTGCTCGACAGTAAAGGTGATTCTTTGAGTGATATTTTATCGTTCAAGGATAAAAATTAAGTTCCGAGTTTTAAGTTTTTTTCGCGGATTAAAAAACTCAAAAGGCAGCTGCGCCTTTATGGCAAGTTTATGTACATACATATGTGGCTAAGACTATGTTTAGATAGTTGAGTACATATGTTGACGAGATTATACCAACCAATATTTATGACCAAATACTTTTCATAAAGGCGCAGCGGACTTTTGAGTTTTTTAATCCGCGAAAAAAACTTAAAACTCGGTACTTAATTTTTATCCTTGAACGATAAAATAAATCTCAATGGTAAGTTTTATTTCCTCTCAAAATAATAAAACTCAAATAATAACTTTTATGTTTGATCAAAAAAATAAAACTCAAAAAGTGATCATTTCGCTTAATCAAAAAAATAAAACTCAAAAGTAATGATTAAGTTGTAATTTATATAGGATTCACTCAAACTTTTTTCAATCATTGTAAATTTCGGTTAAGCATCAAGAGACATGCTCATTCATGTACTTGAAACTGTTCTACGATAGGAGGAAGCCTTTGAATTTTTACATTAAAAATACAAAATGAATCATTATTGGGGGTCCCTGCTTTTCAGCTATAATGACAGTCATTCGAAAAAGTCCGTGAACTTTTAATGCGAAAGCAGCTGTATTGCGAAACATTATCATAGGTCAAATCCCGTAGTCATAAATAAAATCCCACACTGTTCTGACCAAAACCTGTCAAAAGTTAGAAATTCTCTGAGAGTTAGAGAGTAAAGGTATTGATTTCTAAAAAGAAATGTTAAATTAATTTGATAAATTAACTTTGAAATACAATAATCCTTGATCCAATTTAATGTCAAATATAGCTACAACAGCTGATCGTTTGACATATTTACCAGAAGCGGTCAGCAAAGATTGTTTTGACTGATTTTACTTCTGAATCGCGTGGGATCACAGCTACGAATTTTTAATTTTTGAAAAGTGCGAACTAAAGATTAAAGTTAATGAATTAAAAAATAACGATGGAGCGGAGAAGGAAACTACGTTATGAACACATTTCCCCATTTTTAGTCAAAGCGTGATTTAAAAAAAAATTATGTTTGATTAAATCAGTTCGGAAGAACTTTTCTATTCAAATAATTGCAAGGCTTTTTAGGAGAGTGGCCATCAAAATTGTATGCTAAAGGTCACGATGTTGGACTGGCGCAAACTAATTTAAGCAAAATTTCAGCGCAAGTACCGGATGTTTTGGAGAAATATCTCTGCTATTGATGTGTACAATTAGAAAGCATAAAATACGATACCAGGCATCACTTTCGATACTACAATTTCATTTTGATTTTGTTGATTCTAAATATTCTTACCGGTCTAGTTTTAGTCACTCTCCGAAATACGGTAACTTTAAATAAAAAGAAATTTCGAGTTTTCTTTTCGAACATAGAAAGCAGACATACACAACAAAAGTGAATAGCGATCGAAAAGTTAGTTCCATGGGGGCTTATATAATACTAATCATTGAAAACATGGGACCAAAGTTATTATATAATTTGAGGAAGGGTATACAAAATAATACTACGTTAAAAGAGGAACGATTTCTTCTTGCTCCCAAAACGAGTTTAGAAGATATGCAGAATAGGTTATCCCATTACTTTGAGACTTACGTTCTTTATCTACGGAAAATGTGGCTTTGGCCGCAAACTTCAAATTTTGAGGCTGTATCCCAAAAAATTCTTGGTAAGACCCACAATATAACCGAATCTTGAAATAAGTAATTTATATTTGTCACGGTCTTATATCATTGGTTTTGAGACCGTGAAATTCTAAAAAGAAATTATTTTTGAATTGTTGAAGTAGCAAAAATTACTCCTCTTTACTTACAGGGATGTTATACCAACTTTCTTATAGTACTTATGAGCACAAGTCAAACATAGAAAATATGGAAACAAAAATTAAAACGAGGGGTCGCTTGATAATATTTTTTGTTGTAATATTTTACTCTGAATTTCGTTGTGCTTTGTTAGCATAAACCGAACTTACAAACAATTCTAACCACCGCAAAGTGACGCGCGGCAAAACCACCGCTTACAAACGCACAAACAAATTTCTATGGACAAACATGTCAGCCATTCCTATTCATTTCCAACCCCTCCACTTTATCCAGAGCACTCAAAAGAAACGCCACCATTTCTATCACATTTTTTGTTTGCCACGAGTTGACTGCAACAAAATAAATTAATCGATACCTTTTTGAACATCCACACTACAATGCAGATTAATATTTACCCTGCAGTGAAACTAACTAGTTGTTGATCTAGGCACAAAACTAGTATAAATTTAAATGGGAACAATCGGACAGTTGTCTTTTTTTTTTAGAAAAATACAGCAACAACAACATATGTATATTCCACGGAATGCGGTGTCATTCAAGTCAAATTTGGAGTACTTCTGTAGAGGAGGAAATGAGCCTAAAACAATTCGCTGGTGGAGTCCTTTCTGCACTAGACAAAGGGCTTATTCACACGTCTATGAAAAATTATGATATTTCCGGGAACAGAAAGTTTATTCTAGGCGAAGTCCTCTTTTTCCAATGAGTTTAATATTATTTGCTCTGAAAACAGTTCAAAGTGCAGACCCTGAGATCTAACAAGTTCTAATGCGAAGAAGTAGGTATTTCCGCATAGGGTGGGGACTTTAATTTATACAACAAAGTCCCAGGGCAGGCACATTTTGAGTATTACCAGATGGATAGCACTCTGCGCTATATAATAGAGTAGAATAGGTATTAGATGAATTAGCTAGAAGCTGAATGCTCTAGTTTTACTTTCCAAAACTTTAGATTTGTAACTGCTTCAAGTGTGGTCTTGTCTTGAGTAGTTCGAGTTCATTTAGTGGGTATGTTATCTTACTAATTTGATTTTTGGCTGGTATATTTGTTGGTTTGTACGCGCGCGTCTCGTATCAATATCATTCCCATTGCCGATTTAGCCTCTTTACTGTCTTAGTTATTGTCATAACCGCACGCGGCTTGAATGCCCCATCTTGCATCCGCGTAGAGTAGCTATGTCTTGTGCCCCTATTGTATGTGGAGTTTATATTCTACCTTTTGGTGGCTGCTTTCCCGTTTAAACTCTTCTTTAGTATGTGTTGGGCACTGATACCCAATAAAAAATCGTGTAAGCGATAGTAAAAAAGGGCAACTCTGCTGTTCGGGGCTAACGGCGAGAGAATAAAAACGAAGATCTGTTATCGCATTTCGATTAATAAGAAACAAGCAAATAGTTTATTTAGATAACGAAGGTGAAAAAAACGCATGTTTTATCTGAAATCGTAGTGGTTTGCGGGATGACGATGGATTGAAACGCTGCTGCTGCTAGTTGTTCAGGGGCCAACGTTTCATACCAATAATCAAGTCATCTTCCCGTGAATTCGTAGTGAACCCCTGTATCGAGATACCACAAACGATTCTCAACAATTTCAAGCCTTTTTAGTTTCAACAGCTGCCTTGAGCATAGAAATTTGTTTTGATATCAATTCATTTTCAAATCGGTGGTTAATATATCGGAACGAATCAATAAACAGCTGACTTAGAGCAGACGTTTCACTTGTGGGCGTTTTTGTGTATGTTTTATACATATTTACAAGGCGATTCTGTGCTCTTGACAAATTTGTAAATCTTGATAAATGTTCAGGAAAAAAATATTTTTATCAAATGTTTTGAATTCTGCGTCAAAAAAAAATTATTAAAAATTAATAATTAATTATAATTTTGCAAAATAATTAAAGTGTTTTCTATGCACACTTTTCACCAAATTCACAGCTGTTGCGAACTGTCAGTTCAAGACGATTTCTTTACTATTGATTTAGGTGCGTTCGTGTAACACTTGATAAATACATAGGTATGTTCAGTAAATGCGTTTAATTTTTTCAAGAACCGTTCCTTTATAGGTACATATAAGCAGAGTACGAGTATATGGCGATACGAAAACCGCGGTGATGTATAGCGATGATTCTTTTGTGGTACATTGCATGAATCAGGTTAAGCAACATGATTTTGTTTAGGAAAACAAATTGCCATTAATAGGAGTAAGTGAGGAGGATTATCGACTTTTTGACTAAACTAATCTAAGAAATAATATATTTATTACTTTACATAAATAAATAATTTTTATAAATATTTGCTTACATTTACGTCGGCGAAAGATCACATCCAAGAAGGAAGACCCCTAGAACTGAAAGCTCTGACTCATTAAAAATTGCCAACCTCGTGTTATAAGCACTTTGTTAAAATGAAATAAGCTGCATTTGAAGTGCCATCATTTTTTGGTAGGTGTTACGCTTTGTTGTAATTGTATATTACACATACATACATACATCAACACAGATACGCGTTTATAACATTGACAACCCTAAGTGCCGCCCATGTCATAGCCATTGTACTAGATTTCGATGAGCTATAGAATTTGTTTTGAGATTTACAATGAATCCGTTCAAAATAACCATTGAATCGAATAAAAAAAAATTTCGAATCAAATGTGACCAACTGCGCTAACAAATAATATGATTTATGTATCACACAAAAGTGCGGTTTCCGCTCATTGTTTGCTTCCAAGTACCCCAAAAGTTTATAGGTTTGGTCAAGATAATTTCAAGATTTTGGAGCCGCTGTGGAGTAGAGTTATCGACCTACCACACCGAAGGACTAAGGTTTGAGTACTACGACAGGAAACATTAAAAGTGGTTTGAAAAGGGGGTTTTTAGGAGTGTTTTTTTTTACATTATTGTTCACGTCAACGCCGAGGTCCATGAGACTATCTACCACATCTGCGCCCAAGGCCGCATTAAACTTTAATCCTCCAAAAATTTGTCTTTGCCTAATATTCTTGCATGTATTTTGTTCACTAGAAAATGAATAAATATAATCCCTTCCTTACGATATTTATTTATTTGCATACTCGTACGTGCAGTGATTATTTTAATCTCGTTCCGGTTCTTACGTCAATTGTGCCAATTTCTTTTGCGAAAATACAATTTTTTCCATGAAACGATTACGATTTCTTAGCTTCTTTTTGATGATGTCGTTGACATATTTATTTCTTTTTCAACGTTTCAAAAACCTTAAAACCGATCATATCCATGTAATCCACTTCATTTTCCTAAACAAAACAACAGCAAGTAGCCGCCTATTGCTTTTGAATATATTTTTTAAGCTGCCCACTAAAGTACTGGAAATAGGTTTTGGCATACGTCTCTTTTGTTTTGATTTTAACAACCGAAGTCGTACGAGTAATTCACACATTTGGTCGACGGAAGCGTTAGTCCGGAATTGATGTTACAATAACTGTCATAGAAGGATCATGGATTTAGAAAAAATCTATGTATATTCAAGCAATTGATGTTTGTGGAAATAGAGCAAGTAGATTAGTTGATTTTTAAGTATTCAATTGAAGAATGCGCCAGCACAGTGGAACAAAAACATATCAAAACTACACACTGAAAAATGAATAAATCAAGTAAGGATGACTAAGAACGGTTTCAAGAATATATTATACTCAGTTTAGTTAGTTTTGTTCTAGTTCACAATAAAACGCAGATTTTCCGCGACTTCCATCAATTTAGTGCAAACGTAAAAAATAAATCTGAGAACGCCATTCGCAGTCGGCATGAAAACTTTAGATCCCCTTCAAATTGAAGGAAACATTTTAAGTATTTTAGGCGTCTCTCGTCACTCGTCAGACAGATATAAAAATTCAACTACCTTTGATCCACAGTACTTTTATGTATGCACTGGAACACACTATTTTATGTACCGAGCCTCAATATAACGTTTTAAATTGTATTCAATTTGACAGATAACACGCTTTACGGATTATGACAGATTTGCTAGCTCCCGCGTGTTCTCTTCTCTTCTACCAAATGATGTGTGCCAAAAAAAAAACTCTTTCAACTCACATTTTTTTCGACAAAATAATTCAAAATATTACAATAGATACAACTACTTTTTGATCTATTGTATTTACATACATACATACATGCATTCATATGGATATTTGTTTTTACGAATGGGCATCAGGTCGGTGTGTCAATGAATGTATCGAGTATTTTTGCACACCTTTTTCGCTTTGTCTGTTTATGTCACTGGGCTACCGTAATGCCTTAATCGGCCTGAATGAAGTTGGGCTAAATCATAAGTGGTTTTCTCGCTTCTCAACCATTAACAATTTTCCCATTGATCTTTGTTGACAATAACGAAAAGTCAAATGCAAATTGAAAAAAAAAAAAAAAAATCTGCAACGGTGAGCATGAAAGAATGGTCAAGCGGCATAGCATGTGGCTTTAAAACGTTTTTGTGTAAGTGTGAGTGATTACATTAAATTTTTTTTTTTTTTTGGCCAACCACACTCATGTGCACTCATTCACACCAACATTTGGAATATTTAGTTGTCGCAAAAGCCTTTTCACACTTACTCAGCGAAAACAATAAACGATTTGCGGACAATAACAACTCAAAGGGGGCTATGTCGGCATTATTTACTAGGCCGGAATAAATCTGTTGTGTCCCAGAGAATGCAAGAACGTTTTTAGTGATGGATGCAGTAGACCATCTGTGCTCTGTATCGGCGCACTAATATGAACGAATGAATGAGTGAAGTAACAAACAAACGAGTCCCGTTGAATGACTTGAAAATATATTTTAGTTGCAAATCTTTATATTTGAATGTAAAGTGTGTGATAGCGTAAATGGGACAATTGTGTATTTTTGATAATTTCATATGATTTTTTGGGTCAAATTAATTTGGTTAAGTTTTAAGTGGATACTTAGGAATAATTGCTAGGAGGGGGCATTATTGAGCCAATATAATCCAAAACAATGGTTTTTAGAATTTTTGTCTGACTGTCTGTATGTTCGAGCGCGTATCACTCAAAAACTCTAGAACAGCAATGAATGCGACTTTCGGTGTTGGGTTATTAAATGCCTAACTTCAAACATAACATATCCTTTGGCCGATTTCGAAATTTTCGATCAGTCTGAGCCGTAATTAGAATCAAAAAAATTTCCGAAATTTTTACAGAGTTATGGCTTTTGAATTAGTCCGCCATTTTGAACTGACCAATGACAAAAAGACGTACGGAGTTTAACTATTTAAGAAGCTTCCATTCTTATCATTCTGCGAGACTGTCCACATCATCAGCCATAACATAGCCCACTTAACTCTAATGACCCTCGATGCCATCTTGGCTGAAAAGAGAAATGGAGAAGCCGCTTAGCTATCCATATATCAGTACATTCATCATTTCCTTTAGGTTGTGGAAGAGTTGACCGACACCGTGTAAGAATGCAAAAATGGTTCCATTTCGAGTTCGACCGACTGTAATAATGCACGTACTGAATATGCATTTGTTTGAATTTCACTATATCACGCAGTGACTAACACCCACTGTGTCGTTGTTTCAAATAAGGAAGCATAAAATAGGTGATAAATTCCAAGATTATTTCACAATGGAAATGCTGATGACTTTCGTGATGCTGCAATGATTTTCGTGAATCTAAATGTTTTCCGAATGAATGCCAATTTTCCTGATTTTAAGGTGTTCACTACTGAATGTCAAAAACGTTGTAAGCCAAATTCAGGAAAATTCATTTCTGCAAAATAAACAAAGAAAAAAAAAATGAAAACTAAAAATTATTACATATCCAGCAGCACAAAGTGCATTTGATTGTATTGTCACCGACGCATTTGATTGATCTGCTTATGGACTCATCTATTTAATTTGAAGTGCATATGTCAGTGTTGTTGGTAAAACTAAAGTGCTCGTGCCTGCTGCCAAAAGGCAAAAAACAACTATCAAATACATACAAATTCATTCGATTTCTGTGTTCTTTGTGACTTTTTCGCTGTAAAAAGCCAAACTAAATTAGTGCAAATATGATGGATGAGATTTTATTCATTATGGATTTGAGGCAAAAAAAAGAACAAACATTATTAGATCACTTTTCATCAGGGAATATTGAGTATTGAGTTAAAAAAGTACAATAAAACCAAAAAAAAGAATATACATAGGCAATCACAACAAGTAGGACTGATATTTGTTAACATAAATTCGCTAAGAATATCTAGACTCAAGTTCGATGAACATAAGTCCAGCATACATGATTAACATATGAACAGAGGCCCGTAATGTTGTTGTTGTTGTAGCGTGATGTGGCCAGTAATCAAAGTCGTTGCTTAGCACACGCCTTTTATTTAAAATCTTTAATTAACTTAAAAAGTCATTTAAAATGTTGGCCAGTCTTAGTCATATTAAACAAGGACTAGTATATCCCGTGGTCGAAAATCGACCACCTTAAATTAGTATAACTTATTAAATCCTATGTTCACAACTACAATCAGCGACATCTACAACCCAGTAGATAAAGTCTCTGATTCACAATGGCGTTGCAGTACAAATTAATTTTTATAAAATACGCTTAAACAAAAGCACTGCTGTAATTAATAAATGATTTCGCATGTAGAGGTAACCCACACCTTTAAAACGATACCTTATTTATTAATATTGGTTCGAAATGAGAGCAGAAAATTAGGAGAAAACACAAAACGACCTTACAAAAGTAATATCTTATAACTTTAAACGACTTATTCTTGTTTATTTGTTTATTTGTAGATTTGTATGTTTGTATATTTGTATATCCACTACTATCTCCCGAACGAGTTCACCGATTTTAATGAAATTTGGTACACAGGTACTATGCTTTGTTTTAAGATTTTCTAATTTGGTGTTGCCACTTGGGGTGGTCCTTAGGGTTGCCACCTATATAATTTTTTTTTAAAAAGCAATGCGATATATGGCAATAGGGGTATCAAATGAAAGGTATTTTAGGCCGTATACCAACCAAAATATTTTCGAGTAGGATTGCCACCTAGGGTTGCCACCTGAATACATTTTATTTATTCCTTCAGATATCGACCACTATCTCGGGAACTGCTAAACGGATTTCGATGAAATTTGGTAGATGGATAGTATGCTTCCTTCTTAGATTTTTTACTTGGATGTTGCCACTAATGGAAACTTAGAGGGTTGACACCTTTCCGATTTTTTTAAATATATGGCAATATGGGTATCAAATGAAAGGGATTTTGGGGCGTATACCAACCAGAATATTTAATACACAACAGGTGTCGCCAATGTATGTTAAGTGACTTTTTGTGGTTAGTGTTCGATATTTTGGAAATTTATGCTCTTGGTAAGTAAGATTATGCGGCAAATTCGAAAAATACCGAGCAAGTCTCGGTCACCCAGGTAGATACTATATGATGATTTTAGCTAAATTGAATTGTAACAGGGTTCCCTTATGAAAAAGAATAAGGTTGGTTGGTGGTATGAAGAATTTGTTTGTGTTTTTCAAGGTCACCCTGTGTCAACTGTTTAATTCCCAAACTGTAGTATACTATGTCTTGGAGTAAGCATTGTCACAAACACAACCATAGACACATATTGTGATTTTAAAATGTTAAAATGACTTTTACGTCGTGTGGTAGGCAGTGGTTACCAAAAAACTACCATTTTATAAAAACGAATTTAGGTTTTATGAAATTACAGGTATTAAAAAAATCTTCAACTAAATACACTTCCAAAGTTGAACGTTTTATTTATAAGGCGCTCCCCGAAATTCTTTATAACATGTCAAGTCGGTCACATGGCTGTTGGGCTGGTAACTAACTAAAGGGCCAAATAGTGCTACTACAACCATAACATCGGATATTTCCCAACTGGTGCTTTTCAGGGACCTTCAAATTTGTTGGGTAAATTTGTTGTCGAGAGAAAGGGTCGGAGTGGTGTAATCAGTTTTTAGGCGCGCTAAATTAGGTATAATTGCATTGAAGCTTGCCTGGAATATATCGTGCCAGTAGATATAGAGGAATGCAGTTGAGTATGACGTCTTAAGCTTTTGTGGGTATCCAGAGAAGTTGCTTCCCACTACTACATTTTACCCATTCTGCATTTCGTGATGCTTCTTTTGAAGGCTGTCCACTAAACCGTGATGCCATAGCATTTCTAAATTTAAACACCACATGTTATCTAAGGCTGCTTTAGATGTACATACATATCGCACTTGTTACGTTAAAGTGTAACAACTCAAAATTTGAACATTCTCAGCAGAGACGAAAAACTGTTTCCGTAAAAATTAATAATATATTACAAAAAAAAAAAACAATGCAATTGCACGAAAATATCATTAAAAATAATATAACTGTTGTTTCATTTTTATTTGTTTAGTATTTGCACGAAAATAACAAAATTTTTGAGTTAGTACTCTTTTCCTGAAATTTTTTTATATACATAGTAGTATTATTTTGAGTTGTCTCTGTTTAACTGAAAATTCTCACTGGAATTGATAAATATGATTTGTTGTAAATAGGCACAATTCAAAATGTTACACTTTATGTGATACACTAACGAACCAATTTGATAAAACACTTGGAGACAACTAAAAATGTGACTCTTTAGTTGAGTCGAAAGAAGTCATTCTGAAAACAAAGAGAGAGTCATATCGGTTTTTTTAACGAAAGACTAGACAAATCACTGAACGATTTTGTGTTGCTACACTTTAACGTAACAAGTGCGATATGTACATATATGGGACAGTAATATTCTTTATCACTATATCCGTTGGCATATTTCGCCTAACACAAAAACACTGCAATGCACATTACTACAATGCCAGGAGGTAGTGGATAAGTTTCCAAAAAATACAACCTGGCCACAGACAATTGAGATGAAGTTGGACTAGAACAAAACTACATTGAAATCATTAAAAGACTATCGGTCAAGCCGCAATTCCTGAAAATTAATAAACAAATCTGTGATATTACAACGGGAAGACAAATAAACAACATTCGATTTTCAATTCATAATATCGATGGCAACTCCAATTCGCAGAAATAAATCCATTTATGAATTCCATACTCTTTTGCTGCTTGATTTTTATACCCAGCGTACTAGTACTAGTACAAGGGTATATTAATTTTGTCCACATAACGGTACTATGTAACGGCACAAAATAATCGAGTTAGATATAGAGTTCCATATATGAAAGTTCTTAGGTTGAAAAGAGGAATTGATTAAGGCATGTCCGTCCGTCTGTCCGTCTGTCCGTCTGTCCGTCCGTGTACACGATAACTTGAGTAAAAATTGAGATATTTGCATGAAATTTTGCATACAGGTTACTTTCTGGCCAAGGTAGGTTGCTATTGAAAATGGGCGAAATCGGATGATAACCACGCCCCCTTTTTCGATATCGAAAATTTCGAAAAACGTATAAAACGGGTTAATTCAATATCAGAAGCAGCTACAATGATAAAATTTGCAATATGAATTGATTTATATGTTCTTAGGCGGATTTTACCAAATTTTTTGAAAAGGGGCGTGGCACCGCCCCCATATATTTGAAGAAATTTTAAAATTTTGACTCCTAATAACTTGAGAACAGTTTATGCTAGTATAACGACATTTTGTAGAGGGCATACTATTGTTGTGTTAAATTCAGATATAGAAAATAAACGAAATCGCTTGGCGACCACGCCTACTTTTTTATAAAAGTTATATTGAAAGGAGGTGGAAATATTGAAAAGTCCATATCTAATTAACTGATACCGCTATAATAATATAATTTTGTACATACATCAATTTTCATATTCTTTACATTATTTTTGCAAAATTTTGGAAAGTGGGCGTGGCACCGCCCACTTATGAGTCAAGCAATTTTCAAATTCGACTGCTAATAACTTCAGAACGATCTGAGATAGGTTTACGAAACTAGGTTCCAGGTATGTTATGTTTATGTAGAGTACTACCACAGAAAATAAGAAAAATCGGTGAACGACCACGCCCCTTTTTGGACTAAAGTTCTCTAAACGAGAGTTAGGAAACCGGAATATGCAATATCTGTTTAACTGATACAGATATAATGCTAAAATTTAGTACACTCATTCACCTGATGATGTTATTTGTGATGTTTAAAGGTTTTTTGGTAATATTTTGGAAAATGGGCGTGGCACCGCCCACAAGTGAATAAACAAAATATCAACATTTCACTATTAACAAGCCACTGTGAAAGTATCATAAAGATCTGCAATGAAAACTGATCTTCAATAGGGACAAACAACATAATAAAATCCGTGGGCGTGCCACCACCCACTTTTTTAAAATTATGTAAATATTGATTAATGGACACATATATCCGTACATCGAAAAATTTCACAAAATACGTTAAAAGTTATGGGCATGGCACGCCTTCTTTTCCAAAGTTATATATAGGACATGGTATAACCCTTGAAAAGATCGATTCAGTACTTTTGGCTCATGTAAGCGGTTAAAGCTTTATAAGCAAGGAGCGTGGCCGCTCCCACCAAATTCGCTATTGTTTAGGCTCGGCATAGATTGGTTTTTAAAATGGGCGAAATCGGATGAAAACCACGCCCCCTTTTTCTAAAAACTAACGCTGGGTATTTAATGTTCGGTTCACCCGAACTTAGACTTCCTTACTTGTTTTTATTCGATTTTATTAATTAGCCGATCACTTCTTTGCTATTCAGAAGGTGTCAACAGGTATCAAGTGAGATCATAGCAGGCGTACAATTGTCACTTTTATGTGTCGGTGACTTCTTACAAATCGGCTGATGTGCCTGAGTACTGCAATTGTGTGACAGCGATATCAGAAAAACAACAAAAAAAAAAAAGAAAAAACATCAAACGCACTCCGACACTTTATTGTCTTCGTACCGATACATAGATACATCTGTTTGATTTAGAGCGAAATGCGACGATAAACGATTTTCTGCAATATTTTTCAAATGTGTCCTTTTTTGGTGAGGAAATATATTTTCTTCTTACCACAATTGAAATATTTTGCTAAGAATAATGACAACCAGAAATAATTTACTGGTTACATAGTTGAAATGGACTTTTTTATATTGAAACAAGCACTCTTTTCATCATTCGATACTCATCATGTCAATTGTGTTGACATAGTAAAAGAATCTTAAATATACATACTTGAAATTGTGAGGAATTCGTTAGTTCCTTGATATTGAACTGTTTACTAATAAAACAAAAATTGTTCGCTTTTAAAAACTCTTTGTTTAAATTTTGAATATGTTGTAACTTCACTTTAAGTTCACAACCCTTTAAATAAAATTGACTTTATTCTCTCACTTGAACTTTTAAACATCTCTCGGCATCTCCGATCTCTTTATATAGAAGAGGGTGCTATTAGTACATAAAATATTATTTGTGCCGTAAGGGGACGCTAGATTGTTAAGCTCTCCACCGTTGGAAAATTTTGCAAGAAACCCAAATGCAGAAGGCAAAAAGAATTGTTTACCTCTTCATGCTGTCGAGAGCTGCTTTGAAATAGATAGTTGATATAGTGTTTATCGACTTTCTTTTCGCCGAACTTCAATGGTAAACTGAAAAGTGTTGCCAGTTTCACAATTTTTCGAAACTCGAATTATTTTCTATATTTTTAGCTATAAATATATTTTCGAAGTTTCAAAGTTTTTCTTTAATTTATCGGGAATGGTCAGTGCGATTGAATGCATCAAAACATTATACTCAAACGCGTTCTAACCGCAATGAAGAATTACATACAAATATTACAAATTTTGCGAATAATTTTTGCAAAAAAAAATAGATATGTTTTTAAAAAAAAAAGGAATGCAAACATTGTATAATAATTTAAAAACTGCGTAAAGTCGCTTGGACCAATGGCAGAAGCTATTGAAAATCAATTCTTATTTCAATACTGAGTTTGAAAAATTGTAATTTAGAAAGTTATTTGAGGCTGCTCTTCAATTGTTATCTCTAAGACTTCTTGAAATAAAATACAGAAATTGGTTCGCTTTGAAAAAACCAATTGCAATATGGGCATTTTCTCCAAATTCGAAAGCCAGTTGATATGCTATTATTAACCTTTTTTTGGAGTGATTTTTATTAAAATAGTATAAAAAGTTTAATAATTGTTAATGTTAATGATTAAAAATAAAAACAACTTTTTTGTAGAAATGTCCACATTCTGTCCGCCACTCCACAATCGACATTAAAATAACCGTGGCAATCGTGTTGACAACGCCAATCTGTCTGGCATGGAATGATATTATTACATCAGTACGAGTATTGGATTCAAGTGTGTACTTAGCTAAGTATGCATATGTATGTGTGTCACAAGTCCAACACACACATTTCGGGACACCGCCTGTCTAGGATGCTACCACAATTATTTATACGCGTGAATTCAATAGTAAACACAAAGGAGGTGTCAAAACGCACACACGCACACACACAGACATTTCACAAATGTGCATACAACCCGTGTGTGCGTAGTATGCACGTTTATGCGCCTAGATGCATGCTTGTGTGTGTGTTTATGGCATGTTCAGGTAAATTCTATTATTTTCGTTGATCGTTTTTGTCTAATCGAAAGTGCAATGCACAGATGCGCAATGCAATTCAATGTGAGAGCAATGCTTTGTTTTCGAATTTTTATCAGCGTGTATGCTTATTGTCTCGTTTTGTAGAATAATAAATACTTCAGAGCGCTCTTCAATTGCGAAAGAACATTGCAAATGAAGAATGTGAATGGTAAGAGGGAGTTGTTGAGTGTAGCAAAGAAAAAAAAAAAATTTAAAGACAATCCTTTTGAGATCTCAATAAAGAAACTTATTGTGGACAAATTTTTAAGCGATCCTTTTGAAACTATATAGCGCTCAAACATATGTATACATACATATATGTACGTGTGTGCGTATGTTTAGTTCCCCTTAACGTGATTTTCTTTTTGACTTTTAACAGGAATCAATTTATTTTATGCGAAATAATCGTGTTGATGGTTACGTACTCGCCCCTTTTTTTCCGCCGCTCTTCTATTTTATTATTGTCATTTTTGTTGGTTTGTATGCATGTATGTATGTATGTATGTGGTTTTTGACTATTTGATATTGTGGTTGATTTTTGGTGCAATCTCATTCTGCTAAATAGTTGTGTGATCGTTGGAATTGTTACAAATCGTGAGCGAATGTGTCAAAGGTACTTGGGAATGCGCAACGCATTCCACCCCGCTGTGTCTGATTTTTGTTTCGTGGCACAGTATCGTATATGTGTGAGTGTATGTATGTTTATTATATAAATGCATGCATTTTTAATGTCTCGATACTTCACATATCCTCAAGAAGGTGCAGAAGGGTGGAAGTAATTTTAATTTATGATGTCAATTTTGCATTGTGGTTTTGTCACCATGATTTCCTTTGTCTAATTTTGAGCGTTGGAAACGGCTGGATTTTTGGTTTAAAGGCGTTTAAATGGCGTTTGTAGGCAATCTAATGCAATAACTTGTACTGATTTGCGTTTGAATGCACACATATAACAATTACATACATACATACATATGTATGTAAAAAACTAAAAGCGCCTGGTACCCTACCAAAACTGTTAATACAGCAGCAACCAAAGCTGTACTCTACTTACGAGTATATGTATGTATACATATGTATTTCAAGATAGATCACAAGCAATACATGCCTGACAAAATTATTAAATTCCCTATAGCACTTACATAACTTCATATCATTACTTACACTAGAGTAGTCGCTTGGGTCCTTTGCTCGGTTGTTAGTGACCTAGGTGTAAAGCAATAGATACATTCGGTTTCGTTGATCTCGGAACTAAACAATTAAAGACCCCTACCTCACCAAGGTTGCACATCGTTTGTCCATCCAATACATGAGCACACGGCTAAAAATTTGAGCCTAAATTTTAAACCATTCATTGGTTTACAACGTTTTTAAAACTTTTTTGTAATAAATTCCAACTCTACACAAATTTTAAATGTTTTGCGGTTTAGATTTAAAACTTAACTGGGATAAACAAAACTACAACAAAAGTCGTATAGACAGCGTGTAATATGTGTACTTTTCTCACAAAATTCCTGACTGCGCCGTAGCTCAGTAGGTAGAGCATTGCGCATTGATTTGGGACACGTTTTAATTCTAAACCAAATTTGGTTTGATCATATATATATATGTGTTTGTGTGTTCCAAAAAAGTTTAAAATTTAGGCTAAAATTTTTGGCGGTGTTTTGCTCGTGTGTTTGGTCTCCAGGATAAAATGGCCATATAAATCGAATTCAGTCTGTGCAGAAACAATTTTTGATACTTGCTCTACGGGCTCTTATGTATGTATATGGGACTCTAATCGGTATCTTCCGCCTTATAGTAGCAGGCTTTTTCTTATTGATTTGCCAACTCTTGAAAATCGAAGAATATTACTCGGGGTTTAAATTTTTTAAAGCTTGACCCTTTGCGTATTTGGTGTTTGTACTATAATGACTTTTACAAATGCATTAGTATCGAATGTTTGTTTGCTGCTTTACATTCTGCTGTACTTTCATGTCTGGTCTGATATTTCATAATTTTCTTCTTCCATGTTTTATATGTTGGTACACATGTTAATTTTAATTTTAATTATACCTCGTAGTGCTTCGCACACAAGGTATATTAACTTCATTCGCCTAACGGTAGTATGTAACGGCATAAACGAATCGAGATAGATATTGACTTATGTATATCAAAATGTTCAGGAGGAAAAGAGAAATTGATTAAGCCATGTCCGTCCGTCTGTGAACACGATAACTTGAGTAAATCTTGAGATATCTCAATGAAATTTGGTATGCAGGTTCCTTTTCACTTATCTCGGAGCACTATTGAAAATAGGCAAAATCGGTTAAAAGCCACGCCCACTTTCTATATATATTATATTTTCGAAAATACAAAAAGAGTGATTATTCAGTACATAATACACCTATAAGGATAAAATTTGGTGTGTACTTTAGCGTTAAGGTAACAAATAAATTTTTAAATAAATTTTTAAAAAGGGACGTGGCACCGCCCACTTTTGATTAAGTCAAATTTGGAAATATTATTAATCATAAATCAAAAACCGCTCAAGATAGCAAAATGAAATTCAGCACAGATATTTATATTAATACCGGCGATATTCCGAAAAAAAATTAGCGAAATCGAGTAAGGTCCACGCCCAATTTTATACGAAAGATTTTGTAAAGGATCATGGATATATTGAATATGCAATAACTTTACTTACACTACCCTTTATGTTGGATTATTCCACACAACTTTTCATGCCATAACTCTGGTAAAAATTGATTTATTGAAACGATATTTGGAGAAAGTGTTCAACAGATAAAGCTAACTCTTTGCTGTAAAAATAAACAAAATTCGTTAACGGACACTCCCACTTTTTGAACACAGTTCTGAAAAATGTCTTTGTTAAATTAAAATTGCGATATTTCCATAATTGTATAAGTTATATTAATAAGATTTTACACACGTAATAAGCTTTTTAAGCAAAAATAAACTGTAAAGAAATGTTGTGGATTTTGTTGAAGTAGGCATGGCGCCGCCCACTTTTCAGCAAAATAGGTCTGTTATTTTTAAAAGCGATGGCTTGAAATTTCAAAAAGGTATTTTCATGAAAGTTAGTGAGATGCTTCCCAATAGTATATAGTATACTCCTGCCAAAAATTACGCAAATCGAATAACGAACAAGCAAGATTTACGGGGAAGTAGTTAACACCCTATTGCCTTTTTTTTATTATTTTTTTTTTATTTTCATACCTTTCATGAACATGAGGCAAGCTATTTATATTTTGTTATTTAGTGATAATTTAATTTACCACAAGTGTTTTTAATCGAAAACAATCAGTTGCCTTTATAACAACTTTTCCGGTATCAAAATAGACCTGAGTAAATTGGGATACCAAAACAGATCACTACTAGGTATTTAATGTCCGGTTACACACGAACTTAGACTTCCTTACTAGTTTATATATAACTTCAAGTTTCATTTTCTGACTTTACACAAATAATAATAATGTTGACTTTAAACAAATAATAATAATAATTTCATCGCTTGATTTTTTAATTGTTTTCAGTAACTTGAAATCAATAATTTTTTGCCAAGTAAAATTTAGTTTTTAAAAAATTTGAAATCCATAACTTTTTTGGTTACTACCTTTCTACTAAGTCTCTTTCTTATTTGTCCGGTCCTGCAGTCATTTCAAGCTCTTTCTCGCTATACACTTAAAACTTGGAACCTTTACATATCCACTAGGTGGCTCGGATAGAGACAACTGAAAATTCCTGAACCACCTCCGTGGATTCGCCCCTGATACCACTTGTAATGAAGTAGGGAGATTTGACAATTTAACCTTGGAGTGCAATTAATACGGTTCAAATGTTTTGACACTTGCCGAACTTCCATTTAAGCTTTGAGAAATTGTTTGTTTTACATAAATTGCCAAACTTGATCAGATTGCTTACTCGGAAGCCATTTTGAAATTCCCGCCTCAAACTTAAAACTGATCACCTAGTTTTTTGAAACTCCCGTGATTTTTTGGATAATCTTGGATTGATTCAAAAGATAACCACAATATACACTGAAGACGTTTTCTTAATATACATATTAGAAGACTCAACTGGATCACTTTCACTCTGTGCCACTGCACGCCCTACATATGTATATGGCACGATCATTCATTATTAGTAAAGAGTCCACGAGGGCTGGAACAGCTTTCAACTAAATAAAGAACGGTGTTTCGAAAACTCAAGAACCCGGCTAAATAATGAAGCTATTAAGTAGATATTTAAATGATACACAAATCTAGTAAACAAATTAGGTAAAGTCTAGAACGCCTGAAACGCCCATAAATAAAGTCATAGAGTTCCAGCTTCACTGCTTTATACCCAGCTATTCTGCATACATTTGAATACAAAATACACATCCATGAACATTTCATAATCAACGCTACTCTTATTATTAACTCCACTGTTATTTAACATTTTGCCACTCTGTTGCTGCTACGTGGCGTATACGTCACTGCAAGCGCCTTGTATTAAGAAGGCAAGTAAATATTGTGCGCCAAACAAATGCGTGGCATGCAAAGTATAACGTGAATCGGAGACTACACTTCTCTGTTATTGATAAGATACTTTTAAGTAAATAGGTGACCCTGTCAGCTTTATTCGGAAAAAACTATTATTTTTGGATTTTTTAAAATATGTACATATGTACATATATATGTACTTATTATTTTTATGAAATTCAATGGAAACTTAACAGCTTGGCCTAATTACGAGCGCTTGGCATAGCGTACATACTGAAATGAAAGACCTGAAGTTTTGATATTTTCTCATTCTCTCCTCGTATAACAAGCCAAATAAACAAATTTATTAGTGGTTTATTTTTACATACATATGTACATATGTATGTACATACTTACAACTTCGACTCATTGGAAATTCTGTCTTATTTTTCCCTCACAACTTCAAGACTGACGCGCTGTCAAAATTGAAAATTCCAATTGCCTTTACGCAGCGCTGTTTCGGTTTGGTTCATACAAATTATATGGGCATAAGGATATTTGACAGCTTTTATACACTTGACGCTCGGTATGGTTGTAACTTGCAGAGATTTATTTTATCGATATAAAGTAGATCTGCAAGATTAAACAAAAGTTCACTAGATACACTCCTTTTATCGAGCAAACAAATATTTGTTTCAACAGAAAATGCGGGATTTAATACCTTTATTCAAAAGTATTACAATATCTTGGTAGCAGATTTTCAGAACATAAAAAATAGAAGATGAGTTCCCAACTTCTTACTTTCGTCAAACTAATCGAAAGAAGTATAATCTCCAATTCGCTTAAAACCGGTGTTAATCGGAAAATGTATGAATACTCGATAAGAAAGTTTCGCTTGTGTGTGTTTGCGTACGCTCCAAATGACATTCATGCGGTGTTTCTCGCTCAATGATTTTTGTACTTGCGCTCTGCAAACTTTTGATGCGTAACGGTAAATGAATATGTAGATGAAGGTGGGTTTGTTGTTGGCAGTTGAATGCCTCTTAGTATTTTATAATTTTGTTGATATGATTTTTTTTCAACTGCGGGAGCTTGTGAGGCGCAACGTATGTATGAATGGCGTGGTGAATAACGTAAATAATATATGTATGTAGCTAGATAACACGACAGTATGCTGTTAAATTTCTGCAGCAATACAAACACTTTGAGCAACGAATTGGAGCAACAACGATAGCCCCAACAACAGCAGTATACAGTGGCGACATAGCGGTCGGTAACATAACAATACACGAGCCGTTATTAGTTAGTAGATATAGCACGTTAGTGGGCACATTGTGACAATCGATGCGGTGGTGAAAATTTCAGTTCAATTCTATGGTCTTCCCAAGCTAGAAGGAACGGCTAAATTGTTAAATTGTGGAAAAAGTAAAACATATCTAAATTAGAATTTTTGAGGCTAATGGAATTTGTTAAAATTAGAAAAAAAGTATTATTACATGATAAAAACCGGAAAAAAATAATCACAATTGTTAAATTTAAAGTGCATTAAACTTGAAGTTGTTAATATTGTGTAATTTGCTGCTATAACAAGTGTAAAATTGGAAAAGAAAATATTCTTGACTGCCTAAACCTTAGTCAGGCTCTTTCCTAAAATTTTCAAGCGAAGCCTGATTTTTTTCTTCCTTGGCGTTTTTTTTTTATTTTTCACACTACGCAACGTCGCTTATAATATGCTGTGTATCTAAGAACTGTCAAACCATCACCACACCACCCAACCACCCACAAAAAGAATAATCGTTTTACGCTGCCGTCACACCAGCGCCACTCACAAACACACAAAACGAACAAACAGATTGTGTCACCCGAAGAGTGTTGACGACAAAAAATAACATACATATATCCATATATATGTACATACATACCTATAATACGGATACAGGAGGTAGAGAGCTTAATTGAAAAAAAGCCTTTCTCACTTGACATCGCTAACGGTAATACCTACAAGTGTAGAGCCTGTTCAAACGAATAAAATTTAACAACGAAAAGTAGAAACGGAAAACAGAAGTGTTTCAATTTCCATAAGTAAATCAATTGAATTTATTTTTAATTAAAACGAATTTTGCTAATTTTACGAGTGTAAAAAGGGGAAAAGAAAATACAAAAGTAACAACAATAACTTGTGCTATTATACTTGTTCGTCATACCACGATAGTGTGCAAAGTGCTAATGCAAGCGTCTGTGAAAATAAGATAAACGAAACAAATTAGTATCTACTGCAGCAGTAACGCGAAAAGAAAAAACTAAGTAGTCGTAAGCCGAGCATATCCTTTGGGGAAACAATCAAAATACTGAAAACAAAGGCACAGCGCAGACAAAAGCTGAAATAATCGCGACAACTGCAGCAACCAGCAATAAAACAATAAAAAAAATGGTGAGTAAAGAGTGCAAGGAAGAAGAACAAAACGAGTAGTAAAAATAATAAGAAATTTGTATAAAAAAAAAAAAACACTATGAAGGGACATTGTAAGAAAAAAGAATTTGAGCCCACACACTCTTTTTAAAACGTTAGAGCGCTTCACTCACCTTTAAGAAAAAATAAAAACATGGGGATTCCAAGCGAATTTTAAAAGTTTATTCTCTTTGTATGTAGTAAAATTGCAATAGGGCCCTTCTTAAGACGCCAAAACAACTGTTTTTAGAATTTTTGTTTTCCTGTCGGAATGTTTGTTCGCGCATCGCTCGAGAACCACTTTGAAGAATTGAAAACAATTTTAATGGATGTATGTATTTCTAGATGTTCAACTTAAAATTATGATCTATCTAAATGGATGAAAACATTTTATTTTCACACTAAAAAGTAACATTAAAGATAGCTTAGTAGTAATTCCAGTAATTTTTTTTAGATATATGTATCTACTATGTATAATGTGAATTTGAAAGAGTGATCCGGAATTAATACATTTCGTCTACAGTGGGCTACAATTATAATTATCCGTTATATGAACAGTTGGGATAAGTCCATTTTAATTTCTGTAGCCCACTTTTAGGTGTAAAAAGTTAAAGAAAGGAGTTTAAAAACGTGTCGTGCCATACCCATTTGAAGAGAAAGAGGATTCGATTTTTTGCCGTGTATGCAATTCACTTTTTATCCAGGGATAGCCCTGTAAAAAATGCGATTAGTCTTGGATGAACCCAGGATGAGCAGCAAAGGAGCAATGTTTTGATGTCTTTGTATGGGTTGAAGTGATCACTTGTGTTGATTTGAAGAGATTAATTGGCTTCTTTAATGCCCAAAGGAGTGATGTCGGACAGATTCGCTTTATACTTTCAACATCCAAAATTAAAATCAACCTACTCCAACTATGCCTATTAGTCCGGGTCAATTTTTGGGGAGGCAAAAAAAATCGCCCATTGCTCTGTGAAAATCATATTCTAGGGATCAAAATAAGAAACTTTGCCAACGGAATAATACCTCTAAAACGAATTCTGATGTCCCCCAATTTGGGTCGAACTTTTGGGTAGGGGGCCATGGCGTATGAGTGACATTACATTGACTACAAATGATACCTACCCAAAAGTTCGACCCAAATTGGGGGATATCAGAATTCCGTTTAGAGGTACATATGTATGGTTCCGTCGGCAAAGTTTCTTATTTTGATCCTTAGAATACGATTTTCACAGAGCAATGAGCGATTTTTAAATCGACCCGCCCTAATGCCTATAAGGGAATAGATGGGATCAAGGCCGAAATTGCGAAGATCTGAACATACTATCACTATATACTTGTTAGGCAATTACAAAATAATGCATGGCGTCTAATTTCGAAAGTACCGTCCTCGATAGAGTAAACAGAATTTCAACGAGAGCTGGGGTGCAAATCCTGCCCAGATGAACCTATCTAACAACATCCTAAGCGGAATCTTACTTGCTTCTGTGGAATACTCACAATTATGTATTTTTTAACTACATACATATACTCGGTAAATAGTGGAAATATGCAGAGAAATGCCGTCAAAAAGCACCAATACCAACACCCACACACAACGGCATACAAAAAACACACACATACATCTATGCCTGCACACAAACACACATACATTCAAGTGACACTCACAAAATCTCATACAAGTACTTATTTTTATATTTATCCATTTTCGTATCCTGCCTTACACGTTTTGCCCCGCAAAGTAGACTACACCAACCACGTTTGTTTTCGCGTTCGGATATACCAGCAAAAATTGTAAATAGCATGAATTCGTAGAATTTATTTTGTGCAACTAAAATTCAACCATACAAACATTGATATTTAGATGGATTTTTATAATTTGTAGCCGCCACTCTTGATATTTGCTTCAACAATTTCGTACAATAGATGGCTATGTAGGTACTCAAGTATGTATGTATGTATGTTGTTGTGTATTTATTTGTTGTACTTGTACAGGTTAGAATTGAGATCAAATCAAAACGATTGCACCGTATTTTTGTTCATTCATTCTTTATTCCGGTTTTGATTGCTTATTGGCAACAGAGTGAAAGATGTTAACACATATTTACGCATAGCTGAATCGATATATTTAGTACACAGACATAGTTTTTTTTAGATAAATACCTACATATGCGTGTGCTAGTTGTATTTTTTAAAGCTGATGTAGCTGTGATTTAAGTACCACTAAAACAAATTATTAAGAGTAATCAAAAGTAATCAAAAACTGTTGAAACCTTTTTTTTGTTTGAAAATTTGCAGTGAAATTTTAAGATGAAAGTTTTGGGAATAAAGTAAAATAGATTTCCGAACTCGATAGTCGATATTAGCAAGTAAGGAAGTACTGTCTTCGGCTGTGTCGGCAGCTTTATCAAATTATATTGATTTGTAACTCAACGCGGAAGTAGTGGATTGACTTTGAAAATAACGAAACCGAAGATGGAACAGGAAAATAATGAAATCGAAGCCGGTACGCATACTAATGGAAATAATAGCGCCTAAAAGTATGCAGTGATTGCGGGCCGTGCATGTCCATGGTCAAACTGTGGTGAACCTCTTTTCAAATACTTATGTAGTTAACTCAATGCTTATCAAAACTTTTGATCTTTGCCAGAAGGCGAAAGAATTATCTCCAAATTTCGTCCTATCTCGACTTTGGCTGTTATTACTCAACGCAGCCCATATTTGTTAGGGATATTTTGTTCCAATCACATTAGTGAGGTTAAGATACCTATGGTTGCGTTCAAAATCAGGAAACAATTAAAGCTTCAACTGAAGTAAGCTGGTGATATATTGGAGCCTGGGTATAGTTTTGTAATGTCATCAATGGGACATGAAGGATGAATTTGCTATGAGCAGCGGTAATTTACTGGAAGTTAAAATTTGATTAGCCACCACCGATTCTGTGTTCCTGACAAATTGTCCATATTGTCAAATGTGTCAAAAAGAAGAAAAATAATTTTATTTTAGAAGCGAAATTTTAAATATTTATATACATATTTTTTGACCCTAAAAAATTTTCAATGCTTTTTTGGAGCTGAAAAAGTTCGATTTAGCCATGTACTTGTACGTACATAGATATTACATGCAGGATATGTATATACATACATATCTACTTACTTAAATATTATTTGGAGAACATAAGCCTTATATTGTAGGCAAAGCCATAACGTCAAATTAAAATATCATTAGTATACAAGGGACACACAAAACTTCTAATAAAGTTTTTATTAATTGCTCATTTCAACTTTTCATTGCCTATTTACGGGCGCATGAATTTTGCTATTTTGTATGACACGCATTTTTTTACTTCCTACTCAAATTTATTTTTGAAAATCATTTCAGACAATTATTTAATTCAACAAATATCGATTAAAATCGTTTTGTGTGGCAGTGTGTTATGGTACCTAGAATATTACATAGACAACAGAACAATTCAATTTCTATATTATGGCCATTCTGGTCGGTAAAGGAGAAAAAAGGAAAAGGAGCGGGTAATACAATACGTAACATCAGTTTTTAAAGAATTGCAAAACTTTAGTTTTTCCACCAATTCGCTATTCTTTACTCTGTATATTAAAGAGTAAATGCGCACTTGAGTAAATTTATTTATCCTCTCGTATATATGTACATACACACACATACTTATCCTTTTTGCTCAGAATTGTGGAGCCTGCTTACATCATACAAAATGTATAACAATAACGATTGAACTACATAGTAAGTAAATACGTAATAATTCGACAAACAAACCAAAAAAAAAAGCAAAAACAAAAAAAAAAAAAACTATGTCAACCAATTTGGGTTTTATTTTTTCTTATTTTCCAAGGAATTGTAAAGGCGCCAGACACAATCGCTTTTCCCGAACTCTGTAGACGTGGTTATCCATGCCCAACAAACGCATGATCGACTGCAGTACGACTGCATGGATTGTGCACGTGTAATACATACTTACATATCAATATATGTATACATTAGGCTGTTCCAAAAAACTAAATCTTCTTCTGTAAGTTACTTTTTTTGGTATAAATATAGCGCAATTAAAGCATCATCGATGCATGAGCGCAAGTTTACTGATCTATTTTGGTATAAAATGACTCGAAGCTTTGTATTGTGATATTACCAAAATAATTGTCCATTTATCCACCCACTATGTGTGGTTCGCAAATAATTCATATAAAGAATTCATTTTGTCAAAAACCCCCTCGATTCATTCGTTTTGTACTGAAAAGTTAGCCGAACTAAATTTTTTTCGGCCATATGCTCAGCTTTGATTCTCGGGGGATATAGATATCCATGCCTGATCAATGCGTAGTCATGGATAACAGTTGAGTTGTGCCAACATACCACCTCTTAGTCGATTTTCAAGTCACGTTGAACACTTTGCCAAGGATTTCTTTCAATTGCACGAGAAGCCAAGTCATCATCGACTTGTTTTTTTTGCATCCTGTCGGACCTCTCCCTTACTGTGCTACCGTACTTCGGTCTCGTTAGGAAACTCTTTGTTCAATTCGATATATTAATGTTCATCATACGCCCTGTAAGACCAATTGAATTTATCCTGTGATTGAAATGTTTGTACACAATAAGTAACCATATTTTCGGAGCCAACATTTCAAGAGGAATAACTTTATTGAAAATTTACACCTTTTAGCTCTATCAATCAAAATTTTTTATTTAGTTTTCGTAATTTAGTCGACAAAGGTTAATTAATTATGTAAACACCCTGTAGGAAGCATGAGGGTGAGTGTCTCTAAGTTATCGACTATTGTGGTGAATTACTGTGCATGATCCAATAATACAGGTCGTGTCGATAGGCCAGCTGATTTTTATATTTTTTTCGAATGTTGACAATCAAAATATTTTTCAGTACGATTTTGACTATAAACCCACAAATTACAAAAACAAAATGCATGGAAAATTTTTGTGTGCTTGTATGTTTGTCGAGCTGCTACGACCTGTTATGGTTGGATCATGTTACTGTGTGAGTCTGTCAACGGGACGTCTACTCATCGGCATTGCCTTTTATTTAAAATTTTGAAAGCGGCCAATTGCCATTTCCAGTTCATTTGTGAGTTGACGAGTGGTTGCAAAAAATATTTAATATAATTAATCATGCGTCAAAATCATTATTTAATCCGATTAAATAAAAAAAAAAAATAAATAATGAAATGTCAGTTTTTCTGGACTATTAAATCTTTGTAAACGGCCCTACTGACCAATTTTATCCAAAGCAATGGCGTACACATTTAACACGTCCAGTTATTGGAAGTCCACGAATCTCTTTAGAACTGTTAATTGCGACTTTAAAACCAGCAATTAACCACTCTTTGTATGCTTTCAAGGCATCCGAGTGGCTCCACATGAACCTAAAATGATTAGGTGAGAATCTCTACTGATTTCCTGTTGACATTTCCTATAGGGTATTAGTATGAGCTTAAGTGATAAAAAAATGTATTCCTAAAATTATAGATGCCAAGAATTACTTGAAATAATTAAATATCGGACAAGCATTTTTTGAAAAAGAGGTGAAAATTACGAAAAACCTCCAAAATCTGGGTTGATCAATGAGAAAATAGCAAGTCTGGCGCCTACTTCCGAGACCAGGAAATTTCAACTTACTACAAAAAGGTGATAAAACAATTGCTGCTGTGAGCATGCCATACTTGCACTAGACTTTTTGACAAAATTTCAAGAAGAAACCGCAAGTGTCCCGTGCGTTGTTAAATAAATTAGAATTAAATATAAAAGCGCATTATATTAATGTTTTCAAAAATGTCTTAATAGGCAGCGGAGGCTCTTGAAATGGAATGACTTTTCCTTCAGTCAACGAGATGTACCCTAACTAAGATTTCCTTAAAGCACTCGAAGTTTATTTTTTATTTTTTTATAAACAATAATCTCACTCGTCTTAATCAATTGGAGAACAATTCATTTTATGAAATCTAAATTAGGTAAATTATGTTATGTAGGCATCAAGATAAATGTTTTTTGTTTTAAATTAATATTTTTTGTTTCAATCCGCCTCATTTTATCTAAAAGTGACTAACGAGCAACACAAGTGAAAATTAGAAAATATGATGTCAAACAAAAACGATATAGGCTTAATGGAGTCCATACAATAATATGTAATTATTTTGACTCACCGACTGTATAGGTAATTCAGTCAGGCACATCAAAGGCATTAGCAATCACCCAAATTTGGTGTAATTTTTTGTTCAATTCATCATTTCATTGATGGCTACACAATGTCTCTTGCTTTAAGTCAAGAAAACTGTTAATCGATAAAGTGTGTGCCACCAACATTACGGCTTGTGGTAAGAAGACAAACACAAATTGTGCCGTCATCGACACTCACCACACTCAGATGCCAATGTTCGAAGCTGAAATTTCTATGTAAATGTGTTTGTGAAATTTTATGAAGTTTTGTTGTTGTACGCGTAACATAATGTTATTGTAAAATTTTCTGTTATCTCACACTGTTCATCTCACTCTGTTAATGTTCTGTTAAATTTCTCCCCTTTATCCGTTGTCGCTCGTATCACAGCTTATGCAATATAAAGAACTTAAAGCAAAATATTGAGCAAAACGTGTTAAGCAAACAGCTCCAGATTTAAGCAGAGACATACACAGGGGATTATCTTCAGACAACTAGTAATAACAACAACAATTTAGCATGAGACACCTCCTTGGAGATTTGGGCCAAAGTTTTAATCAAATTGTGCTTTTCTAATTTTTTTTAATTTCTCTACCGATTGACAATTTAGTAGATATTTACACAAAATATAGGCAGTAAAACGGCGCAGGTAGTTTTTTTTTAATTGTGACCACGTGGTAACAGAAATTTTGAATTTTTTACAGTTTTGACTGTTAACACTTGAAAAAAAATAAAATTTAAATAATGAAAAAGGCGAAAAAATTTAAATTAAAAACATTTTTTAGTTTACAGAATACACGAATGCCCTCACGCTAATTGTGTTTTGAAGATTTCGCAAAATAATTTTAAGGTAGATTTTTTGCAGCATTTTGAAGGGGCGATCAAAAGCAAAAATACGAAAATTAGCTACATATATTTAGAAGAAACAGAAGTTTTGAGAAATAGGTACTTAAAACAGGGTGACTCACTTTGTTCATACGTGCTCATCGCTGAAATGACCCAAAAACATTACCAAAAATATACCCAAAACTGGAGATTTCGGGGTATTTTCCCACACTGCAATTGGAAAAGTCAAAATAGAACTAAACACCTAGGATGAGCGGGAATCTGAAACCGGCTTATGATCAAAATTGGCAATTAATGATTGAAAATCGTTCCAATATAAGAACAGACATTTACTTTCCACTTTATTTTAATTTTCTTGACTCATTCTAACGAAACCAGTGCATGCCGAAACCGGGACATCTTAAAAAGTGGTTTGTTTTCTGTTAGAATTAACCCGCCAAAAAAACGTATGTATTTTTTTTTAATGTTCAGAAGTTACATTTTTGTTCTTTCAAGGACTGAAACAGAAACTGTAACCGAAAATCAAAATAATATAAGATTCGATGGAATTTAAATGACCAATAGATCAAAATTTTTAGAATCGACTGAATGAAGGTATCCAACATGTCAGTGGGAAAAAATTCCAAAAAATTAGAACTCATTAGTTTTAAGCAAAAAATGTATGTTCGATTTTTTATTTTCAAACAAAAACAGGAACGAAATCGAAAAAAAAAGTTGATGAACGAAACCAGAATCGAAACCAAAACATGTTACAAAACCGAAATCGGATCTTTATTTTAACCGGATCTTAAATTATTGTTTATTTTTCACTACCATGATTTCAATCCACCTTAGCTACGGCACCAATATTTCGGATGTTATTGCTGTTCAAAACTGCTAAATTTTTTAAGAAAGCCAAATCGGCTGTGGTAAATATTTAATAATCTTGACATCACTTCTTTCGGGATGTTGACATGGGGCTTCAGTGTGGCAGACCACCACATATAGTCCAAGAGCTGGCGACAAAAATCGACAAGAGTTTAGTAATGGCCCATAACTTAATATGGCGTAGTATTGAGGGTGTACATGAGTCAGCACCCACTCGTAAGGTCAGGTAGTGGAACACCTGGCGGCGGCACGCTTTGAAGTATGTAAAATTACACCATCCTCTACAAGTGTTTAGTAATATTTGAAAATTTGCAAAAAAGTAGTTTGTAGTATAAAAAAGTGGTCAAAGTGGTCAGACCGCATTATTGTGGAACGCTGCCAGTCAGCACCCTGTATAAGTTGTCGCCGGAACGATGTTGGTGCAAGAGCTTAGTAATAACTGAAAATTGTCCTACTGCTTTATTATTATATATAATTTAATAACAAAACAGTCAGATCACAAATTAATGGAACAGAGGTAGTCAGCACTCGCTTAAAGTGCGGATATCGAACCGCGCGTTTTCGGAGCGGGTAGGGCTATATTGATTTGTTTGCTTTATAAAATTACAAATTGTAATTGAAAACATTTTTTTAAATATCAATATTATTATGTACCATGTTATATACTAAATAATTAATCACCCTAATGTACATATATATATATATATACAATATATAAACATATATACATAAGCACTTACAAACATACCTACATATTTATGTACTTACATATTCCTTTTCTTTATTATATTTTATTAATTACAATAACTAAAACATAATATACTTACCTGTAGTTATACCTACTTATGTATATACGTACAAGCATATATGCATAAGCAAGCCGCAAACCAATTACCTGTACCCATAGTATGTAAAATAATATTTAATGCATACTACTTGTACAACAAAAACAAAACACTTGTTTACAAATCAGGTATAAACGAAATGCCAAATCAACAAACATCAGCTGATTAGGAAGAACAGCCCAATCACCTGATCTCACTAGCTACCTATCACCTACCTAGTACCTATTATTTGATTTCTTTAACTCGTGCGTGTAAAATGCCTCCTATCTGCGTTATTTGCTTGCAAAAAGATAACAATGTTATACTTTTTGTTGAGAAAAGTCTTGAAAAATGCAAAGCAATATTAAGTATTCGTTGTGATAATAATTTAAATTATGATAGTGTAGTATTGCAGTCAACCCCAAATAAAATTGAAGGTTACCATGTACAGTGCTACAGAAAATTCACAGCTTTGGGAAAGCGTTTCAGAAAATCAAGTTCAGGCAGTCAGCCTTCTGAATCACAGTAAGTTTATATTAGGTGTTTTTTATTCTGAAGCTTCATGCAGTCAAGGCAAAAAAATTCAACATGTCAAAATACGAAATTTTTTATGAAATTCAAAGGAATAAACGCCGCTTAGCTAAGCACCTTAATTTATAGGTGCTTACAATTTCACTCGCTTGTCAAATTTTGTTTTTGCTTTTCCATTGAAATTTACTCTTGACAAGCAGAAAAAAACTATGCAGCTAAGAAGAAAAAACACCTATTTTAATAGTAAATATTACTACACATTCAATAAAAAAAATTAATTATACAATTCAATACACAGAGTGTTCAACAGCTCTCGTAGTTTTATTACATATCGAGCCGTGTGAATAAAAAATAAGCAAGCGCCTTTTCCTAGTTTTTACTTAAACTTTGAAAAAATGTTTTCAATTACAATTTGTAATTTTATAAAGCAAACAAATCAATATAGCCCTACCCGCTCCGAAAACGCGCGGTTCGATATCCGCACTTTAAGCGAGTGCTGACTACCTCTGTTCCATTAATTTGTGATCTGACTGTTTTGTTATTAAATTATATATAATAATAAAGCAGTAGGACAATTTTCAGTTATTACTAAGATCTTGCACCAATATCGTTCCGGCGACAACTTATACAGGGTGCTGACTGGCAGCGTTCCACAATAATGCGGTCTGACCACTTTGACCACTTTTTTTATACTACAAACTACTTTTTTGCAAATTTTCAAATATTACTAAACACTTGTAGAGGATGGTGTAATTTTACATACTTCAAAGCGTGCCGCCGCCAGGTGTTCCACTACCTGACCTTACGAGTGGGTGCTGACTCATGTACACCCTCAATACTACGCCATATTAAGTTATGGGCCATTACTAAACTCTTGTCGATTTTTGTCGCCAGCTCTCCGACTATAAGTCCTCCAGCCGTCGTTGCTCTGAACGCTGCGTGGAATCGCGTCCATTCCACCGGCATCACACATATATCAACGTATACAATAATTAATTAAATTGTCCGCTGCGCGGAATCACGTCCATTCCGCCAGCAAATCTCATATCGCTCTAGTACTCGACTTTACATAAATAAATATTCGACCGTATGTCAGGGTGAATTGGAGACTCGGCCTCTTCAACCATCCTGTAAATAATTCAAGATTTCCAAGCTCAACATTCATTAAAAATTCTATCGTATGTGAGGGGGGATTGGAGACTCGGCCTCTCCAACCACCCGGTGAGGATGGAACAGTCAATGATTTTCAAACCATCCTTATGGATGAACCGATCGTTTTATAAGATGGACAGCAATCACGGCCACTCTAATCATTCCAGTTAATAACCAACTAGCTCTGATGACAACATTGCGTGAATAATCGACCGTATGTGTGGGTGGATGGGAGACACTGCCTCTCCAAACATCTCATGTAATACTTTAATTCATATTGTTAGTTTTTAAGTTATGTGCAATTTTAGTAGTATCTGTCCTTAGTCGACCTCTTTGTTTGTGTCGACTTAAAACAAATTAATAAATAATAAATAATAATAAAAAAGGTGGTTCATTCACAGGGTGTACTGCACGTTTCCGTGGACAACGAAGTCCAGAGGATGTGGAAGAGTTCCTTGCATCCGTCACCGTTTACAAAGATATTGAAATAGTTTCCGACGCAGATGAATTACGCGGAATGTCACTGCTTCTCGAAGATTATGCGGCAACGTGGTGGATTGGGGTGAAAGAAATCGTGGTTATCTTTTACGACGCGGTTAACTTAATCCGCACATCGTTTTCACCTCCAACCCCAGATTGGAAAATTTTTCTTTCCATCTTTGAGCACAAACAGCAGGCACGAGAACCGACCGACAGCTTCGTATGCAAGAAGCGTTTATTATTTTCACAACTTAAAGACAGCGTGAGTGAATCGGTACAAATCAGCATGGTTTATGGTCTATTGTCTATTAAAATTCGTGAGCGCATCCGTCGTGAATCGGTTCTCTTTGTAAAGCGCGTCATACTCCAAAAATTGGTACAATTGGAAAAGATAACCAATACTCGCCTCATTCTGTACAAAATATTTTTAGAGATGCACTACCTGTCGGTGTAACGATTGTTTGAGTCCGACCGACTACGCTTGTTTGCATTTGCATTTCATAGAGCTCACAACGTTAACAGAAACCGATGCTACCACATTGTCTGATAGCGAAAAAGTTCAGCTAGCTTACTAGCAAAACACGCAGATTTATTTGAAGAAGTGACCACAGCAACACCATTCGCTACGCATAAGATCGATACCGGTAGTAACTCTCCTATTGCCCTACCACCATACCGACTGTCATCCGTACGAAAAATTGAGTTGCAACAAGAAATCCAAAAAAATCCAAGAAAGTGGCATAATTGTCGAGTGTGATTCGCCATGGTCCGCCCCGATATTAATGGTGCCTAAAAAAAACAGGAGGCGTACGAGTGTGCAAAGATTACATGGAGCTTAATGCTATTACGAAGCCAGATCGGTACCCACTTCCTTGCATTGATGGCTTACTACATGAAGCGAAAACTTCAAAGTTTATGTCTACAATCGAATTACAGTCTGGTTATTGGCAGATAGGAATGGAGCTTGAAGATCAAGATAAAACCCCGTTTTTGGAATGTTTAAATTTACGCCGACATTCCAACGTCTTATTGATCCTCTTAAAGCGTCACTACCCGGTCTAGTAATTTTTGTGTATTTGGACGACATTATTTCAAATTCACAAAGCTTTGAAGATCATATGAAAGATCTACAAAAAATATTTGATCGTCTTCGTCATTTTTGCCCAAAGATCAATAAGGATAAGTGTTGCTTCTCCTGCAACGAAGTTAAATACCTGGGTCATATTCTGATACCCAGTGGCATTCAAGTAGACCAAGGCAAAGTTGAAGCGATTACAAAACGCCAATTGTAAAAGAGTTGTTGTCGTTCTTGCAAGCATGTTCTTGGTATAGGCGGTTCGTACCAAATTTTTCGGAAGTCTCTAAGCCAGGGGGCCAGGGGGGTTACTCTGTATCGCGATGCGAAAAAGATTTTTTTAGCATTTGCTGTGATGGCACTCTGTCACTCGGCTTTTGCTACTGAAATTGACATTTTCGCATTTGACTTTTCCCTTTCGAATTCAATTTTACCCTTTCGAATTCCATGCACTCTTTATAGCGAAAGCAAATGTCAAATGCTTTACAAATCCGAATTTTCTTTGCTACAACAAAAAGCTGACGACCGCCAAAAAATGTAAGTTTTCACAAATTGTAATTTTATTTTATTTATATTAACAAATATTGTTTGTTTCTTAAGGGAAAAGCAAAAAATGAAGCACACTCAACGAAAACAATTTAAAATTCTTGTTGAGTTTATGCAACAGCATCCGGACCTATCCAAGGGATTGTTGAAGTCGGCAAATGGCCGCAATACTGCCACAAATTTGTGGAAACGGTTGACGCATCAGCTAAATGCGACTGGTCCACCATTGCGCGATATTTCTGGCTGGAAAAAGGTAACTTTATAATATGATGTATACAACTGCAACATATTGGTATTAGGTTTGGGCTGACTACAAGGTTCACCTGAGAGCAAAATTACGACGCAACAAACAAAGCCTTTCAGGCACCGGATGTGGTCCATCAGTTTTTGTGTCACTAACGGAGTTGGAAGAAAGAGTAAGTGAGTTGCTGGGTGCCGAGAAGAGTGTGGGTGGCATTACTCCGACTCTAGCGTTTGGTGCAAAGCCAAAGGAAGTTCCGTTAGTCCCTAGGGAGAATCCGGATATGCGCAACGAGAGTTCGACTGAGTCGAGACATTCAGGGTCGGTTAGTAGTGACCATTTCGACGAAATGGGCTCTGAAGAAAGTGGCGAATAAGTATATCCCACATCTTCTAACACCAAACCATAAGTTTATAAGAATATCAAGTCGATAATCAAATGTCATACTAGTACTCCACAAGGATGCTTAATGAAATTAATAACAATTTAGGAAATACTTTTAAAGTTTAAAAAAAAAAATTTATTCATCGACAAAAAATGGATAACCAAAAATTTAAACTAAGGTTAAGCAAGTTACAAATGCAAAAAGACGCTCTTGAAATTGAGTTAAGAACTAAAGATTTAATCTCTGGTTCACAACAAATCTAATAATATGCATAGTATGTAGATATGTACATCGATCGATCCTAATCGAAAGTTCGCAACTCAAAAAATTTTTAAAAATGACATCTCAAGCCATTTGTTGTTACCTCACCTTTTGAAGAAAATGTTTAAGTTGTGACTTTTCTATTAGGATAGATTAGATTAGATTAGATTTTTATTCATTTTTCTTTCAAGATACAAGAGTATATTACAATGGTAACTTAAAATAAAGACCGTTAAAATAAAATAATATGCAAGAAAAAGTAAGGTATTCTGTAAAAAGTAGTAATATTTAGTATTGAATGCCATCTCTAAACAACTGAGAGCATTTATACAAAAGTGTGTGGGGTGAGTTTCAGTATAATTTATAAGTTTTAAATTAAATTATGCAAATTATATTTACACATCATAAAACGAAAAAAGGAAAGAAAAACAGATTTAACAACATAGCTTAAATTTCTTAAGTGGTAGAATTGAGCAAAATTTTGATTTTTCCAACAGAAATGATTTAACCTTTAATAAAAAATTTTTCGAATTCCGAATGACTCGTATAGACGCAGGTAGCACGTTGAACATTTTCCAAGAAACAACAGTGAAGAAGTTTTTGAAGTGAGTTGTACGAGATGCGGGAACATAAACAAGTCCGTGGGAGTTTTGCCTCAAGTTATAGCTATCTGAGACCCGGCTATGTAAGTACCCACAGCGAAGGAAAAATATCTTTAACGTTTTGTAGTAAAACAAATGTCCTAGGGGAAGAATTTAGAGATCTCTAAACAGGTCGATGGTGTGATGAAGACGATTTACACTACATATTATTCATATGAAACATTTTTGAGTAGTTAAAAGCTGCTGAATTTTACTATAAGATGCACCTCCCCAACAGCTTATGCCATATTGGAGTTTGGAGTGAACCAAAGCGCTTGAACAAATTCTTTTCGGGTTATAAAAATACTGAACGGTAGACCGCATGTATGACTTTAAGGGCCATTTTCACAGTGGCGAGTTAACTTAAGTTCCACAGTTAACTCTAGCTTTTCAACTTGCAAGTTGAGTTAACTAGAGTTTAACTGCTCAACATTGGGTAGTTAACCTCGGGTTAGAGCTCATAAGGTTATGTATTTTCTCCATATAAAAAATAATGTTGTGATTTCGTTGTATGGAGAAAAAATACACATAAAAAATTATTAAAAATCAAGGCGCTTTCGGAGCTACTTAATACTTGCACTTTGTCAGAGTCAAATTGAATGGGCTACAAAACTGCGTACTCAGAATTTTTCTAAAGTGCCGAGGAAAAAAGTTGAAAAATTAGGTCAAAATTTGCAGAGTTATTCTGAATTTTATACAAAATGATCAAGAATGGCTTTAGTGGTATTGCTATCAATTTAAGTATGAAATAGAAGAAATTTGAATTTTTT
This sequence comes from Sphenella marginata, assembly GCA_951509765.1. Taxonomy (NCBI): domain Eukaryota; kingdom Metazoa; phylum Arthropoda; class Insecta; order Diptera; family Tephritidae; genus Sphenella; species Sphenella marginata. The sequence goes on along the minus strand of OX608079.1, from coordinate 91,637,068 downwards.
AGACCTAGTCTGAACTTTGACCCCCGTGCGACACGCCTTAACGGTGTCCAATCGGACCCAAATTTTATATGTGATTACTTCGACTTTATTGCTATCAATTTAAAGTATGAAATAGAAGAAATTTGAATTTTTTAGACCTAGTCTGAACTTTGACCCCCGTGCGACACGCCTTAACGGTGTCCAATCGGACCCAAATTTTATATGTGATTACTTCGACTTTATTGCTATCAATTTAAAGTATGAAATAGAAGAAATTTGAATTTTTTAGACCTAGTCTGAACTTTGACCCCCGTGCGACACGCCTTAACGGTGTCCAATCGGACCCAAATTTTATATGTGATTACTTCGACTTTATTGCTATCAATTTAAAGTATGAAATAGAAGAAATTTGAATTTTTTAGACCTAGTCTGAACTTTGACCCCCGTGCGGCACCCCTTAACCGTATCCAATCGGGATAAAAATTTATATGCGTTATATTTGACCATGGTGGAAAAGTCGCACATTCGATCATAAGGACCACCCTAATGTACATATGTATAAATTTGTATGTAAGTGCACTTTACCTGTCTTACCACAATCGCGTTAATACTGTGTTTAAGTTTGCGGTTAAAATATAAATGCTCGTCTTTCACTGGTCGTATCATTTGAATATGCGTACCATCGGCACCAACCACTCCTGGAATTCCGCAAGCCGAGTAGAAACTTCTGTTGGCTTCAACCTTTTCAGCTTCAGACAACGGGAAGTTTATATGCTTCGAGTGAAGCATCTTTTCTATGGCACCATACACCTCAAACACACACCGCGAAACAGTTTGTTGGGCCAAACCTAAGTGGCGATCCTGACCAATGGCATGTTGATATGCTCCCTGTCTAAGAAGCTTCAATGTGGCGGGCAGCTTCAAAATATTAGGCACTGCGGTTGACCTTTGGATTCCTTTAACTCTGCATTTATGCTTTCTAAAACGTAAAGGAAAGCTTCCTTACTGAGCCGGAAGTTTTGTACGAAACTCAACCCAAAAAATATATGTAAATGCAAAATTTGGAAACTTATACATTTTTACATACATACCTTTATTGCTGAGGCTCATTATATTGGAACTGTCTCTAATGAGTCTTCTCTCCACTCATTCTTGGTTTTCATCAAACCACAACGCCACAGTATCCATTTATTTTTAATTTTATAAATTTTCTTGAAAATTAAGTTATTACCGCGGTATATAAATAGAATGGTCAAATTCTTTTTCTATTTGTTTTGTTCTTTCATTCACTGATGTTTTCAACGAGTGACGCCAACCAAAACAAGAAATTCCCCAAAAACGAAAGTAATCAACATTGTTAGCAATTCTATAGCAATACAGAGTACCTTTTTTTAACGAATCGCATTTGGTTTTCGCATCGCATTGCCTTTCGCATCGCGATACAGAGTAACCCCCCCGTAGATTTAGAAATTATTAAGTTAATATGATTGTTAAAATTGAATTTAGCATCAAAAATAACCCCAAGATCTCTAATCTCCACAGCAGTCTGCAAATTAAAATTAGCAATACTATAAAAGCTGTTAACAGTAAGTCGAGACTTCGAGTATGTAACATGGAAGCATTTTTTAATTTTTAGACAAAGTTTTGATTTAGCACACCACGAATGAAGATTATCGATCTCAGATTGTAGATTCAACATATCATTAGTTGAATTTACTACTGAGTATATTTTCAAATCGTCAGCATACAACAAAAATTTAGCGAACGAGAAACAGGAACTAATATCGTTGATGAATAGAACAAAGAGTAGTGGACCCAGAATACTACCCTGTGGCACACCAGAAGTTGCGCGGAAGGACTCAGAGTGCACCTCATCAAGGGAGACAGAACACAACCTATTACATAAATATGACTTAAGCCATTTCAAGAAAACCGATTGAAAGCAAAGGCAAGCTAACTTATGAACTAAAACTTTATGTGAAACTTTATCAAAGGCTTTGGAAAAGTCAGTATAGATACAGTCGACTTGACCACCAGAAGAAAAAGCGGAAATACAATGTTCACTAAACACTGCAATTTTCGTAACAGTGAAACGGCCCGCAACAAAGCCATGTTGTCTAGAATTAATTAAACTTTTGACTGAGAAATAGATATTTTCTTTGATAATGCATTCAAATAACTTAGAAATATTAGGCAGTTTCGATATAGGCCTATAATTGCAGACATCACTCTTATTTCCAGATTTGAAAATAGGAACAATTGAAGCAACTTTCCCAGCATCAATAAATTCACCACAACAGAGCGACATATTAAACAATATATCGAGACGCTTAATTAATGCTGGGTACTGTTTTAACAAAAGTGTTGAGATACCATATATGTCTACTCTGGAAGAGTACTTTAGTTTTGCACTACCAATAGCAATGTCATCGGCAGATATAGAGACTGACCCAAAATCAACCATTGATTGAATATCTGATGACAAGTCACTGCATATAACCTCACCATCACAAACGAAGTCTGATTTAAAAAAGTTCGCAAAAAGATTAGCGGCTTCACTAGGAGTACTAGCATACTCATTGTTATAAAATAAAGATGTTGGAACCGATGTTCCCGATTTCTTCGACTTAATAAAATTCCAAAACGCTTTAGGATTAGATTTTATATTAGTCTCAAAATTGGTGATATATTTTTTATAAAGAAAGGTATCCAAGCAATTGAATTCCTTCATATAACGCTCATATTTCTCATAGAAGAATTGATTGTTAGTATTTACATACCTCTTGTAAAACGTATTCCTTAGATTCTTTAACTTTTTAGGCACCTTGTATACCAAGGCAATTTATAAGGCTTATTTTTCACTACAGGTACAAACTGTACGCATATTTCATAAATCTTTGATTTAAAAATTTCAAAGCAGTTCGCCACATCCAGATTAGAAAGCAGATCCGGCCAGTTTAATTCAGAAAAATTTTGGTCAAGTAGGTGAAAATCACAACAGGAAAAATTAAAAACAACTTTGTTATTTAAAGTTGCGGCTTCAAACTTATAGAATTCAAGTTTAAGAACAAGAGCGGTATGGTGCTTGCCCGGCGGAGTAATCGGGTCATGACACTTCGAAAGTTGAAAATTAATATCATCACTAAGAAAAACGAGATCCAGAATTTTATCGAGCCTGTTTTCAAAATTATTAATTTGTAGCAAATTCAAACTTAAAATATTGTCAATAAAATACGATTCAAATGGCTTCTTCTTCTTTAAATGGCCATGTAACCGCCTGAGCGATTTTGACCGTCCAACATAGCTCGCCAGTCATTTCTTCTTTGCGCCAACTGGCGCCAATTGGAGACCCCACGAGATCGCAGGTCGGTCTCCACTTGGTCCTTCCATCGGAGTGGTGGTCTTCCTCTTCCTCTGCTTCCACCGGCGGGTGCCGATAAGTATACCTTCTGGGCTGGAGCGTCTTCGTTCATTCGCACGACGTGGCATAGCCAGCGAAGCCGCTGTGTTTTAATGCGCTGTACTATGTCGACGTCTGCGTAAAGCTCATACAACTCATCATTTAATCTTCTTCGGTACTCGCCGTCGCCAACGCGTAGAGGCCCATAAATCTTTCGCAGAACTTTTCTCTCGAATACTCCCAATGCAGCCTCGTCAGATGTTGTTAGTGTCCACGCCTCTGCACCATATAGCAGGACGGGAGCGATGAGTGACTTGTAGAGTGTGATTTTCGTGCGTCGAGAGAGGACTTTACTTTTCAATTGCCTACTCAGTCCAAAGTAGCATTTATTTGCAAGAGCAATTCTTCGTTGGATTTCTAGGCTGGCATTATTGTTGGAGTTTATGCTGGATCCAAGGTAAACGAATTCCTTCACTATTTCGAACTTTTTGGTGCCAGCAGTGGCGTGGGTGCCAAGGCGCGAATGCGCTGACTCTTTGCTTGATGACAGCATGTACTTCGTTTTGCCTTCGTTCACCACCAAACAAATTTTTTCCGCTTCTTTTTCTAGTTTGGAGTACGCAGAGGTTAGGTTGTTAAGGCCGATAATGTCAATGTCGTCAGCATATGCTAACAGTTGCACGCTTTTATAGAATATTGTTCCAGCGCGGTTGAGTTCTGCAGATTGTATTATTTTCTCCAACATCAAATTAAAGAAATCGCACGATAGGGGGTCACCTTGTCTGAAACCTCGTTTAGTTTCAAACGGCTCGGAGAGGTCCTTCCCAATTCTGACTGAGCTGGTGGTGTTGCTCAATGTCATTTTGCAAAGCCGTATACGTTTTGCGGGGAAACCAAATTCAGACATAGCGGCATATAGGCAGCTCCTTTTCGTGCTATCGAAAGCGGATTTAAAATCAACAAAGAGGTGGTGTGTGTCGATTCTTTTCTCACGGGTTTTCTCCAGGATTTGACGTATTGTAAAAATCTGGTCGATGGTAGATTTTCCAGGTCTGAAGCCACACTGATAAGGTACAATCAGGCTGTTCACGTCAGGCTTCAATCGTTCGCACAATACGCTTGACAAGACCTTATATGCGATATTCAAAAGGCTGATTCCGCGGTAGTTGGTGCAGTTTGCAGGATCACCTTTCTTGTGGATTGGGCACAGAACACTTAGATTCCAATTTTCGGGCATGCATTATCCGACCATATTCTGCACAGAAGCTGGTGCATACGCCTTACCAGCTCCTCGGCGCCATGCTTGAATAGCTCAGCAGGCAAACCATCAGCGCCAGCTGCTTTATTTATTATAGTCGGGTTATGGGACGTCAATTTCGTCGTCTTCGATTGTGGGTTCGGGTTCGAGCTCTTCTCTGGTTTCTTGCTCAATTTCTCCATTTAAAAGGGCAGAGAAGTGATCCCTCCATATCTCTAGTATTCTCTGAACATCAGACAAATGGCTTAGACACATTATTTGCCAGGAGACCTGACTCACAGTAACTAGGAGACCATATAATATTGGAAAGATTAAAATCACCAAAAATACATAAATGATTATCAACTAATTTATTGTGAGCCACGGACACAATGTTATCGACATGAGTTTTATACAAAATTTCAGAGCTATTAGGCGGTATATATGACACAATTAGAAATATTGAACCTGAATATGATGACGCTCGTACATTAACACAAAGGTGGTCTAGTAAAGAATCACCATTCTCAAGAGCAATTAACGATGAATTATGTACTTGCGTTGCACGGCAATTAAGACACCGCCACCTCTAGAAAATCCAGTTTTATTTGCATCTCTGTCCTTGCGAAAGACAACAAATTGATTATGGTCGAAGAATTCAGCATCAAAAAAATCTGAAGTTAACCAGGTTTCAACAATAACGAAAATATCGTACTCCAATTGAGAGCTTAACAGTTTTACAGCATGAGATTTTGATCTTATACCGGAAGAATTTTGAAAGTAAATTTTAACATGATTATTCAGCTCATTTCCAACTACTGAAGTTGCTGTTGATTTCCCCCTTTTGGAAAAAAACGAAAGGACGAACATTAACGTTATTAGGCCATAAATTCGGAGAAAGAATCTTATCGTAGACACCAGTAGCAACACCCAGCTTAAAATTCACTTTTTTTTACCAAATTGGGCGGGGTATCTTTCTTACTTAATTTATGACACGCAAAGTTAGCTTTGTCCATCTTGGAATGCTTAGCAACATATTCAATAATATTATTTTCAGAAACTGATGGCTGGAAAGACGACAGATGGAGCCAACTCATACGGGCAACTACATAAAATTCTTTGTTTTCATTAGATCCAAGAATATTAACAGAATTATAGCGTTTATTATTACATTTAATAACAGTAGCAGCATCTTCATCAGAAGTTTTAGCAGTAGCAGCAGCAACAGAAGCATATGCCGACGGAGATACATTTTTACTACAGATGTTATCATCACCAGCATTGGATACAAAGTTTCGGCGAACAGGCATAGGAAGACGAAGATGCATTAACATCAAAGGTGATGAGAGTTCGATGACAATATTGGGTAAGGTTGATACTGACTACCTAGGCAGGGCAAAGTAGTGTTAAAACAACAACAACAACATGATGATGATGTCATCTTTGATTAACAGTGGTACTCTTATCGGTGACAGGTAATAGTGTCAATTGACATTATTTCCAGGGTAACTTGGAAATAGTGTCAATTGACACTATTGCGCTTTTGGAAATGGAAATAGTGTCAATTGACACAATTGCTATTTTAGGCAGCGGTTGCCTGCGCAGCGCAGTGTTGTAAGAGATGGATTTTTATTATTCCAAGTCCTTCTGCGTAGTACACCATTCAGCGTAGGCGGCCTTCGGCCGCGCTTATTATAAATAACCCTGGGCTACGCCATTACAACTTCGGGTGGTTGCCCTGAACGGTGGCAACATGCCACCGTTCCCACTCTATGGGCGGGATCCATGGTATTTTTTTAATTTTTATTATTACCTGAAACTAATGATTATTATATCGCGCAATTTTTTATTTCAAATTTTCATCTTATGTTATTAGCTATTCACATATGTATATGCATGTACACTATATTTTTATTCCCTTTATGTTATCTTTATTGCCAATTCAGAAAGGTGTTCTGCACAAAAATACCTTGGATCCCGCCCATAGAGTGGGAACGGTGGCATGTTGCCACCGTTCAGGGCAACCACCCGGAGTTGGAATGGCGTAGCCCAGGGTTATTTATACTAAGCGCGGCCGAAGGCCGCCTACGCAGAAGGACTTGGAATAATGTAGCCCAGGGTTGTTTTTTAAATTAAATTTAAAATTTTGCACATACGCGGTTTTGCGCCCACAACAGTGGTACCTCAAATGAAAGGTAGCATAATTACCTATCCAATACATAATTTGAATTTATTTCACACATAAAATGGGGATTTCGTGTTGGGGATTCTGATATATAGTCACAATGTCACAATTTAATCTACAATTAGCTTCGAAATCAATTCCTAACTTTTCAGGAAATTACAAAGAGTTAGATGCATTTCTGAAAATTATTGAAATCATCTACAATGACTTGGAAAACACTGCAAAACCGGCATTGGTTGATTTTGTAATTTACGTAAAGCTAAGTCAGACGGTGAAGACAAATATCACCGCAATATCAATCCCAAAAACCTTTCAAGAGTTGAGTACATCCCTTAAAAATAAATACAAAAGTACAACTACAATACCCCAAATTCAAAATCAATTATCTAACCTCCACCAAAGGAATTTGAGTATCCTAAATTATAAAAATAAAATTTTACAACTAATATCGGAACTAAACAATCTACAGATAGGGCAACTAGGCGCGAGTGCATCCCCTGAACAGAAAGCACTTATCGCCAACCTAAATGAGCAATACAGTCTTACGGTCTTTAAAAATGGGCTAAACGAAAGCTCAAAACAGACGATATTTGCAGCACTACCTAAAACTTTTGACAGCGCTGTTAACCTGGCTCTAGAGCTAGAGCAAGGAACACAAAACAGCAGCCGAAATGTAATGTTCTTCAGAAATGAAAGACACAACTGGAACAACAATTACCAGAATACGTATAGGCAGCAAAACAATGGAAATAGAAACCATTATCAGCCTAGGTATTCCAGTAATAACAATGCTAAACAACAGAATTTTCCAAGGAATTGGCCCAACCAAACACAGAACGGCAATTCCAATAGGTATGTGAATACTCCCAGACCCAACTCGCACAACAATTTCCCAAGGCAGGGAAATAATAACCAACAAAGGCGAGAATACAACAACTACCAAAGACAGGGAAACTCCAATTACAATAGTCGCCGAATGAACGTCGTCCAATTCCAGGGAAACGTGGACGACCCGGAGGACTACGATGGCAATCTTCCGGGGGACAGGGACATGTAGATAAAAATAAGTCCAGAAATATTTTTGTCATCACAGAAAATCTAACAAATTACCTAACACTAAATAACTCTGAATTTAACAAGCCGATGTCCTTCCTGATTGACACAGGAGCAGACATTTCAATTTGCAAAAACCCATTTCACGATGAATTCGACATCGATACTGAAGCTAGATGTAAACTTACGGGCATAACAAAAGAAGAAATTTACTCGATTGGTACGTCTAAGCTAAATTTCTTAATAGACAATAATAAAACATGTATACATTTCCAATTAGTAAACGAGAATTTTCCAATAGCAACAGATGGAATACTTGGTAGAGATTTCTTGATAAAACACCTATGTAAAATCGATTATGAAACATTCACTATAGCAATAAATCTAAAAGACAAAGAAATTATTTTACCAATCCACACAAGATTACCTAAAAACAAGACTGTAACGATACCGCCAAGAACTGAAATAATTCTTCCAATCAACCTAAAGATAGAAGAGGACAGCGTAGTTTGCAATCAAGAGATACAAGACGGAGTATTTTTGGCAAATTCTATAGCACCCGCAAAAGGAACAGTACACGTAAAAATAATGAACACTAACAGTCACGCAGTCAATATAAAAGAACTCAGATTCATGACAGAGGGACTATCCAATTACGATATTTTAAGTAAGAAAAACGAAGAAAACTCGTACAGTACCGAACGTTTTGACAAATTAATAAACGAACTAAAACTAGAAAAGCTAGACGAAAACACAGAAAATGAGCTAAAAGATATATTTTACAAATACCAATCCATTTTCCATTTAGAAGGAGAAAAACTTTCAATAAATAATTTCTACAAACAAAAACTTAATTTAACTGATAACGTACCAGTATACATTAAAAACTACAGACTCCCACAAACCCAGCAAGATGAAATTCAAAAACAAGTTCAAGAATTGGTCGACAACGACATCATCGAACCATCAGTCAGCCCCTACAACTCCCCACTCCTTCTGGTACCCAAAAAGAGTAACACTGAAGAGAAGAAATGGCGCCTGGTAGTGGACTATAGAAAACTGAATGACAAAGTAATAAACGACAAATTTCCTTTAACAAGACTTGAGGACGTATTAGATGTCTTAGGCAGAGCCAAATACTTCACAACTTTAGACATGACAAGCTCTTTTCACCAAATACCTTTGCAAAACGACTCGAGACCACCCACAGCATTTTCGACTCAAGATGGTCACTACCAATTCAAACGTCTACCATTCGGATTAAAAATATCCTCAAATAGTTTCCAAAGAATGCTAACGATTGCACTAAGCGGTTTAAAATCCGAAGCATTCCTCTACGTAGACGACATCATCGTTTTCGGATGCTCCTTGAAGCACCATAACAGAAACCTCATAAGAGTTTTCGATAGGTTAAAATATTACAACCTCAAACTTAATGCAAGCAAATGTCAATTTCTTAAATCAGAAGTGATTTATTTAGGACATTTAATAACAGATAAAGGCATAAAAACAGACCCAGCCAAATGCGAGGTAGTACGCAACTATCCCAAACCGACAAATCCAGACGAGACAAGACGATTCATAGCTTTCTGCAATTACTACAGGCGTTTTATACCAGATTTCGCAAAAATAGTAAAATGCCTCAACTCACTATTACAGAAAGGAAAACCTTTTATTTGGTCAGAAGAATGCGAAAAAGCATTCAACAACTTAAAAGACAAACTAATTAACCCGCCCATTTTACAGTATCCAGACTTTGACAAACCTTTTATACTAACAACAGATGCTTCTGATTTTGCATTAGGAGCCATACTATCACAAGGAGAAATTGGTCACGATTTACCAATTTCCTATGCAAGCAAATCTCTACAAAAACATGATATCAACAAGCCAATTATCGAAAAAGAACTGTTGGCAATTCATTGGGGAATAAACTATTTTAGAACATACCTGTATGGTAGAAAATTTATTGTTGTAACTGACCATAGACCCCTAGTATCACTATTCTCACATAGAAATCCGTCATCGAAAATGACGAGAATTAGAATAGATCTATCAGAATATGATTTTGAAATTGTATACAAACAAGGTAAAATTAACACAAATGCTGACGCACTATCACGAATTAAGTTAGATAGTGACGTACTTAAATCAATGATTCCCACTAGTAAAATTGAAAAAGAAGATAAGAAAATTAACGTAGTAACAAGGAGCAAGGCCGCGAATTTAAAAGAAATGAAAGAAAAGAATTTAAAAGAAAACGATAATAAGGAAACCGGTAGACGCATTAAGGAAAGCACATCTCATAAGAAGCCTGCGCAACTTCACATTTGGGAATGCACATCCTTTAATGACGTACAGAATATGAAGAAATTAAAATTTAATATTGAAAAAGAAAGTGGTACCACAATTGAATTAATTAATGATGAAGTGCACGTAACTTGTAGCGATGACCCTTTGGATCTAGATTCAATGTTGGAGAAACTACATAGTTTGCTAAGGAATTCACATATAAAGGAGCTAGCCCTTTGTGAAAAAGATTATATATATAAAAATATTGATATAAATGTATTCAAGAGGAAATACAATGAGTTAGAAATGAAGAAACGCGCGCCGATACAAATACTAATATACAAAGCTCCAAGGGAAATAAACAGCATGATAACAAAATACAAACTGATAGACGAATTTCACTGCTCAAATATCGCAGGCCATTTAGGAATTCGAAAAACAATTTTAAAACTAAAACAAAGATACATTTGGAAAAATATGAGACAAATGGTAAAAGAATTTGTAAACAATTGCAAAAAATGCACTCAAAACAAAATTGTTAGACACACAAAAGAGCCTCTTGTGGTGACAGACACCCCGGCATCTACATTTGACACTATCGCGATTGACACGGTCGGTCCGCTTCGCATATCAAACGGCTATAGATACATATTGACAATGCAATGTGATCTATCAAAATTCGTAATAGCACACCCCATTGAGTCAAAAGACGCAAAAACAATTGCGACCACGCTGGTTGAACAACTGATTCTCAAGTACGGTTTCATAAAAACATTGAAATCAGATAGGGGTACGGAATTTGTAAATGAGTTAATGAAACATGTGTGCAACATACTTAACACGAAACAAGTATTTTCCACACCATACCACCACGAAACTATGGGCTCACTTGAAAAAAACCATAGGACACTTAACGAATTTTTACTTTCCTTTGCAGACGATTATGAATGGGATAAATGGGTTCCATATTACACTTTCGCTTACAACACGACCCCACACGTAGATACATTGTATTCACCGTATGAGTTAGTTTTCGGTAAATTACCCGCGCTACCAAACGACAATATAAATAAACAAACAAAAATTTATGACATTGATGACTATGCCAATGAGTTGAAATTGAGACTCCAAAGGTCAATACTCAATGCCAGGAACATTCTCAAAACTGTTAAAGAAAAACGAAAGTCAAAATGTGACAATAAAATAAACAAGGTTGAGTTGGAAATAGGAGACCTAGTGTATGTAAGACTAGAAAATAAGAAAAAAAGCCAAAGCCCATATCATGGCCCATATAGAATTGTAAAACGAAACGGAGTAAATTCCATAATAGACATAAATGGCAAACACAAAGAACTGCACAATAATATTTTAAAGAAATACTTAGAAATAACCTAAGGCAAATAAGCCGACATATGTTTAGAAATTACATAGATATAGATGAAATTACATGTAAGGAACCACACGCTCAACAGATTATCTCTCACATTTATTCCGGCTGTCTCCCCGATAGCCTATTTGATCGGCCGAATCTCTCCGGCCTTTACAATAAGAGAGATACTTTTTAAAATGATTTTCCTTTGATTTTCCTTTGCGGATTTTGATTTTGGGGATAATGTGGTAGACCCGTTTTTAGCACTTTTGACACTATTTCCATTTCAGTTTGGAAATAGTGTCAATGACTTATTTTCCATTTTCTTGTTGACACTAATTCCATTTCGAAAGCGCAATAGTGTCAATTGACACTATTTCCAATTTAGAACGGAAATAGTGTCAATTGACACTATTACCAGTGACACTATTACCTGTCACCCTCTTATCAGCGTAAAAAGCATTAGCAGCAATACAAAATGACTCATTGGCCGACACAGACAAAGTAGAACTGCCCTCTTCAGCAGACGCACGAGTAGTTTTTTTAATTGTTTTAGTATTCGCTTTTGATTTATGAACATTCGAAGCATCACTAACATTTGACGAATCCGTCACAGTTGGAATGCTCTGATCAGCAGAAGCGCATTTGTTGTTTTTCATTGTCTTGTGCATCGATCACAACTCAACTTGCAGATTATTAACAATAGAGAGCAAATTACTCTTATCGTCATGCAAAGATTTAACAAGAGATAAAATATGAGATCTATCAACTTTAAGAGCGGAAATTTCTGAGAGCAGCAGTGCAATGTTATTAGATAATGCACACTTATCAGCATGTAGAGCATTAATTGACACAATCGCACGCATGTTTTCAGATTTAAAAGCAGCAGTTTCACTTATCGCAGTGGATAGAGCATTAAACAATTTATTGTCTTTATCACTTTCACAATTAGATGCACTCAAAACCTGTTTGAGAGTTAGTATTAGCATTCACAGACATATTTTCATTTACCGACTTAACAAGTTCAGGTTTTGAAACTTTATGATGATTAGCATTATTATCAACAGATAACAAATGATCTCCACCATCCCGATTAACGGAGGGAGGCGGAGAGCGAAAAGATCTACGGCGCATGACAGAACATTCTTTGCAAAAGAACTTATTCTCAGAGCCGATTAAAACAGTTATTGAAGCCAAAGAGCAAGAAGAAAAGCAACAAGATGCTAACAAAAGCATCACTAATTCGAAACGACACGAACATAAGGTGTTCGAAGTAGGAGGTAAGGTATTAGTTACTACGCACGTCTTGAGTAATGCAGCAAAGGGAGTGACAGCCAAGTTAGCTCCTAAGCGTGATGGTCCATATGTCATTATCGAGCATAAGGTTGCAACATCATATGTTATTGCGCACGAAGGTGATTTACAACAACCACTAGGTATTACTACGCATCCGCGCTCACTCCTTTTCAAGGCACGGAAGATAGATCAGAAGATCGAGTTAACGTTATACGACGTAGAGGAAGACCACATAAAAATACCAAATAGGATATCTCATCGGGAAGATTTCGACATCCTAGGGAGAGACTGAATCAATTGAAGCAATCATGTATTTCTATGTTTTATGTTTATTTTAACAGTCATTCTGATTGACTTGTATCTATATGTTATATGTAATCATTAGAATTGTAATAGAATAGTCAATGACCTAAAATGAATGCAATGTTTGTAAATGTAAATCAGCAACCTTCGTTGTCTTAATTTTTGTATAAATCTATTTTTGCTGATCGCCACTTCACTTGGCTTTGAGCTTTCAAACGCAATGGACGTGTACGCATAATATGCACTCCTCGCATTCGCAACAACACCAAACCTTGTATTGATATTTGTAATCGTATTTATTTTTATTAAATAGCAACAACAATCAAATATCAATATGCAGGCGATTCTGCTTTAGTAAGCAGTCAAGTCTACAACAACAAAACACAAAGGGTTTCTGCTCGAATTGGTACAGCGGCAGTGCGCGCACAATATTGATTTGTGCAGCACTCCTCCTCCTGTCAAATGAGCTACAGCGTACGCTCATCGAGTACTCCAAGCGTTTCAAATTTGCTTTAAACGTTCAAGGGTTGTCGGCATTTTTATTTAGATATTGTTTATTTTTATACGTGGGTTGACATTCAAAATGTTTTTGGAAAATTACGACGTAGAGGAAGACCACTTAAAAATACCAAATAGGATATCTCATCGGGACGATTTCGACATCCTAGGGAGAGACTGAATCAATTGAAGCAATCATGTATTTCTATGTTCTATGTTTATTTTCATAGTCATTCTGATTGACTTGTATGTATATGTTATATGTAACCATTCGAATTGTAATATAATAGTCAATGACCTGAAATGAATGCAACTCTGCAGAGTTTTCGTATAAAATATAAATAATCAATTTTAATGCAATGTTTGTAAATGTAAATCAGCAACCCTCATTGTCTTAATTTTTATATAAATCTATTTTTGCTGATCGCCACTTCACTTGGCTTTGAGCTTTCAAACGCAATGGACGTGTACGCACAATATGCACTCCTCGCATTCGCAACAACACCAAACCTTGTATACATATTTGTAATCGTATTTATTTTTATTAAATAGCGACAACAATCAAACATCAATATATATGCGATTCTGCTTTAGTAAGCAGTCAAGTCTACAACAACAAAACGCAAAGGGTTTCTGCTCGAATTGGTACAGCGGCAGTGCGCGCACAATATTGATTTGGGCAGCACTCCTCCTCCTGTCAAATGAGCTACAGCTTACGCTCATCGAGTACTCCAAGCGTTTCAAATTTGCTTTAAACGTTCAAGGGTTGTCGGCATTTTTATTTAGATATTGTTTATTTTTATACGTGGGTTGACATTCAAAATGTTTTTGGAAAATTATCCCCGAGGAAAAGACGCTCTTGATTGTTTCGTAGATCAAAAAAAAGCTAACACATAGGGTGTCATCAGTCAGCAAAGTATATCAAACTGTATTATTGATCATTATTTGGCTTCCCGAACAAATCTTTCTGTAAAGGATTTGGACAAAATTGCAATCAGAATATGGAATTATTTTGCTGGAGAGCACACATGTCTAAAGTGGCAGTACGACATAATCTAGGTAATTCATAATCCTGGTTCGAACAAATGCCGAACCACAGCCCTACCATGTACCACACTAAATAAAAAACTGTTACAATCAGAACTTTGACAAAACAATCATGTTTACAGAAAAATTTCCTTGAAAAAATACGCGTTGGCAACGGCGAGTACCGAAGAAGATTTAATGAAGAGTTGTATGAGCTTTACGCAGACGTAGAGTGGATTAAAACACAGAGGCTTCGCTGGCTAGGACACGTCGTGTGAATAAACGAAGACGCTCCATCCCAGAAGATATACTTATCGGCACCAGCTGGTGCAAGCAGGGGAAGAGGGGTTCCCACTACTCCGAGCGCAACGAAGAAATGACTGACGAGCTATGTTGGAAAGTCAAAATCGCTTAGGCGGTAAGGTGGCCATTTAAGGAAGAATAAGATATTACTTATGTTCTTTTCAATTGTCTCAACATTTCAGATTGATTGCGATTTTGGATCACCCTATCCGAACAAAGGATAAAATTTGTTTACAAAGTGGGCTGATTTTGCCCCTCAATATCTAACTATTATAAAGTACACATAAAGAAGAAAGCTTCCCGAGAACCTGTTTTGATATTAGAAAATGAAAAACTGAGTATGTAATATATCACATTCCAGTAAATACAAATCTGGTTACATATTAAAACTAATATTACCAATATTTCCAGATAGTAATAACTCCATAATGTCATTATACACGTACATATTATACATTCTTATTCGCTGAGCCTGCCTCTCAACAGAGACATCTTCATACATACTATTTCCATTTGTAAATTTAGTTTTAGTCAAATATGAATTTCACGAATAAATAAACTAGCAAAGCATACGCCACGCGTCGCCTTTACATTTACTCCGCTACTAACGCAACAAATGGTCCTTACAACCGGATTACGCTAAAATAATTACAGTCCACTTTTTAACGCAAATAAACGCAATTTTTAAATAATATCAAAAGTACAAAGTGCATTAAGCCGATTTAATATTGCTTAAGAGAGTGTTGAAGAGTCATGTGGAGCCAGTGCCATAGACGACGAGGAGACCGAAAGAGAACAGGGGGAACAGTGGTACGCAGCAGCTATGTCAAACTTCAAAGCATTGCTTGAAGCAAAATCCCCTACCCCTATCAACACAGCAGTGACAACTGAAGTTTCACGCTGTCAGCTGTCATTCCAAATATTAAACGGCCAACCTTTAGTCTACCGCATTTTGAAGGAGATCCAACAACATGGCACACATTCTTCGACAGTTTTAGTGCCATAGTGTTGAAACACGAAACGCTGACGGGAAGTCAAAAATTACATTACTTACGCTGTTGTTTTTCTAACGAGCCACTACCGCTAATTTCCAATTTCAAGCTTCAAGATGCAAACTTCAGTGAAGCTTGGAGTTTACTAATAACGCGATACAATATTCCACGAGTTATTAAAGACCATCATTTCCATCCTATTTCTGTGCAAAAAACAGACACTGACACCCCCAAAGGCATCAAGAGTAGTTTAGATACCATCATGCAGAATGTTCGCGCGGTTAAAGCATTAGCGCTGCCGGTTGAGCATTGGGATGAATGGCTCGCGCATGTAATTGTACATAGGCTGGCTAACGAAACAAGACGCCAATGGGAACTGTCGCTTGGGGAACAACAAGAGGTAGAGCTTAAGACATTGCAGGAATTTCTTGAGACACGATGTCGCTCCCTTGAGACAGCTTCAACCAACACCGCGCCTGTCAAACAAACTAAAAATTTCAATAAAAATCAAAGGGTCACCGCATATCATGCCACACAAACGAATCAGTGGAGTTTTAACCAGTGTTTATATTGTTCTGGGGCACATAGAATCTATCAATGTCCACAGTTCCGCGAGATGTCAGCTCCATCCCGAAAGGAGGTGGTACGTAATAAAAATGCATGTACAAATTGTTTGAGTAATGTGCACAAAAATGATAAATGCCGAAGCGCTTCAACGTGCAAAATATGTAATCAGCGCCACCATACGCTCCTTCACTCGCCCGAAGACAGCACGTCTTCAAAAAATACGACTGTTTCGCAGTCACGCAAAAACAACGACAATACAAACGTCAACTTACTCGCAAGACATATCGCGACCTCTGCCACTACCTCGAAAAGGCGTCAGGAGCAACTCCGATACATATAAATCCTGATACAAACGCAGGCAAAGTCGTTGTCTTAGCTACGGCCCTGTTACGGGCACGCGACGTCAACGGAAAACAACATATTCTACGCGCGCTCTTTGGATCGCACTCCCCATTTATATCTGAATCATGCGTGCATTAATTACAATTAGCTAAAACGCGAAGCGATGTCATCGTATCTGGAATCGGATGTTCAAAGGGTGAAACATCATTGCTGTTGACACCAATGGAAGGTACCGAAACATTTCCACTATCGGCACTCGTACTAGCTAAGCTTACAGAGTGTTTACCAACTGCAAAAATACACACGTCAAGGTGGCCGCATATTAAAGATTTAAAATTAGCAGATCCACAATACTATCTGCCAGCTCGCGTGGACTTAATTATTGGCGCTGATCAAATGTACTCGCTATGGGGCACCGAAATTGTAAAGGGTGCACTTAACTCTCCAATGGCACAGCAATCGGTTTTCGTCTGGCTCCTATTCGGCAAGTTAAGCCCTTCCGATAAATCTATTAACACGTCTCCTTGCTTGTACTCAGATATCGATTTGACAAGAGCTGTCATAAACACTTGGGCACTAGATGAAATACCTGAGACTCGTTACTTCACTCCAGAAGAGGCCATGTGTGAAAAAATATTCGACCAAACACATCAGCGAAATAAGCAAGGTCGTTTTATCGTACTTTTACCGTTCAAGCAGAACGTTAAACTGGGTGATTCAAGAGCCAGAGCGGTTCAGAATGGAAAGACGGCTCGAGCAAAATAGCTAACATCGCGAATAGTATCATGCATTCTTGCAAGACATGTTAGATCATATGGAACCGGTGCCTTCATCAAATTTCTATATGCCGCATCACAACGTTATCAAGGAGTCAAGCTCTACAACAAAAACTCGTGTTGTTTTTTAACGCGTCACAGAAAACGACGAACGGGCACTCGCTTAACGATAATTTGATGATCGGACCTCAGCTTCAGAATGATTTAGTGTCTATTTTAAATCGCTTTCAAACTCATAAGTACGTACTCATAAGTATGTATCGTCAAGTAATGGTCGCTAAAGAGCACATCGATTATCAACGAATGATATGGCGAGTACGAGCCGTTACAAGATTTCCATATGCTAAGAGTTACTTATGGCATCGCCTCCAGTTCTCATATCGCAATCAAAGCGTTGCAGCAAACAGCAAAAGAAGCTGCCACGCAGTATCCTCTCGCCTCGTCCATTATACTGCGAGATTTTTATATGGACGACTTGTTAACTGGTGCTTCATCTGAAACACAGCTCGACTCGGTCAAGAATGGGATGATGCAGTACCAGAAGACATTGCTACCTATTGGTTAAAGCACCGCCAGAATTTAGAATTACTTTCGCAGCTAAAAATTCAAAGATGGCTTGGAACCGGAACGGAAGGTTCAACAACAGATCTGCATTGCTTCGCAGATGCATCGGAGCTGGCGTACGCAGGTGTAGTATACACTAGGACACGACATGCTGATGGCTCGATCACTGTGGCTATGGTAAGTGCAAAAACAAAAGAGTCACCGCTCCGTTCTATTTCCATAGCTAAACTGGAGTTGTGTGCCACTGTTCAGGTCGCAAAACTTGCCCATCACGTACAACAATCGTTAGCTGGATTAGTATCCAAGATGTATGGATGGACGGATTCTATGAATGCACTGGCGTGGTTGCGAAGCCATCCTAGCCGCTGGTCCGAATTTGTAGGCAACCGAGTCGCAACAGCCCAATCCTACATATCAGCGGAAAATTGGTTTCATGTGCCTACATCCGATAATCCAGCTGATTTCGCATCGCATCGCGAGGTATGTCACCAGCAAAATTTATTCAACATGATCTATGGTGGAAAAAACCCACCTGGTTGTGGCAGGACGTTAGTAATTGGCCTGAAGCTCCACCGATACCACCGACAGAATTGGAATTGCGCCCATAACGAGTGCTTACTCACATCGCTTCTACTAAGACCACTAGTTTCGAAACGCTATCTTGCGTTGCCAAATTTTCATCGTTTTTACGCTTGAAACGCTTCACAGCTTACTGGCTGCGCTACATACACTACTTGCGAACAAAGCAAATACTATGTGGTCCGCTGACGCTCGCCGAGCTACGTACTGCCGAAGAATACTGGATACGCCAAGTGCAAGGAGAAGCATTTCATGATGAAATTTCTTGCTGCGAAAATTCAAAACCTATCTCGCTTGCCAGCTCGCTCATTCGACTCAACTATTTCTCGATGACAACAATATTTTAAGGGTCGGTGGTAGAATTCGTCGATCCACTGTATCATCAGATACTACGCTTTTGGGTGATAGGCTTACGGGGATTAGTTCGAAAAACCTTTCACAGTTGTACTATATGCCGACGTCAAAGTGCTAGTCGACAGCAGCCAATGATGGCAGATCTACCAAGTTTTAGAATGAACCACACAGGCCGCCCCTTCTCGGTCACTGGTGTGGATATTGCCGGCCCGTTTAATCTAAAGTTTTTCAAAAGTCGCGGATCAAAGTCTACAAAAGGCTATATAGCTGTCTTCATTTGCATGGCGACGGGAGCTAGGCACCTAGAATTAGCAAGTGACTTGTCTTCAGAAACATTCGTCGGCGTTATGAAAAGATTCATAGCACGCCGAGGGTACTACCGAGGTTACGTATCAGACAACGGCACTAATTTTGTTAGTGCCGAAAAAGATCTACGTATCATATTTCAGCAAGCGATGCACGATTCCAATATTCAAAAATTTTTTGCGAACTGTAATGCTATCCTGGACAAGATGGTTATACAAGAGTGGTAGATGTGAAAACAGCAGAGGGACTCCTGATTCGACCGGTCGTAAAGCTTGTACCTATTTTATCAGATGAAGAACCGCATTAATATGTATTGGTAACACCATATATGTAAATTTCTTATCTTTTTATTGAACTACCCATATTGTTATGAATAGTCCAAGGAGGGCGGTATGTTTGCGCCGATCCTTCATATCTAGTGACACACATACATATTACACATTCTTATTCGCTGAGCCTGCCTCTCAGCAGAGACACCTACATACATACTATTTCTATTTGTAAATTTAGTTTTAGCTACTAACGCAACACCAGATATAAAAACAAAAGCACGACAAAAAGAGTAACCAGGGATGGACAGTTTTCTAGTCGACGTAAACTCTGCATCAAATTTAGAGGAAACAATTTTTATGATAAAAGAACGCTTTTCGCAGGAGAAAAATACTTGTGTTTTAAAATTTTTCATGTTTTCGACCTACAATATCCTTTATATTGCACCACCTGTGCTTTGGCTTTTCATTAAGTTTTTTCTCAAAATTTACGCAAAATAACACAACCATCAATCAAAAGTTAGTGGATTAATATTTCATTTGAATTCGTTATTAAATAAAAATTAAAAATTTATTTATTTAAAGATAAATATAAGTTGTAAACTTTTGGCGTATACAAATGTGCGTCTGTTAGTTGTTCTCGGAAAATTATTTGTTAGTCATTGGCAATGAAAATTTCTTAACAGTTCTCGCAATTTATTTTAAAATAAAATGAATTCGCCGCAAGACTTTCTGTTCTGTGTGGGTACCACAAACCAACTCCCAAATGAAAAAAGTCCCAAAAAAATTAAGTGGGGACTTGTGGTTTCATTATGAAATAACTTCCAAATATTGAGAGTTATTTCATTTCCTTCTTTGGGAGTTATTTCAATTATTAAAGTTGGGAATTATTTCATTTTTATTGGGACTTATTTCATTGGGAGTTACTTCATGGGAGTTATTTCATGGGAGTAATTTTATTTGGGAGTTATTTCACTGCACCAAAAATTGTTCGGGCAAATTGGGACTTAAGTATTTCATTATGAAGTAAATCCCAATGCGTTGGAACTTGTTTCATAATTATCCGTTGGGAATTATTTTATAACGAAATAACTCCCAACTAAATGCTGCTGGTAGTTATTTCATTGTTGGGACTTATTTAATTTTTGTTGAGACTTATTTCATTTCCCAGTCGTATCAGTTTTTTTATTCAATGCCAGTGTAGCAGTGGTCCGCATGGCCCTACTAATCCCCATCATGGCCATTCGCTGCACCGTGGCCATCTTCTTCATGGTGGAAGCCGTGTCTAGCGCGCTCCACCAGACCACTACCCCATAAAATAGAACGGGTTTTACCACCATCTCATACAACCAATAAACCACCCTTGGAGAGAGACCCCATCGTTTGCCCATGGCAACCCTGAAACAGTACAAAGCGACGAAGCCTTCCTGGCCCTGTCCTCTATATTCAGCTTCCAGGACAGCTTCCTATAAATAATAACCCCTAGGTACTTAACCTTTTCAAAAAGCACCAACAGCACTCGCCCATAGAGGGCACTCTTATACCTTCTCGTGAAGAGGACTAGTTCAGATTTACTTGGGTTGACAGCCAGTCCACAGGATTCGGACGATACCCAGATACCCTTGCAGAACATCTCCTGACGAGGATTACTAGATCATCAGCATAGGCTATTACATGAAAACCCCTACGCTCGAGGTCCTGGAGCAAGCCGTTGACTGAAGAAAAAACACCTCTTTGCGGCGTACCCCTTTTCACCCTTCTCTGAGCCCCAGCACCACCCCACTCCACCCTTGCAATAATACCACAAAGTGATCTTTTGATAAATTATATCCAACTTGGCTCAACTCCCAGACTTGCGTACGATGACAGAAGGCAAAACATTGTTAAACGCTCTTTTGATGTCTAGAAATGCCCCCATCACGAACTCTTTGTGCTGAAAGTACCCCTATATTCGTTTTACAACGAAATGAAGCGCCATTTCAGTTGATCTGCGTTTGCAGCAAGCGTGTTGCGAAGTAGAAAAAATCTCCCTAGAAACCCTGCTGCGTGTACGCAGGTCGATCAGGCGAATATCCTCCAAGAGGGTGCCGACTGGTAATGGATGCTACAGCTGTCTGTAGATTGGTACTTTTAATTGTGAAATTAAATTAAATTATCTTTTTGTTCATAATTTGTGACCAAAATAAGTGCAAAGATTTATAGCTGTATTCTGTAAGTCTGTCTCATCTCAAGTCACTAAATTTGAGATTTTTCATTAGAGACAATTTTTGTGACTTTCGATGATTTCGGTATTCTGTAAGAGAAAATCACAAAAATTTCACCATTGATATGTGGTGGAAACAGATATGCATAAATCTTAAGTACAGCATTTGGCAGCGCCCATATAAATATTGCAATAGCGCAAGAAGTAAGTGTCTCGGAGTACAATGTGCGGGTCGCAGGTTCGAACCCGGGATCGAGGATAGTTTATTTATTATTTTTTCTCTTCTTTTTGTTAATTAATTACTATTTTTTTAAACATTTATAAATGATTTCATACTCAAATTTTTTTTTTTTAATTTATTTAATTTTTATCCCTATATTTTCTTGTTTGTGACCTGCCTACAACCAGCTGACATATTAGTGACTCCTTTTTTGAGACCTGAGATGTGAGACAGCTTACTGAATACCGAATTGTCTCAAAACTGAAATTGACCACAAAATGTCTCTATTAGTGACTAGAGACAGCTTACAGAATTCGCCTATTAGTGTTGAATTGTGAAAACTTATTTTGTTTGATTAATTCATACTTTGTGAATTTTAACCGTTTTAAATTAATTTACTTTCATTTTTGTATTTTCCGAGGAATTTTTTCATTGTGTATTTGTTGCAGTTTGACTGGCTTCATTTCTGGCACTTTGTTTTTGGCTTTTTCGTTAATTTGCTCTTTACTTTTATCACAGCTGTTTGCGTGGTTTGTGAAGTGTCACAACCAGTGACTTCAAACTGTTCGCTCCAAATTTTAGTGTTGCATTTCATGAACCTGATTTTCAAACTTTTAGTTACAGCTTTTACTTTATTTAATTTCTTTCATTTCATAAACTAACGCTTTGGTTTTTTTCTATTTTATATGTTATTTCCTTTTCGTTTCACACAAAAATAGTCTGTATATACGTTAACTGCCAAATAAAAAGCGAATCTGAACGCTACTTGTCTTGCTGGCTCTGTGATGGGCTCGCCCATATTAAATGTGCTGGTTTGACGGGTAGAGTTGCTGCTTTTAGTGCAGATCCACTGAAGTAGACCTCTTTGAACTTTTTAAGGAAACTCGAAACGCTTTCTCTGAAATAGGCAAAGAAATTTGCAACATAATACAGAAGTTCGAACATTACGATGACTTGTGCAAGTCATTTAAGTGTTAGGGCGTCTGATTTGCTGGTAATGGTAAAAGTATTCATTGTGGAAGTTTGCCTATTGCTGTAAGTCTAGCCCCCACTCAGATTAGCACTGCACCTCAAGCCTTTGAGTTGATCAACTTGGCTTTGTCGAGTCTGGAAGCAGTGGCTCCTTCCACTTTCAAGGCTAGTTAAGGAAACCTTGCAGTTCAAACCCGTTCTATGTCGAGTCAACAGCCAAAAAGCTGGTTGTGGCCCTTGCGAAAAGTCTGTTTTTGTGTCCAGATTCGAGAAAGACACGTCCGTTGATGACCTTAAGTCGTATACACCCATACCTCGCTATACGGCCTAAATACGTTCCACTAAAGTTGACCGTAAAGCGAAAAGCCGTATAACGAGTCAATTATTCTAACACAAATTCATACAAATTCAATGGGATCGGTTCCAAATTTGTAAAATTGCATGGTTAAAAATGAATTTTATATTTTTATTTGTTATTTAAATTAAAAAATCATACATAACAAGTACATGCATTTGAACATAAAATACTAAAAGACTCCAAAAATCAAAATGAATATACAAACAAAAACAACTCCATAAAATATTTTTTAAATGGCTTTAGTCGGAACAAGACTGAATAACGATCGTTAACAAGTGTAAATAGAAAATAGTGTGCATCGAAATCGGAAAAACGGTTTTTTGGCCGTTACAGCGAAACATTTTAGGCCGTAAATCGAAAATTAGCATGAATTGAAGAGGGCCGTTATAACGAAAGGCCGTATAACGAGGTATGGGTGTATCTATATATATAAAATTCAAATTATGTAAATATATATGTAGGTATAGATCGACTTGCGTCCTAAACTTATAAACCGATCGTAACCAAATTTTACACACCCACTGTACATCTTCCTGGGATGGTCACAGGCTAAAAAATATTTTGATATATATAGGGGGCGTGGCACCTCCCATACAAATGGAATTTTCCATTGTCCGTATCTCTGGAAGTATTTATGTTAGACCATTGAAACTCCGTAAGGGGTTATATGGGATCGATCCCTACCACCTCCAAAACAACGGTATAACGAAAAAGTGGGCGTGGCACCTCCCATACGAATGAAATACTTCTTAGTCGATATCTCTGGAACTATTTAGGTTAGACCACTGAAATTTGGTGAGAGATTATATGAGATCGATCCCTACCACCTACAAAAAAACTGGGGATAACGAAAAAGGGGGCGTGGCACCTCCCATACGAATGAAATACTTCTTAGTCGATATCTCTGGAAGTATTTAGGTTAGACCACTGAAATTTGGTGAGAGATTATATGAGATCGATCATTACCACCTCCAAAACAACGGTATAACGAAAAAGTGGGCGTGGCACCTCCCATACGAATGAAATACTTCTTAGTCGATATCTCTGCAACTATTTAGGTTAGACCACTGAAATTTGGTGAGAGATTATATGAGATCGATCCCTACCACCTACAAAAAAACTGGGGATAACGAAAAAGGGGGCGTGGCACCTCCCATACGAATGAAATACTTCTTAGTCGATATCTCTGGAAGTATTTAGGTTAGACCACTGAAATTTGGTGAGGGGTTAT